>OZ020316.1:45910705-46510705 GCA_963971305.1 Arcuatula senhousia | reverse complement strand
TCCAAAAAGTCCTGGACCTTTAGTTCACATATGCTTATTTGAACCCCTGGCTTCTAATCTGATTGTCAAAATAATTCACAAGAGATGATTGAAATCTTATGGCGGGGAGTACTTGCTGGGGAGATCAACTCTGTGACAAGTATATATAGCTATTAATTGACGTTCCAGTAAAAATGGCTTCTTTTTTTTTAAGCAAACCTGGCCAGACAGATGTTCAAACACCAGATAAGTGGTCTGTTTCTGTTACAGTCTTATTTAGCCACAATTTTACTGTTCGCAGGCATTTACACCATTACCAAAAGATTAAAGGTATGGAGTATCAAGGTTTAATTTAGAAATTCACTCGAACTATTAATCTTGTAGGCACATGAAACTTTATACACATTTTAATAGAAAAAATGGGGTGTTATACAGGTTGAAGTTACTTTTATAGGAAGAAAGTTTGATATCATCATGAAACTTTACATCCGCATTACATAAGGATATTGACATAATTAAATATCACCATAAAATCAATTTTGAACTTAACATCAATGTTACATTATTGCTGAACTTCTACAAAAGTACTCAATATATTTCCATGAAACTTTGAATCGACAATTATTTATGAGATAATGTAGATTTGCATCTCCTTTTCAGTCTTAGTTTGAACCATATTGTGTTTCCTTTTGCTGTTCATGATTGTGTTTACCAGTTTTGTCATTGCCTTTTCTGACTTTTGACACCGAAATGCCCCCCCCCCCCCCCCCCCCCCCGTTGGTGCCTCTTTGCTTCTTAGTACTATGGTTTTTTTTATAGAATCTTTAGCATTACTTTATATTTTCAGCCCTTGTCATGCAAATCCTTTTGTGAAGGTGTTTGCCTTATCATTATCATTTGTCATTCAGGGGAGATAACTTGAAATTATATTTTATTTTACAAATATTTAATCTGATATGAACCATTTTAATTTTAAAATTAGGATACACTCAAAATATTGTGAATATTTGTTTTCCCTTAAACTATGCATACACAGCCATTTCATGACAACCCTCTGCAACAAATGTGCTTTGTAGTTTCATACTCTTCAGTCCAACTAGAACATGCACAGACTTTTGAAAATCTTAAGAGAAAGTCAAGAAAATGACAGAAGTTTTTTTAAGTCAAACATGATATTTGAAAAATGCGTCTAGTTAAGAGCTTTGCTATGCCTGCATGTTGATAACAGACATATCTATTTTCAGCCTTTGTCTTGGAAATCCTTACGAGAAGATGTCTACGACCCTGTCTACATTGCTGTTATTTATTGTAAATTTTTATATTTCTCCGTTTCCATGGGAACACTTTGTGGTAATACAGATGTCACACCTTTCGATTGGTACAATTGTGTATTTGTTTCAATTCAGGTATGTTTCACAATTTTTAAGGGAGCAAGAAGATGCGAAATTGAACATTTTCGGGATTCTATGCCTTTATCCATTCAAATGCATTTAAAAATTCCAACATGTTTTCTTAAAATTTGTTCAAAACAAGTTAAAGAATGTTCATGTTTTCCATACATACTACAGTTTCTGTTTAAATAAGATATATTTGAAAATGCTTATTAGCCATTTTAGCCTATAACCCAATTTTTAAAATGAAATTTGGTGACAAGGGCAAACTAATGTTTAGAAATTTGCTGATTGTCTATATCTAAAACCATTAAAATCAACAGTTTTATTTCTTTGTACTTGGAGCTAGTCGATATCCTTGATGCTTGATGTGGCTGCCCATTTCAAACTTTTTGGGGTATAAGTGCTTTCCATTCTTCTTTTGATTTTAGACATTCCAATTAGGCCATAATAAAATAATTCCTAGATTCTCATCCAAATTTCTGGAAAATATGGGACGGGCAGGTAAATTTTATTTTTTATTTTTTATCCATTTTGATAAAATGTTCTGCCATTTTAAAGGAAATTGCCCAAAAATGAATTAAATGTGCCAAAAATTCATAATAACATTTTTTGAGAGGGCTGATAAAATCAGGGCGGGAGGGGATGGGAATCTAGGCTATTTTTAGCTCACCTGGCCAAAGGCAATGTGAGCTTATGTCATCACTATGCGTCCGTCGTCGTCCGTCGTCTGTCGTCGTCCGTTAACAAATTCAAAAATCTTTTCCTCTGAAACCACTGAACCAATTTAACTGAAACTTTGCAGGAATGGTATATGACATGTTGGCAACAAATGATCCTCATTTTGAAATGATTCGTTAAAAAACATGGCTGCTGTTACTAAAAATAGAACATAGGGTAAAACCACTTAAAATGGCTTATAACTCAGCAACCATAACAGATAGAAAAAATCAGAAGGATCTTAGGCTCTTCAGAATCAAAAGCTCTACAAAAGTCTCCATTGGGTCGAAGTTGTCAGAGGAACCCTAATAGGGGTTGTGGCCCTTTAAAGGTCAAAAATAAACATTTTTCATGTTTTTGCCCTATAAAATGAAAACTATTGCAGATAGAGAAAAGCTGTTGCTTGCTTAAATGTTCAGCTCATTTAGCTCTACAAAAGTATCCATTGGGTCCAAGTTGTCAGATGGCCCTTATAGGGGTTACAGCCCCTTAAAGGCAAAAAATAGTGTTTTTGGCCTATAGAATGAAAACCATTGCAGATAGGGAAAAGCTGTTGCTTGCTTAAATGTTCAGCTCATTTAGCTCTACAAAGTTCTTCATAGGGTTGACATTAAGACCAGGTGAGCGATTCAGGCTCCTGGGAGCCTCTTGTTTATATTTGCCTTATATTTGGTTTGAAATTTACAAAAACAGAACTTTTCCACCTGTATCTAATTAGGTTTGTCAGTTTCCTGCCGAAGGTCAGTGGTTTTCCTCTGGATACTCTTCTTTCCTCCACCATTAAAACTGCCTTAGGACCCAAGACGTCAAAAACATACACATGCACACACCTTTTTATTGATACCCATTTTCCAAAGATAATTATCTCTCTAATGTTTAGTCCTCTGTTTACAGATGCTGATAAGTTTCATGTATTTTGCATCAATACTCGGCCACGCGTGTTTACCATTACAAACGGCAAGGAGAGATGAATTGTTGTCCTCATTAAGAGCACCAAGAACAAGATTAGGGCATGAGAGTAGGGCGGTGATAACAAGCAGACAGGAAGAGAGAATGGCTGGCTCTAAATGCAGAAGTAAGCATAATGAATGTAAAGGCTTGGTTCAAATCTTAAGACCATACATGTACTACAGTAAAACTTGGTTATAACAAATTTCAGGGGAAAAGGGAAAACAATTCGTTATATGCGTAATTGGTTGTATTGATATAAGGAGTATCTTTATGTCATACAACGAATTTGTTATAGGCATTGAACACAAAATGTTCATGTGGAGATGCATATTTAATTTACAATTCAGCCATTTTTAATTATATAAACTCAAAATGATGTAACATAATTTTATTGAAATAACAAAAATTCACCTTTGTTTAATTAGATAACCTTAATTTTGTCAGTTCAATCATTGATTAACAACTTTACCTTTAAGCATTTTTCAATTCTTATACGAGTTTAATTTTAATGTGTAATGGAATTTTGGGAAATTGAAAATAAGTTTGTAATACCAGAATATTTGTTATAAACAAATTTGTTATATCCACAATATTTTACGTTGAAATTGCTGGAGTTAGGTTGGTGATTTGAAAGAAATTCTTTATAAGCGTAAATTTGTTTAAGACCATTCTATAAACAGAAGCAGATACTTCAACACATTTGGATTTTTATCAAAATAAAATAAATTCATAAATACATAGTTTGACAAAACAATGACAAAGCAATATGCCAGATCAATAAAACCAAGACATTGAATTAAAGATGTTCTGTCCTGTTATCACAGGGAAAATCGCAACAAATGTTTAAAAAAACATAATGTTATCATTACGTTAAACATATGTTTATCATATGTTTGGTGCCCATATGATAAACATATGTTTGAAAACATATGAGTATCATATGTTTTGTGTTTTGATATGACTAACATATGTTTTTGAGAAATATGGAGACAAATGATTTTAAATCAATTGCCAAAGCATTACTCAGATTTAAAATTTTTATGTGTTTGTTACCATATGTTAAACATATGACAAACATATGTTTAACATATGTTTGCAAACATATGATTATCATATGGGCACCAAACGTAAGGAAAACATATGATAAAAACATGTGATGAACATATAACGAGCATATGTTTAACATATGTTGCAATTACTCTTGTGTAGGATTATAGGACTGTCTATGAATGAATGACATTGCATCTAAGAAAATAATTCAATATTTGATGACAATTTTTGTTTCTTTTTAGACTATGGATCAACAACTGTACAGGAAGTAGAGGATGCAGATTGAGGCTCCAGAAGGAAAAAAACCCAATGTGCAACCTGAAGGCCTTTAGACCCTCATTTGATTAAGAAGAAAAAAAGGCTCAAGAAGGAAAAAAAAGTCACTTTGACACTTTCTGTCAACTTGTGTTGTCCAGCGGCGTCCAGCGTCCTGGGTCCTAGGGCGTCACAAACATTTCCGTCATAGTTTTTCAGAGAATTACATGTCACAGCCTCTTGATTTTTGGCACGTAGCTTCTTCCTATAGTACTTTATGGTGAAACTTATCTACTTCCTGTTTACACTGAATATTTTGTGACGCAGGGACATACAACTTCCATGGAAGACTGCCATTCTTGTTATGATAATATATGTCTTACATCAGTTTTGTTAATACTCAATTGTCAATGGAAATTGAAAATGTTGCTTGCAGTTATTGGCCTTTAAAAAATCCTTGATGTGCAATAATGTATCATTGTTTATTTTTGGCTTTATTTTACTAGTCAATTAATTTTTTGCATTTTATCGAAAAATGTTATGTTTTTTTTCGTTTTGATGTATTTTAGCAAATAATTCAGAGCATAAAGCTTTAAGAGTCTGAGATGGTGTGAGTTGATATTTTTATGTTTTAAAAGCTAAATATAGTGTTGTTTAGGGTTAGGGTTAGTTGTAGGCCTGTTGGCAAAAGAAAATATTTTGTAAAAGTTTTGTCAGCAATTATTTATCTAAACCTTGTGACATTGGATGTGCAGCATCATATCATGATAATCGATTTCAGGTCTGCCACTCACCCACTGGTCTTCTTGATAGAAAATTTTTGACCTATTTCTATTTTTGTCAACATGACATGGTATCATTTATTGTCCCATTATGCAACTTGGGTTCATTTGTTATTGAATTATTATGATATTTGTTAATGACTTGTATGTGTATTATTATTTTATATTCATCATTTTTATTTAACACATCCATTATTTTCTTTTATTTTTTTAGCTTTGTTTTTAAAGCATGATTTTACTCATTTTAATTTGTTTATTAATTATTGATTATTTTACAGCATTAAATATTTTAACATTTGTTTTAGATGTTAACGCTGGCTTTCTTTTCTGTTAATTGTAAAATGCATTTTATACTTAATAAATGATGGAAACATACTTAATTTGGACCCATTTGCTTCAATATTACCCCTCCTCCAAACAAAACAAAAAAAACAATTTTGTTCTATGTCCAGAAATGGGTCTTTCATTGATAATCTAGGGATTTGTTTGAAGCTTATGCATTGTATTTTTAGTCTTGGGCCAATGCAAGACAGCGAGCATTGACATCTGGTCATGTTGAAGACTGCTGGCGGTTTTCCATTGTGATTTTTTAAATTGCCGTTTCTTTTATGTTTGTCGTGTCCCGTACACTTATTCCACACCTCTTTATCATCTATATATGTACCCTTGAATATTTGCATGTTAAAGACAGTAAGCTTATATATATATATACTAAGCTAAAAGCTTAGTCATTTGTCTATAGACTAATACACACTTTGGTGACAACTCTTTGTTTGGAATAAACTCCAATAAAATGTGTGATTTTGTTCTTATTATCTTTTACCTTTTTTGTGTCCATCATCTTCCACATACTTGTGCTCATCATCTTCCACATACTTGTGCTCATCATCATCTTCCACATACCTATAATCATCATCTTCCATATACTTGTGTTCATCATCTGACACATACCTGAACTCACCATCTTTCACATACTTGTACTCACCATCTTCACATACTTGTGTTCATCATCTTCCACATACCTCTACTCATCATCTTTCACATACTTGTGCTCATCATCTTCCACATACCTGTACTCGTCATCTTCCACATACTTGTGCTCATCATCATCTTCCACATACCTGTGTTCATCATCTTCCACATACTTGTACTGATCATCTTCCACATACCCGTACTGATCATCTTCCACATACTTGTGCTCATCATCATCTTCCACATACTTTTACTCATCATCTTCCACATACTTGTGTTCATCATCTTCACATACTTGTGCTCATCATCTTCCACATACTTGTGCTCATCATCATCTTCCACATACTTGTACTCATCATCTTCCACATACTTGTGTTCATCATCTTCCACATACTTGTACTCATCATCTTCCACATACTTGTACTCATCATCTTTCACATACCTGTACTCATCATCTTCCACATACTTGTACTCATCATCTTCCACATACCTGTAGTCATCATCTTCCACATACCTGTACTCATCATCTTTCACATACTTGTGTTCATCATCTTCCACATACTTGTGTTCATCATCTTCCACATACTTGTGCTCATCATCTTCCACATACTTGTGTTCATCATCTTTCACATACCTGTACTCATCATCTTTCACATACTTGTGTTCATCATCTGTCACATACTTGTACTCATCATCTTCCACATACTTGTGCTCATCATCTTTCACATACCTGTACTCATCATCTTTCACATACTTGTGTTCATCATCTGTCACATACTTGTACTCATCATCTTCCACATACTTGTACTCATCATCTTCCACATACTTGTACTCATCATCTTTCACATACTTGTGCTCATTATCTTCCACATACCTGTGCTCATCATCTTCCACATACTTGTGCTTATCATCTTCCATATACTTGTACTCATCATCTTCCACGTACTTGTGCTCATCATCCTCCACATACTTGTGCTCATCATCTTCTACATACTTGTACTCATCATCTTCCACATACTTGTGCTCATCATCTTCTACATACTTGTACTCATCATCCTCCACATACTTGTGCTCATCATCTTCTACATACTTGTACTAATCATCTTCCGCATACTTGTGTTCATCATCTTCCACATACTTGTGTTCATCATCTTCCACATACTTGTGCTCATCATCTTCCACATACTTGTGTTCATCATCTTTCACATACTTGTGTTCATCATCTTCCACATACTTGTGCTCATCATCTTCCACATACTTGTGCTCATCATCTTCCACATACTTGTACTCATCATCTTCCACATACTTGTACTCATCATCTTCCACATACTTGTACTCATCATCTTCCACATACCTGTTCTCATCATCTTCACATACTTGTGCTCATCATCTTTCACATACTTGTACTCATCATCTTCCACATACTTGTACTCATCATCTTTCACCTACCTGTTCTCATCATCTTCACAAACCTGTGCTCATCATCTATCACATACTTGTACTAATCATCTTTCACATACTTGTGCTCATCATCTTTCACATACTTGTGCTCATCATCTTCACATACTTGTACTCATCATCTTCCACATACTTGTACTCATCATCTTCCACATACTTGTGTTCATCATCTTTCACATACTTGTGTTCATCATCTTCCAAATACTTGTGTTCATCATCTTTCACATACTTGTACTCATCATCTTCACATACTTGTGCTCATCATCCTCCACATACTTGTGCTCATCATCATCTTCCACATACTTGTACTCATCATCTTCCACATACTTGTGTTCATCATCTTCCACATACTTGTACTCATCATCTTCCACATACTTGTACTCATCATCTTTCACATACCTGTACTCATCATCTTCCACATACTTGTACTCATCATCTTCCACATACCTGTAGTCATCATCTTCCACATACCTGTACTCGTCATCTTCCACATACTTGTGCTCATCATCATCTTCCACATACCTGTGTTCATCATCTTCCACATACTTGTACTGATCATCTTCCACATACCCGTACTCATCATCTTCCACATACTTGTGCTCATCATCATCTTCCACATACTTGTACTCATCATCTTCCACATACTTGTGTTCATCATCTTCACATACTTGTGCTCATCATCTTCCACATACTTGTGCTCATCATCATCTTCCACATACTTGTACTCATCATCTTCCACATACTTGTGTTCATCATCTTCCACATACTTGTACTCATCATCTTCCACATACTTGTACTCATCATCTTTCACATACCTGTACTCATCATCTTCCACATACTTGTACTCATCATCTTCCACATACCTGTAGTCATCATCTTCCACATACCTGTACTCATCATCTTTCACATACTTGTGTTCATCATCTTCCACATACTTGTGTTCATCATCTTCCACATACTTGTGCTCATCATCTTCCACATACTTGTGTTCATCATCTTTCACATACCTGTACTCATCATCTTTCACATACTTGTGTTCATCATCTGTCACATACTTGTACTCATCATCTTCCACATACTTGTGCTCATCATCTTTCACATACCTGTACTCATCATCTTTCACATACTTGTGTTCATCATCTGTCACATACTTGTACTCATCATCTTCCACATACTTGTACTCATCATCTTCCACATACTTGTACTCATCATCTTTCACATACTTGTGCTCATCATCTGTCACATACTTGTACTCATCATCTTCCACATACTTGTACTCATCATCTTCCACATACTTGTGCTCATCATCTTTCACATACCTGTACTCATCATCTTTCACATACTTGTGTTCATCATCTGTCACATACTTGTACTCATCATCTTCCACATACTTGTACTCATTATCTTCCACATACCTGTACTCATCATCTTTCACATACTTGTGTTCATCATCTGTCACATACTTGTACTCATCATCTTCCACATACCTGTACTCATCATCTTCCTCATACTTGTACTCACCATCTTCCTCATACTTGTGCTCATCATCTTCCACATACTTGTGCTTATCATCTTCCACATACTTGTACTCATCATCTTCCACGTACTTGTGCTCATCATCCTCCACATACTTGTGCTCATCATCTTCTACATACTTGTACTCATCATCTTCCACATACTTGTGCTCATCATCTTCTACATACTTGTACTCATCATCCTCCACATACTTGTGCTCATCATCTTCTACATACTTGTACTAATCATCTTCCGCATACTTGTGTTCATCATCTTCCACATACTTGTGTTCATCATCTTCCACATACTTGTGCTCATCATCTTCCACATACTTGTGTTCATCATCTTTCACATACTTGTGTTCATCATCTTCCACATACTTGTGCTCATCATCTTCCACATACTTGTGCTCATCATCTTCCACATACTTGTGTTCATCATCTTTCACATACTTGTGCTCATTATTTTCACATACTTGTGCTCATTATCTTCACATACTTGTGCTCATTATCTTTCACATACTTGTGCTCATCATCTTCCACATACTTGTACTCATCATCTTCCACATACTTGTACTCATCATCTTCCACATACTTGTACTCATCATCTTCCACATACCTGTTCTCATCATCTTCACATACTTGTGCTCATCATCTTCCACATACTTGTACTCATCATCTTCCACATACTTGTACTCATCATCTTCCACGTACTTGTACTCATCATCTTCCACATACCTGTTCTCATCATCTTCACATACTTGTGCTCATCATCTTTCACATACTTGTGCTCATCATCTTCACATACTTGTACTCATCATCTTCCACATACTTGTACTCATCATCTTCCACATACTTGTGTTCATCATCTTTCACATACTTGTGTTCATCATCTTCCAAATACTTGTGTTCATCATCTTTCACATACTTGTACTCATCATCTTCACATACTTGTGCTCATCATCCTCCACATACTTGTGCTCATCATCTTCCATCTACTTGTACTCATCATCTTTCACATACTTGTCCTCATCACCTTTCACATACATGTACTCATCATCTTCCATCTACTTGTACTCATCATCTTCCACGTACCTGTACTCATCATCTTCCACATACATGTACTCATCATCTATCATATACCTGTGTTCATCATCTTTCACATACATGTACTCATCATTTTCCACATACTTGTACTCATCATCTATCACATACCTGTACTCATCATCCTTCACATACCTTAACTCATCATCTTTCACATACATGTACTCATCATCTTCACATACATGTACTCATCATCTTTCACATACTTGTTCTCATCATCTTCCACATACCTGTAGTCATCATCTTCCACATACCTGTGCTCATCATCTTCCACATACCTGTGCTCATCATCTTCCACATACCTGTACTCATAATCTTTCACATACCTGTACTCATCATCTTTCACATACCTGTACTCATCATCTTTCACATACCTGTGCTCATCATCTTCCACATACTTGTGCTCATCATCTTCCACATACCTGTACTCATAATCTTTCACATACTTGTACTCATCATTTTTGGCATACTCGTGCTCATCATCTTCCACATACCTGTACTCATCATCTTTCACATACCTGTGCTCATCATCTTCCACATACTTGTGCTCATCATCTTCCACATACTTGTGTTCATCATCTTTCACATACCTGTACTCATCATCTTTCACATACCTGTGCTCATCATCTTTCACATATCTGTACTCATCATCTTTCACATACCTGTACTCATCATCTTTCACATACTTAGGGATATCCTAATTTGATGAAGAAAAACATTTAAAGACAAACAAAAAGATTCAGTCTGAACATCCACATATTGAAATACCAAAAGTAGACCAAAATATTTACAGCAGCTTTATCATATTGATCAGCATTCTGTTCTTTTTGACGGATTAGGCTGGTGAAGAAAAACTTTAACAATGGTTGTTAATTGAAGGACCCAGACTGAGAGAGGTGGGACAAAGGGGTAGACACCCTTTTCTCCACAACAAATTCATGTATATTTTTGGTAAACTTGGACAGGAACCCCTTCACATCTGTACTCAGTATACTGTAAGATAACGCAACAAAATATCAATTTTCTCATGTAGACTTCCTCTCACATTCAAGAGTTTCTGGATACAGGAAATATCACAGGATAGGATGCTTAGGGATCGACAGACCATTTAACTTTATGGAGGGTCTTGGTTTTTATACGACCGCAAAATAATGTTATGGCGATGTCATTGGCGTTGTCGTCGTCGTCTGTAGACATCTGGTTTCCGTACGATAACTTGAGTAAATATTGACCGATTGTTATGAAATTTTGATATGATGTAAGTTACTACTAATGAAGGGTTGGTATTGTATTTGGGGTTTGTGGCCCCTATTGTTTTAGAAAAAAATGATCAAAAGGGGCTAACATATGAACGGGTGTATTGACAAAACTGTTGTAAAATGTTTATAAGTATTATTCATTCGATTTTGAAAATTCTTTTTTTTTTATTGAATTCTTCATTAAATTATGTCAACTAAATGTGTCAATGGTTTTGATATATATTGCACCGTTACATTGCTACAGAGGGTCAAAAAAGGGGCAACACCCCGAACATCGACTTTTTTTATTTGTGCTCCGATTTTGAAAATCTTTTTTTTTTTCATTGGAATCCTTGTAAAAATCCCTGTCTGCGTTTTTCAATCAGATTTGCTATATCTCTAACCATTTTTGAGAAATTAGGGGTCGAAAGGGTAGAAAATGCCATTTTATTTTAAGTTTTTCAGGCAAATACATTTTGCTGTAGTGGGCATGCCAATTGTTATGAAGTTTTAATATGGTGGTAACATCCATTAAAGGGCGGTTGGTACTGAATTTTAGGTTTGTGGCCCCTACCGTTTTAGAAAAAAGGATCAAAAGGGTCTAAAACGGGTGTATTGACAAAATTGTGGTAGAATGTGTAAATTATTCATTCAGTTTTAAAATTTCTTTTTTTGTTGAATTGCTTATTGAAATCGGTCACCTAAGTGTGTCAATGGTTTTAAAATTTATTGCACCTTTACATTGCTACAGGGGCCAAAGACATGTCACGTCCATAAAATCAACTTTTTATTTTCGGTCCGATTTTGAAAATCTTTTTTCATTGGAATCCTTGTGAAAATCCATGCCCGTATTTTTCAATCAGATTTGCAATAATTTTTACCATTTTAGAAAAAAAGATAGTGGTCGAAAAGGGCCAAATATGTCAATTAATATAAGACTTTTTCTATTAGATGTGTCAAATATGCATTTTAAAATCAACCACAGGGTGCATGTGTCAAAAAGCTTTATAAGTCCAACATGGGCTGCATGTGACCAAAGCAATAGACTATCCATATTGGGCCTCCAACGTACAGGGTTCAACTTGTTGCAGTTGCATCATGCTGCGCTCGGCGTAGCTTTTAATTTTTAATACCCCGCCAATCGAAGTGGCGAGTTATTATGTTATACCCTCAGTTTCTTTCGGTGTCTGTCCGTCCCCCGACGGTTTCCGACCAATAACTTAAAACTCGTCAAAGGATTTAAATTACATTTTGCACAGCTGTTAAGTACAATAAAATACAGGTCAAGTTCTATTTCCAATAGTTTTTGAGATAGGCTACTTTGAAAAATCAAATTTTATGATTTTTTTAGTTTCCAACTGATAACTTGAAATGGCATCAAGGGAATCCAATGGTATTTTGCACAGCTGTTAAGTACAATAAGATACAGGTCAAGTTCAATTTCCAGAATGATCTAAAAAACAGTTTTTGAGATTGGCCACTTGAAAAATCAAATTTCACGAATTTTGAGCTTCCGACTGATAACTTAAAAACGCGTCAAAGGATTTGAATCATATTTTGCACAGCTGTTCAATACAATAAGATACAGGTCAAGTTTAATTTCCAGCATGATGTGAAAAATAGTTTTTGAGATTGACCACTTTGAAAAGTCAAATTTTATGAACTATTGATATTATATCATGGCGGGGTATCATTTAATGTCCATTAGATGCCCTATTTTTCTTTTTATGCCCCGCTTTCGTAAGTAGAGGGCATATAGTGTTCGGGTCCGTTCGCTCGTCCGTCCATCCGTTCGTCTGTCCAAAATCCTCATATTTCAAAATTCCCACTTACTAACAAGTGCCACATCAATAATATTGGTATGGTAGGTTTACCTAGTGTTGCTAAACACAATGTATGATTCGGATGCTGGCTGTGACCTATATTTTCCGCATGAATGACCACTTACAGAAAAATGGTTAACGTCCATTCCTGTTTACTGACAAGTGCCACACAAACCATATTGGTATGGCAGTATGTGCCAAGTGCTACACCAACCATATTGGTATATGGTAGGTGCACCAAGTGATGCATGCTTCGGATGCCGGATTTGACCTATATTTTTCGCATGGATGACCTCTTACCGAAGAATGGATAACGTCCATTCCTGTTTACTGACAATTGCCACTTGAACCAAAGTGATATGGTAGGCACATCTAGGGTTGATTAGCAAGACATATGATTCAAATGCATACTGGCTGTAACCTTCTTTTTCTGCATTAAAGTTTTGAAAAAATCAAGTAGATTTCCGCTTAATGACACTATTGGGTAATGAGGTGAGCATGGTAATTGATAAATAACCGAGCTGTTTGATAAATATGAAGTCGGGACGCTGTGTCTTTGACAAATTTTCTTGTTGAAAATATTTTGAATTTCATTTTGGCAGCAGAGTTAAAACAATATTCACAAGAGGTATTCCTTTAATGTAGAAGAAATATTTATACTTTATTGCATAATAAAACCTCAAAGAGGTTAAGCAAATACAAATATACATGTAAGAACATACAAAAAATGAACATAACTCGACATACAAAGACATTATAGTATTTACAAATATGTATGACTTTGACCAATGTGGATCTCATTGATTGCTTTATAAAATCAACAACCGTGGGCAAAACATCCATATTTGGGTAAAGTACAAAAAATAATTTATCATAGGCTTCAAGCTGGTTAAAATTAGCATAATGTTTTTGTATTGAGTCAATAAATGTTCTTCTTATATTATTATTAATTTGACAATATAAGAAAAAATGAGCATCATCATCAATTATTTTACATGATTAACAAAGTCTTTGTTCTCTTGGTATATTCTTGTATCTACCAAGTTCGATCTCTAGATTATGGTCACTAATACGTAGTTTGGTAAGTATTTTTCTACTATTTATGAGCATTCAAAATCCCATATGACCAATGTATTATAGTTTTTCTCATTCTTTTAAGGAAATTTTTCTTTGTGTCAGAATAAGTCTATATTTTCTACTCGACATGTTTCTGTCAAAAGCTAACTTCAGGTTCAATGAATTGAATATAGGATTTAATTACATTCAGTCATCATACAGAGCAATTTAGATGCTATCTTTCCAATCTCTATTCATCCTTTTGAAGTAGATTTTCTCTTTTCTTAAATACTTTTTCTTTACATTTACGCATCAGTTCATAATACACACAAGAAACATTTGTACGTCATCCAAAAAATACAAGTTTTACAGTTATTCATACGTGAGAAACTAGTTAACAAAGTCAAAGTGTAAACTATAAGTATTTAATGGTTAAGAGCCCATCTTATGAATGACTTATTATGGTTTTAAATGGTTAAGATGAAAATATAGTTCTATATATTATGTTAAGGATATCACGCTTGGGCTGTTCTTAATGAAGGAATTAAACAGATCTAAATCCAATATAAACCATGGTCTTTTGATTGTGAAGACTTCTTCACTTCCACGTCCATTTTTCAAGGTAAGCTGCTTAAAATATGTTTATTTCTGTCACCCTTTGGGGCTTGTTTGGGTGGGGTGCATCAATATCCCATATCCCCGTAAATTTCGTATAAAAAAATGTTTTCCAATATACCATATTACAGTAAATTTTGCCTCAAATATCCCGTATCTCATGAATTATATACCTGTAGGTAAATATCTCAATATACCCTAAACAAGCCACTCATTTTAACAACTTTTTTACAATGGCATTCCTCTTTTACAAAATTATTGTAAACCTAGCTGCCCAGTAGCGGATCCAGGTAGCACCCCTTCCCACCCTCCAGAAATTTTGATTTTTTTAATCTGTAGATTTTCGGCAAAGGAAACCCCCTTTTTCGTATACACAGTAGACCGCATGTGGAACCCTCCCCCCTTTCGTGTACAGTAGACTGCATGTTGACCCCCCCTTTTCGTGTACAGTAGACCCCTGCTGCCAACGGTATTATTCTTTTGACTGTGTGTTGATAGTAATATTTTTTTTTCAAACTCCTCACAGTTCAAGTTTCCGTCCGCTACTGATAAACGGGACATTTTTATCGGAGGGATACTGCGAAGGAGTTTGAAACTTACCTTTTGATGATAAAAAGATGGTGATTTTTTGCTGGAATATTGTAAAAAATTAACACTGTCCTCCCCCCACCCCCTCAACCCATCCCATCTGGACAGCAAATTAAAGAAATAAAAACTTCTGGGTTGGTTCAAAGTCTATCGTAGTGTAAATTTTTGTGAAATGTTAAATTTCTATTTTTGCGTCTTTTCATGTCGTTTGGTGTCAAATATTTCATTTTTCGGCATATAGAACTTTTATTTCCGTCATTAACCAAAAGTTTTCATATATTTTTACTTTATTTCGTATTATTTACATTATTATAAAATGAGATATCTCTATTAATATATATGATATCTCCTTTAAATATCTCATATATTATTTGAAATATCTCGGATAGCGAATATATGAAAACGGCGTGCCATACATAAGACCCACGATATATTGCTAGCAATGAGCAACATGTGAACAGTAACGAGTCATATATCTATGTGTGGATCTTTAGCACGCATTTTATTCAACCGACAAAGGAGTAAAGTAATCTACACATATCATTATATATCGTGGGTCTTATGTATGGCACGCCGTTTTCATATATTCGCTATCCGAGATATTTCAAATAATATATGAGATATCTATATATAAGATATTTACAACGGATATTTAAAGGAGATATCATATATATTAATAGAGATATCTCATTTTATAATAATGTATAAGATATCTTATATATTAAAAGAGATATATCATATATTATATGAGATATCTTATATAGTGAATAAATATGAAAACGATGTGCCATACTTATGAGGGTAACAATGCCTTAACTGGTAAAGAAAATCTTTAAATGAAATTATGTTTTTTCAGATAAAGACGGAACCGCCTGGATCCCCATAATGTCATCGCACGAGTTTCCATTATTGGATGTTGTGGAACAAACTACTGCCGATGACTCTGCAGTTAGTCAAAATGGAGAAGACTTGCTATCGTGTCCACCGATATCTGGAAATGTTCAGCTAGCAAAACCGACAGATTCCGGGATTCATAATGGCGAATCTAGTGATGGGAGCATTAGTTACGGAGAACTTAACGAACAACAGGCAATTGCAGGCGGACTTGACAAGCTACACATCGAATCTAGTAATTTAAGCATTCATAATGATTGTTCAACTTTATCAGAGGAAGTTGAAAAGCAACAAGGTGAATCTATTGAACTTTGTAGTGTCCGTGACGAGGAATTGAAAGAACATCTAGCTAGCACTAAAAACCTACGATGTGATTCGCCGGAAGTAGGTAACATTCGTAACGGAAAAGTCAAAGATATGACTGCTATGACAGACGAAATTGACAGACTTAAGATGCAAAGTACATTAATATCCGGCCCGATATCCGGACAAATTACGAATGATGATACCGGCATGGATATTCTCTCCATGATTAATTTTTCAAAACGTGTTCTGTTGATTGGCGATACAGTTTTTGAAAAATATGCGCACGGAAATTACTCAAAACTTGAAAGAGAAAACACTCTTCCTGTATTTCGAATCACTAGCAACGAGACGAGACTTGGAGGGGTTGTTAACATTGCTAGAAATCTCAATCAATTGGGTATAAGTGTAGATATGGTCTCAGCAATTGGTCAGAGGGACGGGAAGGTCATTGCGAAGTTGCAGGGAGAAATTGATAATATAGACTTATCGGGCATCATTTACTCGGAAGATTACAAAGTGAGAGTAAAAACTCATTTTTGTAGCAGCCATACCACATATTTCACTACAGAAGAGAATGAAATTAGCAATCTATCTGAAGCCGATTACGAAACTTGCAAAGAGAACATCGCATCGTTTATTAAATCTGGCAAGTACGATGCAATCGTACTATCTGACAACGGGCACGGCATTGTTAACGAATCTATCTGTAAAAACGTCATGGCTCTGTCAAAAGCAATGAAGACACCGGTGTTTGTCTACTCGAATGCCGTTAAAAAGTATCAGAAGTTTTTTGGATGCATTTGTATCGTTTTCAATGCAGATAGGTTGGAGAGTAAAAACGGTGTTTCACAGTTCTGCCAGGAGATTTGCGAACGCATGACATTAGATGCATGTATTGCAACCGTATCCGAGAACAGCCTCGCCCTCTGTCAGCGGAATAAGGGACAAAGTTGTGTTTATGAAACGTTTCCACTTTCATGCATGAAAAGTGAGCTTGATTCGTCAGGAGAAGGGGACGCAATTTTGGCTGCTGCTGTATTCGGGAGACTCAACGTCTGGTCGTGGCGTAAAACATGCCGTTTTGCCTCCATGTGCGCTGCTAATGTAGTCCAACGAAGAGGGTCTGTTTCTTTGTCATTAGTAGATGTTCTACCCCAAAAGATCTTGACCACAAAACAAGAGGTCTTTAACCTTCGACGTATCATTCCATCGGATCGTATTGTTGCCATAACAACCGGCTGTTTTGATATGATACATGTAGGTCACATCGAATCACTCCGCCAGGGAAAACAATTATCAGATATTTTTATTGTTTTATTGAATTCGGATTCTTCAGTGAAGTTATACAAAGATAAGAGTAGACCGATTATACCCATGGAGCAACGCCGTGACATGCTCTTGGCGACTCAGTACGTAGATTTTATTGTCGTCTTCGATGAACGTACACCTAGCACGATAGTGGAGATACTGAAACCCGATATATTTGTAAAAGGAGAGGAGTACCGAAGTAAAGACCTTCGGAATAGTTATCCTTTTATAAGAAAAATACACTACACTCCACAAATGACAAGCACCTCTAACATTATAAAGAAAATAAAGGAAACGTGATTTTCAAAAACAAATTTTATTTGGTTTCCAATATTTCTTATTATTAAATAGTAAAACACTATTGTTATGTGACCGGGAACTTTGGACTTTGCAGGATGTGACTTGTGAAACATAACAAGATGTCAAGAAATTTTTTACCAAATATAAACCCATTGTAACACCAAGTTGTCTGAACTTTCAGTCTTCGTTTTCGTCTTTTAGAATTACAGACGAAAAATTTTAAGAATTTTAGAAATGAAGAAAGCCCCCGAATCTCTTATGCTTGAGATGTTTGACCCACGGACAACCTATTTTTATGTCATAAACTAGGTCTGAATCTTTATCAAAGAAAACCGGTTTCCCACCAAAAAACCCAAAACCTAAAACGATTCAAGAATTAAACTTGTTTTTTTTTATATTTATCATTTGAAAAAAATAGCTCAAACTTTATCCATTTTGAATTATTTCAAGATAAAGGAACAGAACGAACTCCCTTATAAAAAATGATATTTTACATAAAAAATGAATATATCTTTACAGCTGATGCAGCTCAAACTTCTCCTTAACGAACAAACTACATGCATATCACTACAACTAACGAACATCGGCAGTTCTTCAGTTCAGTTTCGTATAACTACGCAAGACAGATAAGACTGGTCTGAATAGCCTATCCGTACTTGACAAAATACATCACGGAATGGTCCTTGTTTGCATTGCAGACAATCAGTGCTGCTTCAAGATTGTCAAAGAACAGGCTAATAGGGTGTGGTTCCTGGCCGTAGTACAAGTCATATTTCCGTAGCTCAAACTCCTTGCTGTACAATCCATCCACTGAAATGACAACAATTTTGTTTTCATTTTCATAACAAGCAAACGCATTGCCGAATCCGTCCACCGTTACAGATTTTGGTCGTTCAAAAGTGTCGTGTTTGAAAACCCATATTTCTTCACCGGAAGTTGTACAACACGCGACACTATCGTATGAGGTGTAGTATATTCTTCCGTTCCACGCGCTGATAGAATGGTGGATGGTTTGCGCGCGCGTAATTGGAAGCCTGTCTTCTATCTTTCCGTTCATATCCATGATTTGAATACCGTGGCGGGACAATAAATATCCCTCAAATATTCCGTAGATGTAGAATTTACCATCCATGTACGAAATACCATTACATTCGAAGAACTCCAGTCGTATTCTCTTTTCTATACGACTCGTTAATATGTTCAGAAATTCGATATATACGCCAAAAGTTACGGCTATGCGATCGTCATCAAGTATCGTGAAATCCCGCGGTGGATCATGGACTCTGAGATTTCGGTAGACATACGTATCCTTGTTATGAATTACCAGTCTCTTGTTTTCAGTGTCGATAAAAATGAGCCGACCATTTGGAAGCATTTTACAATTGGAGACGGAAGATGTCCATTTATGTCCTATTTTGATTTTCTTTTTCTGCAGTATCCGTAAACCGGCAAGTCCCGAACGACCCGTTGTAATGATTTCTGGGAGTGGTTCGTCTATGAGGTCGAGTCGATGGCCTAACTCAATTTCTGGTAAGGGCTGTACATTGTCCATTCGTTTTGAAGTTACGACTTCTCGATTGGATCCGGTTCTTTTCGGAACATATACTTTTCTAGTCCTTTCGGATTCGCTTCTTGCTATCGGTTTTCTTTCGCGGTTAGATTTTGGCGCGGTTTGGAATGGAGAACGTTTTGTGTCTCTTCGGACGACCTCTATCCGTTGCTTTTCGACAATCGGATCTGTGACTTTCGGATTCAGTCGGGTATTTAGGATGACTTCGCCAAACGATTGAACATCATTCACGAAAACGTCTAATTCTTGGTTAAGTCTGATGTCAAGGTCGATTGCATAGACGTTTTCAGCCAGGGTGTTGATCGATCGTTTAAGTCTCTTCATCTGTTTGTCATTTTCGCGGATTGCAAGTAACGTATTTGCCTGTAATTGCGAATTTGGGTTATCTATGTGACCATTTTTCATGTGCAAAACTTCTGTTTTACCCTTTTGAAGTTTTTCAATTGTGTTTGCAACGGTGGCTTCACACTGGCTAAATCGAGTTTTCAGAGAGTTGAGCAACTTGTTCTCCAAATGGTCGAGATGTGCATTTAATTTTGCCCGTAACATACTTATTCTCGATTCTATAGATGATTTTTGCTTTTTCGTGTTGTCAAAGTTTTCAATAATTTCGTTTTGTGTTCGTTCGATTTTGAAAAGTAGATCATCCAGCGTTATGCCAACATCATCACGAGAAGATAACGCTTTCGAAAATTTTCTTACGTCATCAAGTAATTGCCCGACCTCAGTTTTACTCTCGGTGTTATGACTTGATGTAGCTACCGGATGCGAACGTGGTTTTTCGAATTCTTGGCTTGTTCGGACGTACTGTGGTCCTGCCGAGGTTGGTCTAGCGGTGTGTGGGTCGTCTGGGTCACTCGGATCAACAAATGTTCCTTCTGTTGTTTCGTACTTTGAACCAACTTCGAAATCTCGACTTGTGGTCAGAGGAGTATCGCAAAGTTTACGGTCATCTTTATCATTTGCAACTTCATTTCCTTTTAAGTATTTTGTGAAAGTATTATCCTCGCCGCTTTCGATTGCAGCTTGGACGAAATTGGTAAATGTATTCCTTTCTGTCTTCACTTTGTTCAGAAGCTGATCACTTCGGATCTTCTCGTCATCCGAGAGTGACTGCTTAGCCGGAAGTTGTTGTTGGTTGGCGTACTTAGCGGCTTCGTGTACTGGTACGAACTGGGGACATTTGAAATGATCCTGTTGAGAGCAAAGGGCACAGACGGCAATATTGTGACTCAAGCAGAACAGATCTAATGTCATTCCATGCTTCACGCATGTTCCAGACATGTTGGCAACCTGAAATAAAAATTCACAAAAACATTTAAACATTCGGTAGGGAAGTGGAGTTTGTGTTTTACACACCAGCAACCCTACACAGTCGGTAGGCCAGAGAGAACATAAAAAGAGACACAGAGGTACAAACGGCACAACAACGCGAACTGAAGTCGTAACGACAGTGAAATCAGGTGTGGGCTTCGGAAGGGTAAGCATTTCCTGCTAGTTTCAAAACGTTGCTAACGGTCGATTTAGTGTGTCAAATCTGGTACAGGAGATCAAAGCAAAACATAATGAAGAACGAAAATACGAGAGATAGAAATCCCATATGTCTGTCACAGTGTAAAATTATTGATAATTTTCCCATGGACAATTTTAAGTTTTTGTGCCTCAATAAAATAGACATTTTAAAGTTTAGTTGTAATCCTCTAAATTTCGTAATATCATGCAATTTTAAAATTTGATAAAGTTGAAAATATGTTTTCTTAATTTGACATTAATTGATCTTATTGTGGTCCATATTTTAATTCTGTTTGATCTAACGTTTCGTAGATTTGACATTAATTGCTTTCATTGTTATCCTAGTTTACTTACATTTGATCAAAGATTAGCGTTAAAAATATGTTACAATGAGACGGACAGTTAGAAACTGGCTGTGAACGCGGAAACACGTAGTTTTGGACTCTTAATAATTTACATGGAACTCTATATAAGTTTACTGTGATAGGACTTTATTTGTATTGTATCGGAATCCTGATATTGTCATTGTTAAAATTTGTTATTTTATTTGCCAAATAGAACATTTGTCGTTTTATAGTCGTTTTATATCAGAACTCTACTTGTTAGTTTTCCCCGCATTTCGGAGTAAATAATCAAACTCCGTCATGTCTATGAGCTCATACATGATGTCTTCAATAAAACTTAAGTAAAGAAAACAATCGAAGAGCAACATAACCCTGTTAGCAATTTGCGTGTCAAGCGCGACTCTCTATCACAGAAATAAATGTATGCTCCACATGATCATGAATATACCAATATAGGGCATAGCATGGGTGGCCGAGTGGTCTAAGGCGCTTGTTTAAATCACTAGCCGATCACCTCTTAGCTGGTGTTCGAGTCCCGTTTGTATTTAACAAAAAGGGACTTCCCCAACTGTATGTGATTAGGTTTGTCAGTTACCTGCCTCAGGTCGGTGGTTTCCTCCACCATTGATACTGATCGCCCTACATGGCCCAGGTGCGTCGATAAAGGGTGTTAAACACCAACACACACACACATCTATCCGGAGACAGAAACTGAAAAAAACACGAAAGACAAATAGTATTGAAATCAAAAAGGTAACCAAAATGTAATCAGCAACGCAAACCAAGGTCTAAAAGAAAGTGTACTCTTGCGCTCCGGACGGGTAAGCAGTTGCTGTTTATTGCAACACACCTGTCGGGTTGCCAATGGTGAACTCAGGGTGTCAAATTCGACAAAGGACAAAACAAAGCTCTTTGATAAACCAAAATAAAAATCTTTAGACAAGTAGGTTTTTGAATATACCTTTATAAATTTACAAGTTGATAATTTTGCTTTGATGCATGTGGTTTTTTTTTTAACACAGTAGTGTTGATACCGGAGAAAGCCAAAATCGGGTATGTAAAAATTAAAATCACACCATTAGCGCTAACCATACATGAACAACAAAGTTCCAGGCAATTCAATTCCCTACACCTGACCGTTTCGTCAAGGTTCATCAGAGGCGCTCTACCCAAAGAATTATAAATGCCAAGCACTATTTTGTAGAGCATAGAATAATTAAGAAACCAAACTACAAAAAGCACCCCCGCCCACTCTTACAGAACCAATCAAACGAAGTTGAAAAATAAAAGGCGCACAACTGTCACAAAGATTGTGTGAAAGTTTCATGACAATCAATCCATTGAGAGGTTATATTGAGGGGTTGCGGATAAGAGATAGGCTCCTTATGTCACCTGATGTTTAAGTGCACAGCGTTGTTATGAGTACCCCCAAAAATCTATCAAATGAAATTTGTATCGCAACGATTTGAGGGGTTAATGAAGGGTGGGGTAAAATGGTATCCTGATGAAACGAAGTACGGACACCCCCAATTATTGCATTCAAGCGGGAGGTCAAAAAGCTACACAAAGGACATATTGAAAAGCACAAAGAGCCCATCGTGTTAAAAACTTCAAGTTAGTACATTTTTATACAAAATTGAGATGTGGAATCAATGGCAAACCAAAGAAGAAAAATTTCCACTAGCTGCTCACAGTCTTGTAATTTTCTCAAAAATAAAAATATATTGCACATATAACCAATTCAATGACCGTGTTCTGGGCAGAAAGAGGCAAAGAGGCACCAATGGGGCATTCGAGTGTCAAAAGTCCGAAAGGGCAACGACGAAACCGGTAAACACGAACAAGAACAGCACGAAGAAACACAAAACACAAAATCAACCGAACGGAAATCAACAACATGAACTCAAGTCGTAACATGAGTGAACTCAGTGCTCCGGAAGAGTAAGCGGTTCTTAATAAATGTAAAGATTTCGATTAAGCAAATACTTTTCGTTGCGAGGCTAAGATCCTGTAAGGAGTTTCACTTATGAAGTGTCATTTAACCAAGTTTTTTTAACCACACCCCTCCCATATGTTCTCTATATTTCAATCTTCCAATTGTTTCGTTTCAAATGCTGCTGAAGAGAGTTTACTGCTTGAAATTTGCATGCATTCAAAATAACATTGGCAAAAGCTTCATAATTATTTTGAGACGAGACAAGAACAGATAGTCACAAAGGCGATAGCATTGGTCACAACAGGGAACAGTCATAAGGGGGGCCTGGCGGACCAGCCCCCCCCTTTTGGCGGAAAAAATTGTTTGAATATATAAGAAATCATTGCAGAGTGACCAAAGTGGGCCTCCTCTTAGGCCAGTCAGTCAGTCTCTTTTTAGAATTTCTGGATCCGCCACTGACAGTTCAACAGTTGTATCTATTCGAGAAGAAAGAAAAAAAACGTACATGAAATAAATTAAAAAATCAAGCTAGAAAGACAGAAAACTTACCCGGAATTTCGGTTAAAAATCGTTCAAAATAAATCTGTTATAAAAACTTCACAATCATATTAATGAAACAATACACTTTTCACACAATTAAACGATCTATTTGGTTTCAATTGTTTTAAAAAGATAAAGAATTGAATAAGAAAAAAAAAATAAAAACTTGGTTTTACACGGTCGACTGCAATTGTAATATTAGACATACGAGAATAGTACACTAAGCACACGGCAGAACCATTAAGACGAGAAATAATGTTGACGGACGGGACATAGACGTAAAATCCTTGAAACGGATTAAAACACAGGTAAAATACACAATTTGAGATGGATATAGTCAGAAAAGGTAAGACATTTTATTTGTTTACAAATGATAATAAAAAAACTGAAGCGTACAGTATAAAGAAAAATGAACTAGCTAAATATTTATGTTTGAAATATTGAAATCGGCCATGTAGTTTTCGAGAACATTAACAAACCAATAGCCTACCGTCGTACTATAGCACACTTTCAATACGAGCATCGTGTAGCAAAAACCACTTTTTTATGTTTTTTAAAAGTTTTGTGCTCTTTTAATGATTTTTGAAATTGTATAGGCTGTTCATCAATTTATTCACGAAGCCATGGACTGCAAAGCATGTCGCTGTCAAAGAAAAGGGGCTACATGCAAATAATCTACGTAACGGACGAATACATGCATGATTTATAATGTATCGGACAAATGGTGCGTGTATATACTTTGTCAGCGACTGTCGTATGAACGTCGTGTCTTAACTGCAAACGACAGTCTGAGTTAAATTTATTAATGGCACAGGATACATTTACGGCAAAACCGTAACAATAAGAAATTCTTATTGTTACGGCAAAGACGAAAATCGGGAACGGATGACGGGACGGACACTGAATCATTTATGACCGTTACAATAAGAATTTTCTCAATGTTACGGCACTTATTCTTACGGCATGGACGATATGATTGGCATAAGAGATTTACCAAAGATATCATCATAAGATATTTTATGGTTAACTTCTTTCGCTATTATTAATAATAATTTAATTTAGTAACAATAAAAGAATGAATTCATCTCATCTGTAGTTGGTATTGGAAAACTTTCTCCGGGCTCCTCTCTTTGTTGAATTTAATATTTTGCCGTAGTGAGTGTCCCAGCTAAAGAGAACTCGATCTCTTCTGTATACATTGTATACACTACTATGTTCTTAAGAATTATCTAACACTGATTACCCCTTTGGTACACCTTTGCTTCTTACTTAAATTGTAAACAATGGACGGACCGGATCAAAATTTTTGTTTTGGGGTAAAATTTAAATCATAGACCGATCTTTGAAACTCACGAATGAAGTAGACGTGCAACTTGTTATAAATCGTTACCATCGTCTGTGATGGATGCCTTAAATGGTTTCACCAGAAATGCGCAGAATTAAAACAAAACACGAAAACCACTTATTGGTTGTGTCGCATGTGCAGTTAGTTATCAAAATAACTTTGAGTTCAATTTAGACTTTTAGAATTTTTTGCCCGCTTGGATTGCATAAATTAATAAAAATAAAATGCAACTCATTATTTCATATCGTCACTATATGGACCTATATCTATTTGCCGTAATAATAAGTGCCGTAACAAGAAGAAAATTCTTATTGTTACGGTCGTAAATGATTCGGTCTCCGTCCCGTCATCTGTTCCCGATTTTTGTCTTTGCCGTAACAATAAGAATTTCTTATTGTTACGGTTTTTCCCAAATTTGCCGTAACCGTATCCTGTGCCTTTATTTATATTAAATAAAAAATGTATCAATATCAGTTCTGGAGCCGCCAGGTGGATGCAATAACCTTCTCCTTTCGTGTAATTGTAAGATGGCTATTGGTGTGTTCGTTCGTATGAAGCTTCATGTACGTAATGGTTTTAGTTATGTCAAAAGCTGCAGAACCATATACATGTATCTTAAAGGTCAGGGGTAAATGGTTGTCAGCATGACTTAATACATTGCAACATAAATGACTCAAGTTAAAGTTTTTTAGATGGTTCAAATGTCTTCATCTGCAAGTGAATTGGCTAATCATGATTTAAGATTGGATAGAAAATAAATAATTTTGCGTTTTCTGTTTATTTGGATAAGTCGTCAATCGTACATGTATCCAAAGTGTTACTAATGTGTGTTATGTAGGTCACCTGTTTGTTCCATTTGTCGTGAATAACAATATTATTCATCTGCATTAACATAAATTCATCTTGACTTACATTTTCAGCATGTATAACTCTGGTTACAGTTTTTAGTAAATGTCCATAGCTAAGAATCTGCAAGTGGTAGAGAGTCGCCCGGCTAAAGTTTTCACGTTGTCCGTCCGTCTTATTGCCCGTCTACAACTCTTGTGAAAAATATACCTTAAACTAAAAACTACTAACAATACAGTTCTGTACAGTTGGAAAAACTTAATATATAATTTTGATAGATTTTGAAAACGAGCTTTGTGAACACTTTAACGCCAAGTTCAATCATATTTTTAAAGGCCTGTTCTAAATCAAGACCATTGCGATCTCTTACTTTCTCCGGTGTGTCTGCATTGTTTTGTTTTTTCAGTTCCACGTTTCAGATTGATTCTTCAAGTTCGGTCGTTTTGTTATTACCTTTTATTATATTTGAATTATTGGTTGGGATTAAGTTTATTTAAAACTTTGTAATATGCATTACAGAATTAATTCCCTGTCTGAACGCTGACATTTTGATGTTGTGGTAAATAGAGCATAAGGTAAAATAGTTTTTTCCAAATGATTTTCGATGTTTTGTGTTAACTATGAATTTTTAATATTAACGATGACATTATGTATTACTTTTTGCAGTCAACATAACAAGAGTGACCTGTCTTGTATTTGTTTCATCAGAACACTGTCAAATTATGTACCTCTTAATTGTATTTCAGTTACACCTGTTGACTGCAACGCAATTATTTTGCATGTATCGGTCCGTTACCAAGTTTTATTGCATGTATTTAGAGTCATTTTGTTATGCTTGAAATATATAAAACATTATTGAACGTTATAATTGGATATTGATATTTTCATTGAAACAAAACGTTATTAACTTCTTTTACTTATATAGAAGCATAACTTACCAGATTATTACTCTATACAGGTCTGTTTATATTAACCAGTTTGAATTGTCCGTGTCAATGTAATCAAATCGAGCACACTGTTCGTGAATGATTTAATAATATACCATTGTGTTCGACAAAAAGAAATTAAATCCTTATACAATATGTTCTTGTTTATATACTGGGCATGTTTTTAAAGTTTATTACATTCATATTTTTGATATTTTCGAGATTAAAAGTTGAAAATTGACATAAACCGTGAAAAAAATGCATGTATCGTCCGTTAACAATGTTTTTCTCCGTAATGGTTCTGCCGTGTGCTAAGGTTATTTGAGTAGTGACCTGAGACTATGTATAAAACAAAAGTGACAACAAAAAATAATTATCTTAATTCCTAAATGTCTAAGAGCAACAAAAACAAACTTCGCAAAGTAACCGTTGGACTGATACATGCTTTAATTTGGAACTTTGTATTTGAAACCACTGGGTCGATTTTCGCTTCATTTCGACCAGAAGTGTACTCACTTCTTTGGTCTTGTCTGAAACGGATTCAACCAAAATTGTAGTTCTGAATTTTTAAAAACATGTCGAACCCTTTACGTTTTATATAAATATGGATAGTCGATTGCTCTGGACTCATGCAGCCCATTGTGGACTGACAAAGTTTCTTGACACATGCAGCCTTTGGTGGACTTTTTCCTCCCATTTCACAAAGAATTAGTTTTTCAAAAGCAGACCACAAAAATTACAGTAACAAAAATATTACTCCTTTTGGTCCCTAATGAAGGGTTTCTGCTACCTCCCATGTTTGCCCTTTTGGCCCCTATCGGCTATTAGGCGGGGATGGGAGTGTCACAAAATTTTTCACCAATTCTGTAAATCCAGTTACTGTCTACTTGATCAGAAATAATTAGCAAAACAAATGAAATCGGACAAATAACCAAAAAAAATGATGTTGGTCCCTTATTTATTTACGGAAAGAGGGGATTGCAACAAGAGGCTCCCGGGAGCCTGAATCGCTCAGCTGCATGGTATTGATGTCAATCCTATGAAGAACATTGTAGAGCTAAATAAGCTGAACATTTAAGCAAGCAACAGATTTTCTCTTTCATCAATAGTTTTCATCCCGTAGGCCAAAAACACTATATTTTGCATTTCAGGGGCTGTTCTGACAATTTTGACTTTATGAAGAATTTTGTAGCGCTAAATGAGCTGAAAAATTAAGCAAGCAACAGCTTTTCTCTACCTGCAATTGTTTTCATTCTATAAGCCAAAATCATGAAAAAACCTTATTCTAGGGGCTGTAACCCCTATAAGGGGTCATCTGACAACTTCGACCAAATGGAGACTTTTGTAGAGTTAAATGAGCTGAACATTTAAGCACGCTTTTCTCTATCTGCAATAGTTTTCATTCTATAAGCCAAAAACATGAAAAACGCTATTTTTCACCTCTTAGGGGCTGTAACCCCAATAAGGGATCATTTTAAACACATTCGACCATAGAACCTTTGATGCTGAAGCAGTAATGTGGCGTCTGATTTCATCTATCTCTTATACTTTTTTATTTACAAGCCAAAAACAGTAGTCTGACCCCCGGGTCTATTTTTAGTAACAATGGTCATGTTTTTTTATGGATCAAAAATCGGAACACAAGTTTGGTGCAGGACACCCTAAAGATCATTCATACCAAGTTTCATTAAATTCTGTTCTGTAGTTTCAGAGGAGAAGATTTTTGAAATAGACGACAGACGCCAAGTGATGGCAATAGCTCACATGGACCTTTGGTCCAGGTGAGATTAAAAGTTATTTTTTGCCCCTTATTTGTTAATGAAACAAGAGGCTCCCAGCACCTCGAATCTCTCACCTGGTTTCAATGACTTAATGTAACAATATTTCACTTTGCAAACACCCCTTCATAACAATGAAAGCATTGGAAAGCTCTATTAAGCTATGCATTTAAGCAAGCAAATGGGCCTGACACAATCCTCTATGAAACACAATTTAAATATCACGTACAATCTAATTTTTTTTTATTAAATGGGCCATATCTTCTACAATGGTCATCTGATGATTTAGGCCTAATGGACAATATCTTTCTGCATTAAAAAGTTTCATTCTAGAGGCAAAAAAACATGATAAAATACTAATTTAGGGGCCATAACCCCTAAAAGGGGTCATCTTACAACTTCAACCTTATGGAGACTTTTGAAGAGCTCAATTAGCTTAACATTTAAGCAAGCAAAATTTTTTCTCTATTTTCTAACATTCACAATCTATAAGGCTTAAACAACTATTTTTTGTGTTAAAGGGGCCATAACCCCTATAAGGGGTCATCTGACAAATTTGAGCTAGGGGACAATTTTGTAGATCTCAATTAGCTGAACATTTAAGCAAGCAAAACCTTTTCTCTATCTTCTACAGTTCACAATTTACATGTATAAGGCTAAAACCCATTAATTTTGGCATTTAAGTGGCCGTAACATCTATAAGGGGTCATCTGACAATTCCAACATAATGGACAATTTTGTAGAGCTTAACTAGCTATATTATATAGTTCTTGAGATATAAGACAAAATAAGTGCAAAAAGCAGAAAAAAAAATAAGAAAAGGGGCAATAACTTCCACATAGATTGTTGGAATTTCTTCAAAATTTCAGAGAAGGTAGATCTTGACGTGCTCATTACTTTTACCCAATCCAGAATTTCGATATCTGTCACCGTTTTTGAGTTATTTGCAAAAACAACCTGCTGTTTTACCCCCTTTGTTCTATTTTTAGCAACAAAGGCCATGTTTTTTATCTGATCAATTTTAAATGAGGATCGTTTGTGCAAACATGTCATATATCATTCCTGCAAAGTTTCAGTTTAATTGGTTCAGTGGTTTCAGAGAAGATTTTTGAAATTGTTAAGGGACGATGACGCCGGATGACAGACAACGAGGAACGAATAGTGATGGCATAATTTGTCCTTTGTCCAGGTGAGGTTAAATTGTTAAAAACATTATTTTTTTACCTAACAAGGGCCATATCCCCTTTAAGAGGTCATCTGGCGTATTCGGCCCTATGGAAACTTTTGGCAAGATCAATGAGCTGAAGGTTTAAGCAAGCAACAGCTTTTCTCTATCTGCAATAGTTTTCATTCTCTAAGAAAAGGAAAAAGAAGGGCTATTAAGAGTCATCCGACGGCTTTATCCCAATGAAGACTTTTGGAGCAATTAATGAGCTAAAAGTTTAAGCAAGTAGCAGCTTTTCTCTATCAGTTTTCATTCTTTAACATGAAAAAACACTAATTTTGACCTTAAAAGGACCATATCCCCTGCAAGAGGTCATTGTCAGATTCAACCCTGCAACCCTTCCATTCAACCCAATGGAGACTTCAGTAGAGCTTTTGAAGGAAAGTTGCATCAGATTTTCTCTATCTCTTATACTTCTTGATTTAAAATCCAAAAACAGTAGCCTAACCCCCTGGTCTATTTTTAAGCAACAGTGGCCATGTTTTTTGCAGTATCAAGAATCAAAACAAAGATTTTGTGCAGGACACCCTAAGGATCATCATACCAAGTTTCATGTAATTCTGTTCTGATGTTTCAGAGGAGAAGATTTTTGAAAAATTGTTAACAGATGACGATAACAAGGACAGAAGACGTAACTAAGTGAGTGATGGCGCTAGCTCACATGGACCCTTTGGTCAAGGTGAGCTAAAAAAGTAGCATTTTTGGCCCCTTCATAGGTAGAAGTTCTATGATGATCCTTTATTGAAGTGTTTTGCCTCAGATACCCCAAATTATTTTTATTCCATTAGTCATTGAAGTCAGATGAGTGATCCAGACTCCTGGGAGCCTCTTGTTGCAGGGGTTTGTCATTCAAGATCTTTAAAGTAACAAAGGAAGAATGTCAGGGGCAGTAAAGCAAGAGACAGGATCACAGGTATTCTTTATTAAAACATGATGAAGATTGCACATTATATAAATAGTTAACAGTAAAACATATTCACGCCAAGTTTTTGAAATACCACAAAACCTATTAATCATGTTTTTGAAATACCACAAAACCTATTTATCATGTATTTGAAATACCACAAAGCTAATTATCATGTTCGTAAAAAATATACTTGTTATTTTCACCAGTGACCCTTTATTTAATTTAGTTTTTTGAATGCCTGGAAACTGGTTATCAATATGCTAGTAGTATCAACATTTGTTTATCTATAGTTTACACTATGATGATGGTGTCATAAGCTTATGGCATCCTCATCATAAAATGACATTAAACATGTATATTTTCAATTTTTAAAAAAATTATTTCTGGTATCTTAGAAAATATAATATACCTGGCCTCAAAATGGAATAACATTGATTTTTTTTTAAAATAATTATTTCAACTCATCCTTTTCTGGTTTTTGTTGTGGTATTGTTTTTAAATTTCTTAAATTTTCCAGGTTTGAATTTCTTAGCAGGCTTGTTTGACATCCATTTACTTTTGCCTTTTTTGTCTGTTTTCGTTTTGTCTTTTTTGACTGTCACAGATTGTTTCTCTGTTGAACTTTGACCTTTGTCACTTGAACTTTGAACTTGTTTTTGGGCTTCTGTCTTTTCTTCTGTTGTGTTTTCTGCTGTCGCTTCTTTATCTAAAATAATGTGAATAGAATTCATAAAAAATTGTATTCATATAAAGACATGAACCGGGAAAGAAGTATGTTCACATAGGCCTATAATTGGCCCTGTAATTTGTGCTGTTTCCTTCGGTGATCCCCTAAATAAGAGAAAAAATAGGAAAATCTTCATTTTTGTCAATTTTTTACCCTTTTTCACCAGTATTGTGCCAAAAACAAAAAATGGCCGCATGCTCTGACCAACATAGATTTTTGTTCATAAATTCAGTACTTAAAAGCAAATTTTTTAACCAAAAAATAATTTTGGTCAGAATATGCGCCATTATATTCATCATTTTTTACAGAAAGAGGCTAAATATGTCAAAAATAGCGATTTTTAAAGTTCACTAACTGTTAAACTCTATGTTGTTCACAAAAGTAAACAAATAATGCACAATTTATAACATTTTAAAAGTACAGAGTCTTATGACCATTCTAACAGCATTATTTTGTAGCTGTCTCGAATTTGAAAGTAAGGGTCGTTTTTGGCCCTTTCTGAACATACTCCTTTTTCCTTTTTATTTTCATAATTTTAATGTTGACATTACTAGTGTGAAAATCTAAAGGGGCAAATAAATTTGTCTTTCATTGTAGTCTATGGAGAACAACATTACAGCACAAATACAAAACTGTGCCAACTAAAATTCAGCTGTCCAATGATTTGGGACCTTATCCTGATGCTGTATACCAAATATCAAGAGGCTGTGATAAGTAGTTGCTGAGAAAACTGTTACGAAAATATTTTCTCCATCAGGCCTGATATTAACCATTTTATAACCCGGATTTTTCACTCTGTGAAATGAAATCTGTACAAAAATTTAAAAAATATGTTTAACAATTTTTGCCAGATAAGTTTGTTTGTTGGAATAACCTGGATTCTTATTTCCGTGGGTACCAATTTTCATCGTTTGATGAAAACAGACCATTTTGTGTATTCTTAAATTCGTGGTTTGGAAGTCTGCAGCATACAAATCAATGTTAAATTTTTGTTTTGTGGGGTATCAAATTACGTGGGTCAAGACCACCCATGAAAACCACGAAATTTAATACATGTTCCCCACGAATAATAATGAAACCACAGTAATTCTTCGGGATGACTTACTATCTGTAGGAATTTTGTTAGAGAACTTCTTCAGCTTTGCAACAAAGAACCCGTCAAGATTGTGAGTGTGTGGATAAAATCTTCTTGTCAACTTCATGTTTGGGTGAAATCTGTTCTTCTCAAATCTAAAATCATTCAATGAAACTGTAGGCATACTTTTAAATTTGTCATTATGAATTGTATTCATAATTTCAATTTCTGTAGTAAACATTTTGCATACAGTTTCAAGTTCTTCAGTACAATTTTTACACACAATTTCAACTTTGTCAGTACAATTTTTACACTAAATTTCAACTTTGTCAGTGCAATTTTTACACACAATTTCAACTTTGTCAGTACAATTTTTACACTAAATTTCAACTTTGTCAGTGCAGTTTTAACACATAATTTCAACTTTTTCAGTACAATTTTTACACATAATTCAACTTTTTCAGTACAATTTTTACACATAATTTCAACTTTTTCAGTATAATTTTTACACATAATTTCTACTTTGTCAGTACAATTTTTACACTTAATTTCAACTTTGTCAGTACAATTTTTACATATAATTTCAACTTTGTCAGAACAATTTTACACATAATTTCAACTGTATTTATACATTGGTAGAGTGTTTACACGCTATTTCAGCATACTCAATTGAATTTGTGTTCAAATTTCAACTTTGTTAGAACAATATTAACATAATAATTACCCTGTCAGTAAACATTGATAAAAATAATTCTAACATTGTCAGTTCACTTTATATTCAAAATTTCAACCTGTTAATACATTTTCTAAACTAAATTTCAACTTGTGACCAAACAATTTAAACTTTTTGAGTACATTTTGTATAAAATCACAATATCAACGGTTAAATCAACAATATCATGGCGTAACTATTATTCTTTATTCTTTACTTACTTGACAAAACCCTCTCTTCCAAAATCCAGACCAGTTGATACAATTTTGACGTTCCTCTTTTTTAAGGCATAATTTATCACTGCTTCATTTTCTTCAACCTAGTAATAGAATAACTAGATTTACTGTTTAGTTTGAATAAAGCAGACCTACTTGTATACAAGTGATCAAAACCTAAAATTTCATTTATCACCTTCTTTGTCAGAAATGAAAATACATAGCTCATTGTTAATTGATATTCAGTAGTTATTGTGATTACATGTTTTATATATTGTCTGTTTTTTGTCCTTTCCATGTTTGTGTTTACTGGTTTTGTCTCTGCCCTTTATGGACTTTGACATTCAGATGCCCCATTGGTACCTCTGCTTCTCTCATAACTTCATGTTCCCTTTGATTAAAGACTCATTTTGAATTTCTAGGCAAAAAGTAAACCTCACTGTCCAATGGATTATCAATTCTAGCATTTAATATTAATTTCTTCGTTTTTTCTCTAGGAGTTAAGATACATCTTAACCAATACTGTAAATACAATATTGTAGATAACAATAAAACATATACCAGTTATTGGAAGAAGCAAAGAGGCACCAATGAGGCATTTGAGTGTGGCAATGACAAAACCAATTAAAAACAACTAGAATATTTGATTCATGGCTTTTGAAATTCCTTCATTCAAATCAAAAGTAAATTTCTTTTTCATTGGAACCAGATGGTTTACATTGTCTACTTAGGGCTGTTCCAGAATTAAATGTGTGTGTGTGGGGGGGGGGGGTCGGGAGGCACTTTTTTCTTTACCCCACAACCCATCCAAAAAAATTAATTTTTATCATTGTTTCTACACAAAATATTTCTAAAACACCTACCACCCACCATATATGTAATAATAAATTCCTCCCGCCCCCCCCCCCTAATAATTAATTCTGGAACAGCCCTTATGTTAATTTCCCATTAACATTCATTTACGGATGCTCATTCACTTCACTTATAAGATAATAGAATCTTACCAAAACAGAACATGTAGAGTATGTTATATATCCCCCTGTAGACGATGTAGCATCACAACAATCTATGGCAGCTAATATCAGCTCTTTCTGTAGGTGGGAACATCTTTTTATATCTTTATCATCCTGTAATGAAAACTCAGTTATGGAATAAAACTGGCAAGGAAGTCATTAGTCCATTTTCAAATCTAAAGAGTTATTATAAAGTGAATGGAATACAACAGACCATTAAGGTTCATTACAAAATAAAAGTACAACTTTAAATGGCATGAAAACAAATTCAAAAGGTGTCTATGACACAAGTCTTGTCTAAGATAGCAAATATTTGTAGCAAAACTAAATCAAAAGGAGTACGTGCAATAAGGGCTTAATTAAGCTTAAAAGAATAAAAGTTATGCAAAAGTGTCCATTTCTGACCAAAATATAGTGTAAACTTTGCCTAAAAGGAAAACATGTCCAAACATTTTAAAATTTCATATTGAAGCATTTTTATGACATCATAATTATAGTGATTTGGACAAAAATGACAGAATTCGAGAATCTTGGTCATTTTTAAGGTACATTTTGGACCAGAAAACATCATCAGCACATGAGAAACAAGTTCATACTTATAGAAAAGGTTTATTTAATCCATATTAACAAACTTTAAAAATATTTAGTTGTTTCTTGTGTGGGGAAATACTTTTCTAGTCCAAAATGTATCGTAAAAATACTGAAAATTGATAAAAATTTTGGATTTTATCAATGAAGGTCAGTTTTATTTCATGTTTCCACCAAAACAATCGTTTAAAAATTCAAAAATATAATTAGTTTCTCATTTTTGGACATCTAATAAATCTTTTATCAGCATCTGACAACAGTTTTCAAAGATTGAGATTTTGGTTAAATTTTAGGCCAAATCAAGCCTTATCTATCACCCCTATTCCTTTGATAAGCAGAGATATGAACCCTTGACCAGAATGCTAAATTTACAAAAAGACTTGCCTAGAAGTAGATGATTTATCAACATAGGTTTTAAAGCTTTAAATTTTCACTAAACATTTTGATCTTACCATTATTAATAACTTATTCATTTTGAATTCTTACCTATTTTGATATTTTATTTTGTCGTTTATGTTTTAGCTGGGTCAAAAACATTTATTTCACATCTCATTATCTTCTATTACTATACATGTGTACGAAATAAAATGCATTTTTTAAAAAGTTTAAACTTTTCTAAATATCAGCTCAACACCAATACATCATTATTGTCAATACCTTGTTAATTTTGACTTCTATGTCTTTAGATATAACACCAGTACCACTACATGGAGCATCTAATAAAACTCTGTCAAAACCATTCATTATCTAAAATAAAAATATTATAGATTCATTTTTTAGACAAATATTACCAACCAACGATCTCATAACTTGGTATTTCAAGGATTAGGGGCAATAAGGCCCCATTTTAGCCTAAAAGTATTAAGGTTATGCAAACTTGTCCATATCTGGCTATGTCATAGCTTAAACTCTGCCTAAAACAGAAAACATGTCAAAATATTTTAAAATATTGAAGCATCATTAAAGTGATTTTTAGCAAAAAATGACCAATTTTAGGCCAAAACAGGTGTTATCGCCCCTACTCCTTTAATGTGTTCAAAATGTCACACACTTACAAGACATTTTCTGGCTTCATAAATTTTATACAAGGTCAACATGCTATTTAATTCAATAAACAAGTCAAAGATAATATCTCTGAGAGGAGATAGGATATTAACTATTTAAAGTGCTAATAATTCCCAAATAAATGATGTTATGGACTTTGTGTCATTCTGTTTAAGTATTTCAACTACCAATATTATTTTGTCTTTTAGCCAAAATAAAAATTATCCTAGATTCTCATCCCCTTCCGCCCTGATTTTTAAGATGCCTGAAAAAAAATTATTTTGAGTTTTTGGCAGATTTTGCTCATTTTATTTTCAATTTCCTTTGAAATGGCAGAAAACTTTATCAAAATTGATAAAAATTTTAAAAATTCTCCCACCCTCACCATATTTTCAAGAAATTTGGATAAGAATCTTTGAATAATTTCTTAAAGGCCTTACCGCTTCTTTAAACAATACCATAAGAAATATTCTGCTATTGTAAAACCTATGGAATATTTTGTGATTCTCAATACATGTACTATATATTTAATTAATATAAAATGTAACTTTCTCCTTTCTTTTATCCTCAATGTTTTGTTTATCCCTATTTATTACTCCTTATATCTACCATAGGAAATATCCTGCCATCGTAATGACTAACGACAGTATTTGTGATTCCCATACGATGGATGTTTCCCACTATGGCCTTTGCTCTGTCTTTGTTAGCGTCATTAGCAAATATAGAACCTGTATTCTTCATTAAAGCAGCTAAAAAAAAACATCAACAAAAACATTCAGTCTGGTTTTTATAGTGATAGTAACTACATGTATATAGAAAACTTATTCTCTGCCTTTACAGCAATGATCTGTTGTAAATGAACAAGGGAATAATTTTGACTTTTTAAATTTCGCAATGCATCGGTTGAAATGTGTTTGAAAGGTTGAATTCTCATAATCTGATATTTAATGGTATTTGATATGAAATCAGCTTTCTAATGGTTTTCAGCTTTGTAAATTACTACAACCATGATGACATGAATTTTTCCAAGAAGAGAGCTTTTTTTTCATTTACATAGTTATTTAATTTTTTTTCCAAGAACCCATTTAAATCGTTAGTATTCCTTACCAATATATGTTGTCTTTCCACCAGGGGCAGCAGACATATCTAAAATCCTCTCATTTTCCTGAGGGGCGAGTGCCATCACTGGCAGGAAACTGGACCCTCCCTGTAAGATGTAATGCCCAGCCAGGTATTCAGGGGTAGCACCTGTAAAATAAAATAAATTTGGTTTGTTGTCAAACATCTTAATTACAACAATAACTAGAATACTGACAAAGTCAGAAAGGGCCCTGCGGCAAAAATCTAAGTGTTTTAAAAATCAAACCAACTTTGATTATAACCACTAAGGCATGTTCCATGGAATGTGTATTAAACTTCGGAGCTGTATTAATTGTTAATAGCCTTTGAGTTTTATTGTTCAAAAATTCCAATTCTCAAAATCTGTGAAGTTTTTTTCAAAAAAATTGAACAGATTTGCACGAAACTATAATACATTGTATACAAATCATGACATGCTACTTAGCAGCCGTACAAAAGTTTCAGAACTGTATTGTTAACAGTTTTTGAGTTTTAGTGTTCACAAAGTCCAATTCTCAAAATCTGTGATTTTCGATAAAAAATGATTTTTTTTTCCAAAAATATTTAACATTTTTGCATGAAATTTTAATATGAAAATCATGACATGCTATTAAGTAGCTGTACAAAATTTCAGAACTGTGGTGTTAATAGTTTTTTGAATTTTAGTGTTCACAAAGTCCAATTCTCAAAATCTGTGATTTTCGATAAAAACTGAAGTTTTTTACAAAAATTTTAATCAGATTTGCACAAAATTTTAATATGCAAATTAGGACATGCTACTTAGCAGCTGTACAAAGTTTCAGAACTGTATTGTTTACAGTTTTTGAGTTTTAGTGTTCACAAAGTCCATTTCTCAAAATCTGTGATTTTCGATAAAAAATGAAGTTTTTTTCCAAAAATATTTAACATTTTTGCATGAAATTTTAATATGCAAATCATGACATGCTATTAAGTAGCTGTACAAAATTTCAGAACTGTGGTGTTGATAGTTTTTGAGTTTTAGTGTTCACAAGAATTGTTGACGGACGGACGGACAGACAGACGGACAAAGTGAAAACTATAGGGCGTCCGCATCTTCGATGCGGGGCCCTAATAAATCAATCAAAAGAATTATACACTATAACCAACCTGCAACATTAAATTTTGCATTAAAACTGCAATGAAATTATGTCTAAAATTCTACTACTGTCTAAGTAGTATTTTACCTAATGTACATGCTACAACACAGGGCAGGACATAGAAATATACCAAATATCAAAAGCCTACAAACAATAGAAGCATATTTTCAGTTTTTACCCTTAAAAATATCTAAACCAGCTTGTTTTACAGGAACTAGAAAAGCGACAAATCTGAAAACACATTCCACCATAAAAATCCCCCACGTAAAGCTGCATAACAAATATCAAGAGCATGAGAATAACAGTGCGTAGCTGAGAAAAAATCATTCTGATAAAATTGCTATAGGAAACCCCAAAATCATTTTGATCAAATTTCAAAATAGGAGATGCACATCTACATGATGTCACAAAAATTGTGTGAGTTTCATGAAAATCAATCAAGGGGTTTAGGAGGGTTGAGGATAAAAGATAGGTACCCTGAAAGATGGATGGACACCCTTATCACTATATACCCCCCACTTATCAAGAAGGGGGGTATAATAAGTGTGAAGGATGCACAAACACATGAACACCCAGCATTTCTATGTCCCCACTCAATCTTATGGAGGGGACAAAAATATCAAGTAAAAAAAAGTTTTTTTGTAAGTGCTATAAATTCTTTACAAACCTAATGGAACTTGAGAGTCATACACCACCAGTCCAACTTTGGACCATTTCCCAATAGGGTCTAAGTTAACTCCTCTGTTTATCAGGGCCTGGGCTAAGTCTCTTCTTCTGGTTTTTAGTGTGTTTGTTCTAATAGTGACTGGTCTCTGAACTTCATTGGCTTCCAAGAACTCATGTATCTGTGGAATAAAGTAGATTTGAAAAAAAAATCTTCATTTTAGAATTAATGTTGTGCTAAAAAATCTATTATAGTTTGCCATATTTTAAAAATTTTTAAGCCAGGATTTTCTGTCGATGTTTATGATGGTATCTGTGATATTTTTTTGTTTAATATTGTGTGTTTGTTTGGATTTTGTGCTTTTGTTTATTTTGTAATATTTTTATTCAAAATTGCATATTTGTTTAGATTTTGTGCTTTTTTTTGTGTGTTCCAAAATACACCTTATTTGTAATTGCTCATTTTATTACCCTCAAAAAACCTTTAATAACTGGGGAAAAATCCTCCCTGTTCAACTGACGGGGCAAAAGACATTAACCTGAAGATTTAAAAGGTTCTGTTTTCATAATAAAGCTGTCATGAACAGATGAACAGCTGCTCTACATTCTGTGTGGCTATCCTTTTAAAAATACATTTTTATCATGTTTATGAAAAAAATATTTGGTTTTACCTCCAAGGGAAATAACTGCATGAGTTTCTCCATCAGAAAATCATTATAGCTGTAATATGTACACAGATCTTTCCTCAACTGGGCCACATAGTCCTGGCGGCTTCTACAAATAATGCAATAACATATGCTGATTATTACTGGACTAAAGCTTTTGTTATTCAACAATGTAGACAAGTGTATTTTTGTTGAAAAATGTGTCCTGGATTCAAAATAACAAATAATTCAAAGCTATTGTGGTTTTAAATTTTACCATGAGTTCTCTGTAAGTTCATGAGCTAGGTTTCTATAAAAAAATTGTCAATTTCCAAATGACAGCTGTAAAATACAGGTAAATAGGCTGTCAAACAAATTTTTAAAGGCTGCTGGCAGTTGTCCATTGTGTTTTTTTTTTAAATTGCCACTTGTTATGTAAGCTGTGGTACATACACTTATTCCACATCTCATTATTTTCTATTATCAAAACTAATGGTTTCAAGGGTTCAAAATTGTAGATTCAAAATCCAATGATTCATGTCTTATCTTCAAAAAGGTTATTTTTAATATTTACAAGGCTTTAAAAGAAAAACACATTACAGTATGCAATTTGAATTTTTGAAATGTCTTGTATAGTTTTCAAGATATAGGGCTAAATATGTGAAAAATTTTGGAAAAAATCAGAAAAAGGGCAATAACTTTTAGTCTCCTACATTGATATACAATGCTACTTACTTTCCCTCTTGTCATCTTTCTTTGAAATCAGCAAGGACAAATTCAGGGGAAAAGTAATGAAAAATGGTAAATTTTGTCGCTTTAAGAGCAATAACTCCTAAAAGAAACAGTCCTACAACTTTGACCTAATGACACCAAATGTAGATCTTGATGTGCTTATTCAATGCTATTTGAATTTTTGAAATATCTTGTATAGTTTTCAAGATATAGGGCTAAATAAGTGTAAAATTTTGAAAAAAATTAGAAAAAGGGCAATAACTCCTACATTGATATACAATGCTACTTACTTCCCCTCTTGTCGTCTTTCTTTGAAATCAGCAAGGACGTTCATAACTTCTTTAATCCTACCCTGAACAAGGGTGATATCTGGAGGTTGGTTCAGTAAGTGTGTTAAGGATTTTGATGTTCATAGTTACAAAAATCTATAAGAGATTGCAAAGGCTAACCTTGGACAAACACACTTTTTGAAACACCTGAGTCATGTAGGATGGTCAGTTTTGATGGTAGAGGAAATTGGATCATTACCCAGAGGAACCACAACCTTGGGTAGGTTACTCACACAACTCAAGTCACATCTGCGCCTACTGGGCTCTTTGGAGGCTGGTGGCAGTTGTCCATTACGGTTTTTCTAAATTACCTTGTTACATGTATGTGGGATGTGTCGCGTATACTTATTCCACATCTCATTATTTTCTATTTGTAACTTGAAAGCAGGTTTCCAAAAAACTATCTATGTATATAATTGAGTAGTGAACAATAGTGTGATATTTAAACAAACATCCTAGACAACAAGGTCATCCTTAACCTTAACCAAATTCTTAAACAACAGAATACGTTTAATGGACATAATGCCCCATCTTGCAAAAAATGGGGTGGACAGATGAACAGACGAATGGACCTACTTTCCTAGATGGGGTATAAAAAGATAAAGGATATTTTCTTGTTCAATTTCCTGGCCACTAGGTAATGTGAACTTCTCTGTCTGATGTATGTTGGTCATAAGCTCTTCTTTGGCTAATTTCCTGTTGATATAAAAATCTAGGCTTGCGTTCAACATTCAAACCCTGGGAGCCCCAGGTAAGAAAATTGTCGCTCACTTGGAATCTGGTTAATGACGTAGCAACATTATATGTAACCTAGGTTGTTCCTAATGTACACTTATTATTTGTTTAAAAGATCATTGACCCATACAAAACAGAGGTGACCCGCATTCTGTTTTATATTTCAACCAAGGAAAAATAATCTACCCAGGCTCCCCAGGGAGGGAATGTCGAATGCATCCTAGGTCATAGTAACAAAGATATCAAATAGTTAAAATCGAACACAAAACAAACCTGTGTTGTACCTCAGAACACAATGTGCAAATGCTGGTGAATCTCTATATCAAAATTTTAAGAAATAATTTTAAGTTGTTTTTTTCCCAGGATCTAAATTTTGTGAATTTCTAAAAACTTGAAGATCTTTTTTTTCGCTGAATTCAATTTTAGTGATAACTTATATACAATTATAAAGTTCACATAAACTATTTACAGGATTAAATTTTCTCAAGTTGATAGCTACATGTATCACGAAAAAAGCAAAAATTAGAAGCCTGCAAACCCCCCCCTAACTTATATATTATATGTAGCAATTTTTTATTCAGATTGTGTTACAAAAGTTGCTTAATTTTACACGACCGAACAAATTTTCACAGATCATGAGCTGTCAGTCCTGTGCTTATTTCCATGACTTAGACTTATCATACCAAATCACTGCGACTTACTTATCCTGGGCTTGTTTCTTTACCAACTTCTTGGATTTTTTCTCTATTGGTAATAACTACAAATAAACAATAAAGTTAATAACAAAATAACCAAACTTGGTGTGTGTGTGTGTGTGTGTGTGTGTTGGTGTTTATCGACCCACCTGGGCAATGTAGGGTGGTTAGTTTTAATGGTGGAGGAAACCGGAGTACCCAGGCCAAACTTGGAGGATCAATCTCAAATGTTCAAGAAAAACAAAAACAAAACAAGGAAGACATACCAGTAAAATTGAAGACTGCAATGGTCCTGACTTGGTACAGGAATTTCAAAAGAAATAGAGGGCTTAACCAGGTTTATTCATATCATTTAGTTGTAAAAGCAATGAATGAAAAAAAATGGAATAGGGCTGTTCCAGAATTAAATGTTTGGGGGGGGTCGGAAGGGTCTTTTTTATTTTAATACCCCACCACCCATCTAATAATAATTAATTTTTTATCATCGTTTCTTAACAAAATCTTTCTCAAACACCCACCATATATGTAATAGAAGATCCTCCCCACCCCCCCCCCCCCCACACACACGTAAAATTATGGAACAGACCTTATTTCAAATGTTAAAATAACAGATTTTAAAAGGTGTCAAAATATAAACAACTGAATAAGATTTATAGGATATTTTAGCATGGTAAACCTTCTGTGTATTCTGTGTTGGTGTTTATTTCATGGATTTTAATACAAAGAAATTAACATCAATGACAAATTCACAAGTTTTCTTGAAAAGAGCTGCAGTATCCTTCATTATTGCTATCATCTATTTAAAGATCTTCCACAATTAATAACCATACCTCTTCCTCGTCACCCTCTTCATCCTCCTCATCATCTGAAGAATCACCATCACCAAAATCATCTGGTATTTCATTATCATCGCTATAGTCCTCTTCATCCTCTCCAAGGCTTTCATCATCAGACTGAAATTAAGTACAGTAAAACTTGTATGTTAAGACTTTTATGAATTCATTTTGTTTTGCATATTAAAAGAAAAGGAACTATTTCTATGAGTGATAATGCCAAGGAAAATAGAGTAAAACAATCAGCAAACAAAATCTCTTGCTTAGGATACTTATGCTTTATTTTTTGACATTTTACTTTTTTAGTGGGCTATTTTTGCCAGGGTAAATTTTCCTGTTTTTTTAGAGAAATGAGAAAAAAAATTGTGTTTTTTTTTCCGCAGTTAATAAATGTGTCTGTCTGGGATTTCCTTTACATTGATATTTTGGCAGGATTTATTATGCTAATTGATTGTCAGCCAGTCTATAACACCTCTTTGATTTCTTTTTGTTTTAGTCAGTGTATTAATGTTAATGATTTACAATAAATCTAAATGTATCCTGTTTTTGGCAATTTATGATGCCTTCAGCAATTGTTTATTGTATTTTACTTATTCAATAACAACCTCATTTTTGTCCCCTTTAGCAGGTTTTAGCCACTGCTTATTGTCATCAGTGTATCCCAGTGTTTCGTCATCTTCTGAATCACTGCCTTCCATGTCACTGCCCTCTTTGGAATAAAATAAAGATAATTGCAATGTTATGCTTAGGTCTTTTATTTTCTATTAATTGGTTTACGGATTTTCCCCCCAAGGAACATGGGTCGGCATAAAAAATAAAATAAATTAAAATTAAATTTTGAATATTTGCTTCAACTGCTAAGGGCGTGTCAAACTGGCAGAAAATCCACTTGTCAGCTTAAAAGCAGGTTGAAATGTTGACTCCCAGAGCACTTGAAATATACATGTAAATATGCCAAAATAAAAAAAAACATATTTCGTTTACTGCTAGCCTACTTTGCATACAAAAATAGTGTCCGTAAGTCAGAAATATTATTTTACCTTGAGTCAACATAGGGAAATTCGAAACAATCCAGAATTTAGGAGGAAACAAGATATTTTTTTTACCAATACATCTTAACTCCATGCAAAATAAACTCATTCAGTGTACATTGGAACTTAGGATTTTTAGTTTTAGATGTGACAGTAACCTGAACATGTTTAATGAAGCATGTGCAGGTAAATGTACATGTAACAATGAGAAAAATCATTTACCATCTATATCACTTTCCTCCATATCTTCGTCTTCATCTTCTTCATCTGATTCTTCTATCTTTCTTTTACTTCCTTTCACACTTTGAGATGTTCCCTGTTTATTTTTAGCATCCTTTACTTTCACTTTCTCTTTTGTTTGTTGGTTCTTTGCTTCTACTTTCAGTTTCTTTTTTTCTCTCTTTTCTTCCTGTTTTGCCATTCGATTCTTCAATCTTTTCTTTTGTCTGCTGCTAAGTTTCTTTTCCTCACTTTCTATATTAAAATAATTACAATGCAAATGAATATATATTTTTTTTAATTACAACTTGCGAATACATGTACCGTAGATCAGGCAGGAATTTTTACAAGGATTCCAATGAATAAAAGATTTTGAAAATTGGACCACAAATAAAAAAGTCCATTTTTGGGGTGTGGCCCCTTTTTCACCCCTCATAGCAATGTAACGGTGCAAGATACATCAAAACAGTTCTTACATTTTGTTGACAGAATTGATTGGGAAATACAATTAAAAAAGAATGATCAAAATCGGAAAAACAATTTACATTTACATACCTTTTCTCAATACACCCATTTTAGCCCCTTGTGGTCCTTTTTTCTGAAAAGGTAGGAGCCAAAAACCCCAAATGCAATACCAACCTTCCTTTAGTGGTTACAAACATCATATAAAAAATCTTTAACAATTGGTTCACTTCATCTTTAACCCACCATTTCGTTTGAAATGCCTGTACCAAGTCAGGACCATAGTGATCCACCAATTCTCCGGTGTGACTGATTCGTTTTTGTCGTTTTCTCTGGACAATGAGATTAATCATTCAAGTTCGGTAGTTTTGTTATTACCTTTATTTTCACCTAAAGTTATTGCATGGAAACCAAAGTGTCTACAGACGACAACAACAACGACATTGCCATAACAAAATACGATCGCAAAAACTTGCAGTTGTATACAAATGAGATTTCATATAAAATTAACAACTGTAAAAAAAAACAACTTGACATTGTAGTAATTGAAAACCACATAAGATTTTAACATGATTCTTTTTATAAATCTATTATTTTATGTCTGTCATTACTGGGTTAAAATCATTTTTATAACATTTGACACTTTACAGCAGTATCAAAAAGCCCATACTACCCTTTTTTACACGAAAATTCACTTATTTCTATAAATTTTTCTTATTTTACAGTTTAATTTGTCATAAAAAGTTTTATTTCTCAAACAAATTGAAACGAAATTGGCAATATAATATACATGTCCACATCAGGACAGTAAAATAAACTAAATTGAGCCTTCAGTGGAGGTTGCCTGTGGTTATGGGTAATCAACAACACAGATTGAACTTTTTCCGAGAAAATCTTAGTAGGAAATTTGTCATAAATGTGGCTCCAGCAGGGTTAAAAACGACCTGCGACCTGGGAGCTTTTTAAGGGCGACTTCCAACCTTCACTTCATAAAATCGACCTATGCCAAAAACAACCTGCGACCTCGGCCTAAATATGCCTTTTAAAAGCGACTCTGCGACCTCAGGCCCCTTTTAAAAGCGACCTTGCGACCTGAGGAGGGTACCCTGCGGGAGCCCCATAAATAGGAACTGCTATGATTTATACATAGACTGAAAAATGGATTATGTAAATTAGGACATCAACTTATAATATAAATAAAATATTATGTGGATAATCATCAACAGATCAACTCATGTACAATGTACAATGTTCATACAGTTGGAAAAAAACAAGCTGGCATAATTTCAAGTGATGAGTATAAACATTTCTTCATGCATATAACAGAGTTATACATTGAATATAACGCTTAAAAGGGATTCAAAACTGCAGTAAAAATTACTTGTAAAGATTTGAATGAAAATGATATTTAAAGACAATTATACCCTGTTCCTTCAAAACTTTTGGCAATTCTGGTGGCTTCTGTTTCTTTGTTTTACGCCCTGGACCTGGCTTAGGTCTTTCTTTGGTTAAATCTCTCTTTCTTCCCATATTTGCAGCAACCTTTTTCTTAAAAATCAAATGTGTAAACACACAACACGTGTAGAGGAATTGGCTTGCAGGGGATCGAAATACACAATATTTTTTTTTCTAACTTATTTACTTTATCCCGCGTACGTACCGGTATTTTAACTCAACAGACCAAGACAGTGAAATTTCATAAAAATGCATTGTCATCTGCTTCATATTTTTGATACAAAAATAAATTTAACGGGTGAAAAAAAAAATAAGTAAAAGAATATTCAAGAGTTAAAATGAACACCAATGAACCCCACCACAGGGGCCCGAGGTTAGTTTTGACCGGGTTATATCAAAACTTACCTTGGGCCCCTGTGAACCCCCACGAAGATTTAAAACTGAAAATATGCCAAAGAATGAAAAAGACCCCCCCCCCGCAAAAAAAAAAAATATGTGGAACCAACTTTTTTTATTTGTGTTAATTCTTCCAAATTGATTCCTCTGTTGTTTATTTCTCGTTTTAATATTGGATTTTGTCTGTATTTTGTTAACCGGTTTTGCTTGTTTATGGTGATTACTCACGTGTTTTCCATTTGATTCTGTTTTATGCTTGGTTTTAGTCATTTTAATTGTTTGTTGTCTAAGGAGAATTTAAACAAGAAACTTGTGTTCTGGCACGTTCCAGATTCTTCCCCTGTGGTATTAATATCAGGAATATTTTTAGAGTCAGTATACAATTTTATGTTCAAAAATGGTCAGATGAAATTCAGTTTGTGTTTATTAAAGTGAATTTGCCATAAATTCTGTGTCCTATTTAGCATAAAAAATAAACGGTAATAGATGTTGAAAATAAATTAAAATATCCCTTCTTTCTTAAGGGAAGCCACAGTGGTGACGCTTCTGTGATTTTGCTACGCCTGTCGCGCGTTTCGTCTGTTCAAGACTCATCAGAGGCGCTCTACCAAAAGTTGAAAATGCCAAACATTATATGAATGTGAAGAGGATAGATCGAAAATACCAACAAATATCGAATAAGAAACCAAATTATGACTAAGAACTACCTATGTCTTGGGTAGGCAGAACCTTAGGGTTTTGACAAATTTGAAATTTAAACGGATAATTTATAGCTTTGATGTGCTCGTCAACACAAAAGTGTTGATGCCGGAGCGGGCTAACCTCGGGGAATTAAACTCCACCAGCAGCGCTAACCATCACGGATGTTAGAAATATAAATTACAACAAAGTTCCAGACAATAAATTTTGTTATGCCTGACGCGCGTTTCGTCTATTCAAGACTCATCAGAGGCGCTCTACCAAAAGTTGAAAATGCCAAACATTATATGAATGTGAAGAGCATAGATCGATAATATCAACAAATATCGAATAAGAAACCAAACTATGACTAAGAACTATCTTTGTCTTGGGTAGGCAGAACCTTAGGGTTTTGACAAATTTATAGCTTTGATGTGTTCGTCAACACAAAATGTTGGTGCCGGAGCGGGCTAACCTCGGGGAATTAAACTCCACCAGCAGCGCTAACCATCACGGATGTTAGAAATATAAATTACAACAAAGTTCCAGACAATAAATTTTGTTATGCCTGACGCGCGTTTCTTCTATTCAAGACTCATCAGAGGCGCTCTACCAAGAGTTGAAAATGCCAAACATTATATACTCGATCTTTAAAAAAAGTTACGCATAGATAGAAAATTGCCCGTAGGTTTAATGCAAATCGAAACAATTTCAAAACATTACTGCCGAGCTGTTCTGCAACCGATTTTCACGAAATAAAATCCAGTAAAAAGAAAACAAAATGAAGATTGTTTGATTAATTTAGACCAAAATCTTAACTTCAATGGTTTTTACGACATTGTCAGTAGAACACGACTAATGTTTTTCACGGAACATTTTGCATTGGTTTAAACGGGAAATTGAATCGTAAAATGTACACTTGAGTTCTACTTGCAATATCTTAAAAAGCAGCGATGTTACGATTTTACTCAAAATTAAACAAACAATCTCTATTTTGTTTTCTTTTTACTGGATTTTATTTCGTGAAAATCGGTTGCAGAACAGCTCGGCAATAATGTTTTGAAATTGTTTCGATTTGCATTAAACCTACGGGGAATTTTCTATCTATGTGTAACTTTTTTTGAAGAGTATATGAATGTGAAGAGCATAGATCGATAATATCAACAAATATTGAATAAGAACCCAAATTATGACTAAGAACTACCTATGTCTGGGGTAGGCAGTGTTTTGACAATTTTGAAATTTAAACGGATAATTTATAGCTTTGATATGTTCGAACACAAAAGTGTTGATGCCGGAGTATGATGAGTTATTCCTCTAAGAATGTAAAATAAATAATAAAAAGCTTTCAATTGCTAAAATATCACTCTACACATTACTGCTTTAAGTTAAACCATATTGTCAGATGAACTCTTATTAAACTTTATTAATCCTTTCAACATGTTCAATGTCAAATAGTTTTTGCGTAACAGCCTATAGTTCGGGCACATAAGTCAGGTTAGCGATTCAGGCTCCAGGGAGCCTCTTGTTATATATCACAAGAGCCGCCAAGAATCGAATGCGACGGGGTTCAAGTTACGTAAAAAAAAACACATTTTCAAAAGGAAATTTCGGGTGTTCTAACCCCGCACCCCTTTTTGGGTCGTTCATAGGTAAATATGGCTGTATGATCTATATGATGCAAAGGTTCGTATTTCTCTGCCTTTATCCATATGATATTTTATAAATATGTTTTCAATGTGAAAATCATGAAGTGGAAAAGTCTAGTGCTTTGTCAAACTGCTAACCCTTCCGAAGCAACTGAGTTCACTTGAGCTCATGTTGCTGATTAATTGTTGTTGGCTTCGGCTTGTTTTTATGTTGTCTTTTTCTTCGTGTTGTTATCGTTTGCGTTGACTGATATTATCTTTGCCCCCTTTTGACTGTCGACTTTCAAAGCATTTTGTTTTGAATTGCCCCATTTTTATGTGGGCTATGTCGCATACACTTACTCCACAACTCATTTTCTTTTATTGGTACATCTCCTTCATTCTAAAAGAGAGGGTCAAAATTGGAACGTTCGTCTTTAATGATAACACGGTATATAGGATCATATAGGCTTATAAAGATGACCCCGTTTTACAAAGAGTTGTGACATTCTTTCGTTATTTGAAGGTTACCCCGATATCTACCTAAATAAATTTTATAAATTCAGTTTATATACCCACTCATAAGATAGCCTATATATTGTTTCTACCATTAACCGGTAGATAACGGATTTATTGCACGATTGTTTGGTTAACGTACATGTTGTCTACTTGGAATTGGGTTTTAGTTAGCTCTAAGGTAAGAGAAATTTCTTATTTCTAGGTTGAACTACAAATCTGGGGTTAATAAGTATACAAATAAGAAATATTTCATTTTAGAAGTTAGAAGTGCAATTGCAAGGTTGCTAAACATTCCGATCCAGCCCTTTGTCCCATCTTCTATGAGTATACAATGTCTTTTACTTTGAAGCATAATATATATCACCTATACCGAACAATGATGAAATTTCAAAATGTTCACGAAGATCGATCAGGCGATAACCATCTGCGAAAGATTCCGCGATCAACACGCTATGATAAATGTTAGCGAAATGCATGTAATCTAAGATTGCTATGACTTCCAATGCCCTTTTTCCAGACAAACTTTTGCCTTGACGACCCACCACTTTGGGGGCTCCCGCAGGGTACCCCCCTCAGGTCGCAAGGTCGCTTAAACCTTTTAAAAGGGTCCTGAGGTCGCAAGGTCGCTTTTAAAAGGCATATTTTGGCGGAGGTCGCAGGTCGTTTTTTGGCATAGGTCGATTTTAAAAAGTGTAGGTCGGAAGTCGCCCTTAAAAAGCCCTCAGGTCGCAGGTCGTTTTTAACCCTGCGGGAGCCACACTTTGTTAAAGGCAAGCTATTGGTCTGTAGTCCAAAGGTTTTTTCTGACATCCGATGCAATTGGTCTGACGTTCTACTTTTTTTTTCCTGTCTGAAAAAATGCTTAAGAAATTTACGGACTAAGCGAAATGTACCCCTTACTTTAGATATCGAAAATTCACACTCATTGAAACTGAGAAATGCCGCAAATAGCAACCCTACTGACTTAGAACAGAGAGAGGCAAAGAGGCATCAATGGGGCATTCGAGTTACCTGAGTCCGAAAGGGCAACGACGAAACCGGTAAACACGAGCACGAACATCGCGTATGAAGAAACACAAAACACAAAATCAACCGAACGGAAATCAACTACGGAAACTCAAGTCATAACATGAGTGAACTCAGGTGCTGATTTCAATGGTGGATTGTGTACTCAAAAAGCACAAAAAATTGCAATTACTAATTACAATCGCACGTATAATAGTGCACATCAATTTCCCAAACTGTTTTAAATACAAATCAGTTAGAGATTTGGCTGACATAACTTCAAACCCTGGATACTAAGAAGCGAAACTCAAACAAATGTTGTCTCATTTTCAGCAATAAGAAGAGCAGAACAATCTTCCATGCATTCTGTGTTCGTTCACCAAAAAGAAGGAGTCAATCTTTTACAATCTCTCTGGGCAAGACAACACGTGGAAGATACAAAATTAGGCAACTACATTGATGGCTGACAGAACATCCGGTAAGCTTTGGTTATACCAGGAAAGGGGGGCAAAGGCGGCGCATTGTATACAGGAAATCAAACTATGCTGCTATATTGACGGCTGATTGCAAGAAGCAGAGGTACCAATGGGGTATCCGAATGTCAAAAGTCCGAATGAGCAGAGACAAAACCAGTAAACACCAACAAAAACGGACAACATGTAAAACATGGAAACACAAAACAACTGAACATCAATCAACAACGCAAACTACAGTCGAAACAAGAGTGAACTCATGTGCTCCGGAAAAGTAAGCAGTTCCTGCTTGCTATAGCACACCCGTCGCGTTGCCAATAGTCCATTCAGCGTGTCAAATCCGGTAAAGTCAGATTACCGCAATAGCAGCGCATTGTTCTTAAATCTTAAATCATGATATATTAGTACGTTATTTTTTGTAATTGTCTATTGAGGACTGATTGGAATAAAAATACCGCTATAATGCTATTGGAAAACCTTTAAATTTTATTGCAGACTGACGTATATGGCAGAAAACTATAATATACGTCATCAATAATCTTAAATAGTAAGAGTGTGGTCTTATAGATACGAGCAACTGGTCGCTTTTAGCTTTAAAGAATTTCAACTGTTGCTGGTAGCAAAGAATCTTAAGTAACCTAACTTATGATTTAGTATGGGGAAAGCAGAAAATTATTTAAGATCAGCATTAAGGATGCTCGCTAGTCTAGTTTGGGGATTTCTGTAAGCCAGTAACTCTTTGACGAGTATAATGTAATATATTTTTGTGTTAAAAGTTTGCATCATTTTAGAAATTTCATAAATCTTGAAAAAAAGAGACATATAACGCATTTTTTTTCTATAATATCGAAAGCATAAATTTTAGGTTTGCAATTTAGGACCATATCAAAGTAAATCTATATCCAACTTGTACATAGTCAATACCATAAGTCAATTGTAAATCATAATTTATACCATATGTATTTCACTTGTCACTCCTATTACTTTGAATAAATAATTAATTAGTCATAATCACCAGTTTAGATGTTCGTAAAATTGATAAAGAAAAACCTAGATCTGGTTATATCTGGTCGGTGCACAAAGTGTAGTAGACATTGTCACCCAATACGTTGAATTTTTACCCAAACAGAATAAATATTAAGCTAAAAATATCCGTGTGTTGTGATCTTTTACATGGTCTATTGACCCGGGGAATCAACAGGTATTTCTAACATGTAAAAAGATAGCAATCAAAGAACGGATTTACACTCAAATGTGGCTGTGAATTTTAAAAGGTTCAATTTGATGTTAAATAACCCATAGATAGATTCTATTTCAACTTGAACTTTGACCTTTGATTATGCCGCAGAAATGGCAAAAACTACCCGAAAAAGTGAGTATATTTTTATGTATTTTTTGCTGTGCCACAGGTCGCCTCAGGTCAGTTGTTCTGACCATCTTGTAATAATATCATCATTGTATTAGGCGACTTGAATTTTGATCTGCGATTCATGCAGGATTGAATCCAGTTTTCAGCTCATTTATTGAGTTTTTGTTTTCTACTACAAACTATCGGTTATCTAAATGCAGATGGTGTTGGGTGAAAGCTACGAAGTAACATAAATTTTACCCCCAATATCATTTGATTTTTTGAATAACCTCTTTATATCTGACTTGTCTTAAATAAAGCTTTTTAAATCATCATTGAAAACTGGCGTACATGATCCTTTACATCTTTAATTAGAAACATAAAAAAATCATACAGCTTTTTATCTCTTAGACTTTTGGTTAATAAAGGTAATAACAAAACTACCGAACTTGAATGATCAATCTCATAGTCCAGAGAAAATGACAAAAACGAATCAGCCATACCAGAAAATTGGTGGATCGCAATGGTCCTGACTTGGTACAGGCATTTCAAACGAAATGGTGGGTTAAACCAGGTTTTATGGCGCCAAACCTCCCTCTTCCATTGCGATCTTCAAGTCCATAATATATATAGTTGCATAGAATAGTGTGACACTGTAAAATTTGCTTAACCCATAATATATAGTTACGTAAAATAGTGTGACACTGTAAAATTTTATTGGAAGTCGAACATAATAGGCCATATAGGATATGACAATTATCATGAACAAAATTTAGAAGCTTTTGTCTGGAACTTTGTTGTAATTTTTATTTGAGAGAAACACAAAACCTGAAGAATTAAAGATCACAATGGTCCTGACTTGGTACAGGCACTTCCAAAGAAGTGGTGGTTAAACCAGGTTTTATGGCGCCAAACCTCCCTCTTCCGTTGCGATCTCCGGTAATGACCATAGAACACAACATCAATGTGAGACACAATAGGGATATCGAGGTGATCATCTCAGTACAGCAGACCAGTCAAACACTAATTAAAACAATTAACCACCATATCTTTTAACTCAATTTTGAACTTTTCTACTAGTGGCTGATAACGAAGAAAGATTTTTTTAGGGATCGGATGAGACGTATTTTCTTATAGCCCTGCTCCAAACGTCGGTCACAAGGAAATCGGTGTCTGATAAAAAATCTGTGAAATGTGTGCAAGCTCTGGCATATCGAATAAGTTGTGAAATATAAACACCGTATGCAGGGGAAGTAGGTATATTGCTCTGTAGATTAGGAAAATTAATAATTTGAAAATTAAAATCGTCTCTTTTATCGTAAATTTTTGTACTGAGATGATCACCTGGGTCAAATTCGAGGTGCAAATCCAAGAAAGACGTGAAGCAATATGATGGAACTCGGAAGCATCTTGTATATTTTTTGGAAATAGCTGTATATAGGCTCTATACGAGTAGCGTTCTGAATAAAACCATCCTGCATGTACGAGTAATGAATATCCTTTCCCTTCTGTCGATTAAATCATATGAAATAGATATTTCATTGAATATCCCATTAAATTAAAACACATAGCTTCAAGTCATGTACAGTATACAATATTGTAAGCCTATATGTAAACATATTCAAACGGTATTCTACTTTTTTTGTGACATTTGTTATGACTTTTATTTTAGAAAATGATTGACTTAAGCATAAAAAAACATATATCTTTTAATTGGAATTCCATGTTTTATATGTTGTCTGTTTTGTCGCCCTGTCCTTGTCAGTTTTTGTTTACTGATTCTGTTTCTGCCCATTTGGACTTTGACATTCGGATGCCCCATTGGCACCTCTGCTTCTTCCAGCATATTACAGCAGAGAATAAAAATACTTTAAGTGCTGAGTTCCAACACTCTATATATTCTCTTATGCTAATTCGGGAAAATAGTTTCGAATCCATACTCAGGACATTAAAGCCTAAACGTTAGCTATACTGACACATAAATGATATATGTGCTACAATTACAAGTATATGATGACCAGCAATTATAACCCTAGTTCATGATTAGAGCCCTTATTATAATCGGCCATGTCTTGTCAGTTGAACTTTCCAGGGGTCAGTGCCCTAACTGTTTATACCCTCGTTCGGCAACTTTCTAACCGTCATAAAAAAATACATTGTAAAAGCAAATGCACTTTTAATCTTTCAATATTTAAATTTATGCACATCTTTTTTTTTTAATTTACCTCACACATTTCCCATTAGTATTGTCATAGACCTGTATATTATATACAGGTCTATGGTATTTTCCTGTAGGGCATGCTTTGATATTTGACTGACACCTCCTGTACTAGTGGTTTTATGTTCATTAGAATTATATAAGATTGTCTTTTACGAGAAGAAAGTGGTTAAAAATGTACTGTGACCTGAGACTGTGACATGATCGAAAAACGAAACAGATCTGGGATTTGTTCTAGTTTTATTTGCATATTATTCACTAATGACTAATTTGAGATTGGGATACTTTTTTTAATAAAGTGCATTAAGTTGAACGCTAATCAATAAATGTCTTAAATGGGGCAGGGAGAGGTGTTGGCTATCATAAATGTCATTATACGGGGTGGAGTTAAATGAACCGAGCCACAGGCACTTGGAGCATGGATTTCATATATGACCCATTTTTTTCTCTAAACACCTAACAAAATAAAATTTCGATAAAAATGATTAAAATAGCATTTTCTTGTCATTTCTAAACATATTATGTCAAAATATTCGCTTTATGTATACCAGTGGGTAAAAATTTTGGATGGTATAAAACAGCAATATTTTGACATAATATGTTTAGAAATGACAAGAAAAGACTAATACAATAATTTTTATCAAAAATTAATTTCGTTAAGGGTTTAATGGAAAAAAAAGGGGTCATATATGAAAGTTCAACTTTCATGCTCCAAGTGCCTGTGAACCGAGCGAGGCTTTATATTTTATTTAGGTAATATAAATGGGATATTGAGGTAACAAGCATACAATACATGTAGTCATTATTTACAGTTGGTTCTTTGAAATTCCCAATTTGCACTATCAGAAACCAATATGATATTTAATCAGCTATTTTTTTCTGTTATGATCATGGTCACTTATGAAGGCAATCGATCAGGTCCTCTCAGCTACATCAATTATTAGACAGATCATCTTCTCTTTTTCTCGCTGTGTAGAACTGGAGTCGTTTCCGACTGTCTCAAGTTCTGCGGACTACTTGCGTATGTAAAAATGAAAAACAATATTGAAAGGACCTTAAAGAGAATCAAGGCTAGTGAGTCGGAAGATGAAATACATTATGCGTCGGGATATGAGATAGTTTAATCGTGCGTTCAAAATTCACTTCTTTCCCCGCAATTGCCTTACCCGCCATTTGTTGTACCCAGACCTGAAGTGCATTTCATTCCCCAAATTCTCATTACCCGCTGAAAAAGGACAAGGTAACTTTTTTTGCAAGGTAACATAAACTTTTTTTATTTAACTAAATCAGGTTCCCAAGTGGGCAAAGTAGGATAAAAAATATGATTTACAACATGACTTTAAAGACTCTTAATAAATCTTCTTCTCTGAAACTATTGAAGGGATTGCTTTCAGACTTTGTACACTTGGTCTTTAGAATGTCCTCTACAAAGCACAGGGGCTTGTGTATATTGAAAAAAAATAATACCCCCTCTATATCCCTTTTGAAAGGGATATAGAGGGGGTATTATTTTTTTTTCAATATACACAAGCCCCTGTGTACAAAGTTTGTGAAATTTATGCACACTGACCATCCAACATGACCACTGTTGCTTAAAATATAACGGAAGTGTCTGCGCGTCCACACCGCGTGGACGAATAGACTACAGGCTGCGCGTCCACGCTTCCAGTATTTGCATTTCGTTATGCACATTTCGCATCTAATGTCACGGAACTTTGACATTTCCAGGTACAAATAATGACAATTAAAGAATTCAATTTCATACTACAATGAATGGAAGTTCAGTAAATATAAACTTTAATAACGAGAACAAGTAGTCAAAATCTTTAAAAAAGGAGAATATTCGGCAAAAAATAACAACAGAATGCAGAATTTCAGACATCCCAACAATGTCCTAACAGAAAACAAAACAAAACCCCAAAATGTTGGTTTTTTTTTCGTATGCACATTGACTCTTAAAATATATCAAATATTGATAGAGACTGATTGTTCAAGCTATAGATTTTTAGTACCAACTTTTATCATTTGAATCCTGGCATAATATTGATAGATGTGAGCAAGTCCTCGTTCTATCATAAGTATATGTAGTAGTGTATGTCGTAAGCTTAAAATTCCTGTGGAAAGATTCTTTCCGTGTCCGACTGATAGCTTAACTGTTACATGTATACGATTTTAATATATCTTCACTGCAATTATTTTTATGCAGTCTGCATTAAAACGGTTCAGTTAGAGTTTTCTGGTTTCTTTTAGACCATAATAACGTTTTTATATCATTCTTTATATTTTTTTTTCGAATTCCCAAAGAATTATTGTTTACACTGCATTCCCTTTGATGATTTATAAAAATTAATAAAAACAATTACGAAATTCTAGCAGTTTTCGCTAATTTTCACTTATTTAATACTTAAATTGTATATCAGTGAATATTAAAATACATTTTTATGTTTAAATATTAATTACTTTATTGCTCTACGCATTGGGGAGTTTATAAAAATTACGAAATAACGGAAATTGTCCGGAAAAAATCCTTAATTCGGAAGCGTGGACGCGCAGCCTGTGGTCTATTCATCCACGCGGCGTGGACGCGCAGACACTGCCAAATATAACAGGCGGGTCAAACCTTAGTTTTTGGCATAATGCTTGAAAAGTATAAGAGTTAGAGAAAATCCATATTGAAGCAACCTTTTAGGAGTTATTTCCTTTTAATCAGCAAAATTGACAATTTTCAGAGTTTTTAGCTCAGCTGACCCCAAGGGTCATGTAAGCTATTGTTATCGTTAGGCGTCTGTCGTCCATAATCCTTCTGTCCATAAAGCTTTTCTCAGAAACCATACATGGGAATGATTTGAAACTAATGGTAGAATGATTCAGTATGACAAACTATAAGTCAGAAGTAACTTTCAGGTCTGTCGGACATCTGCTTCCTGTTTGGCCCTAGGCCGATATGAAAATCAACTGAAAAATATCCGACAAGCTTTTCTCAGAAACCGTACAAGGGAATGAGTTGAAACATGGTAGGAATGTTCAGTATGGCAAACTGTACGTCCTAAGCGACTTTCAGGTCTGTAAAACACCTACCTCCTGTTTGGGACTAGGCTGATACGAAAATCTTTGAAAATTACCATTAAGCTTTTCTAAGAAACTGTATATCTGGGTATGATTTGAAACAAAGCATGCTAAGTAGGATGGTTCAGTATGACAAACTGTACGTCCTAGGCGACTTTCAGGTCTGTCAGACATCTACTTCCTGTTTGAGGCTTAGCGGAGGCATCTGTGTCCCATGGACACATTCCTTTTTAGTTTTCCTCTGTTTTTGGGACATGTGATGGGCCAATACCACTTCCATGTACAACCTTTCTTAATTTTTGCCTTGAATCTCTTGCAACATTCAATTATGATTTAATAAAAAAGGAGACATTCTATAATCATGATAATTTTACTGACAATGTATCTTAAACTTATACTATAACAATTTATTTTTAGAACCAGTGAAGATAAAGTCGGGTAGATCAGGACCTCCACCAGTTAAAAATGGAGTTGGCTATATCAACATTCACCAGGAAGATCAGATGGTAAGTTCTTAATTGATGGGCTTCTGCAGAGTAATAAAATGACCTTTACCCTGTAGGGCTTTAAGGTAGAGCGTGGCACGGGTCCAAAATTTATTTGTTAATAGATTTTCTTCAAAATTGGCATAAATGTCCAAAATGATGTACTCTTTCATAATTTGATTCAAAATTCATGGGTTTCTTCCCTACATTTTTGAGTTATATCAAAATAAAGTATCAATATTTTACTATGAATTATATACATATGCAAAGCCATAAAAACACACAAAAATGTTCCATTACTTTTTTTCCTGTCAACAGATTTCCCTCATTTTTTTTTACATTTTATAGATCTTGCAACAATTCATCATCTTAAATCAATATAAAGTGAGGTTTCTTCCCTTGATTTTTACCTACAAGCAAAGATAGGAGTCAAAAGCGATGATTTTTCAGTTTTTTTTGTCACATGACCCATGTCCTTCTCCACCTTAATACATGTAGCCATTATACTTACAAGCTCATTTTGGTTAAAACCACCCTACCTTGAACATTCGTTGAAAGCAAACTCTTGACTTCAGAGATGTCAAGTTTTGATGAGCCATTCTTGTGAGATTTGCCTAAGATTAGAAAGATCAAAGAAAATTTGCTGCCAAATTGGAGACTAGATCTTAAGTTTCACGCGACATGCATTAAACTTGACAGGTCTGAGACTTATCATGCTTATAGAATATGCCTTAAAATTGACCTTAAAGCAATTTAAGGCTAGTGAAGACACCTGTCATGTGACCAAAAAAAACCAAAAATGCAAAAAACAAGTGCAAATATCACAAATACCTTGAAACTTGTGTTAAATAGTTTTATTTAATAAAACTTAATCAAAATAAATTAACTTAAATTCAAATGAAAGAACCATTCCTTCATAAATAAAATTTTCAAATAAAACAAGGGAGATAATCCACTTGAAAAATGACCAAAAAATTACAAAGATTTGTATTGTAGACAGAAAAGTAAGCTGGTGACCCCCAGTTTTTATTGTTTTATTTCAAAATTTATTGTATTTCATTGATTTATATCAAATAAAAATAAAATTTAAATTCGTAGATTTTTTCTGCGACAAGATTTTATGCTAATTATTTGGCCTTTCCTATATTATCTATAGTAATTTGGGAAAACTTTGAGCCTAAATTTTAGGAAAACAAGCCTGGAAAGGGGGCCCCAATATTTTCACACAAGATAAAGTATATACCTAATACGAATATATCAAAAAATTGGACATTTTAAATTCAGCATTATTTTTGTGGTCAGGTGTCCTCACTAACCTTAAAGTGTGACCTTGTGACCTTAAAATAATATCCTGTCGGAACCCCATTTAATATTCTGCTGTCAAATGTACAAGAATTCAACATGTGTTCAAAAAGCTTATTATTACAATGTAGAATAATTATGACAAAAAGAGAGAAAGAAAATCCCACAAATTATTGGACCTTTATTCATGCATGTAACTGGCTCTTTTATGCATAAAGCAAAAACATATACTGTGGTTTCATTATTATTCATTTTGTACATGTATCAATTTTTGTGGTTTTCGTGGGTCACCTTGACCCTTGAAATTTGATACCAAATGAAAAGGTAATCTAACATTAATATGTATGCTGCAGATTTCAGAACAACAAATTTAAGATTCCATGCACTGATCCCTTTTCACCAAACTACCAAAATTGGTGCCATAAAAAATAAATAAATCCATAGTGAGTTAACAAATAGTTAATTATATAATTTTAGTTGACGTCTCAAAAAGGAAAAAAGTAAGGCAATAACATCACAGGAATGTTTTCAAAAGTTTTCGTTGTAAAGTTTTAAGTAAACTTGCTGTTTTAAAGTATATTTTACATGAATTAAATGCAACATGTAAACCCTAGGAAAGAATTTGTTACAACATGTCAATGTTTATGATGGACGATATTGAAATGTTGAATAAGTGTATATGACACAACATTAACATTGATTAACATTAATCTTAACATTGACGTACTTCTTCTTAAGGACACAGGCAGCAATATTCATCCAGTTATTCACCATATAAGGAAGGAGAATTAAACATTTTTGAAATCTGTGTCAAGTTTAGCAAACATTTCGTTCAAGAACATACAGACACGTTTTGTCTCTTCTAAGTCTTGTGGATTTAAAAGTACTTTGATAAAATCATCATCAGATAAATTATTTATGTTTCTAACAACAGATTTGTATCTTTCCCGAATATCTGTATAGCAAGTGCATTTTAAAACAAAGTGTATCTCAGTTTCAAGCTGATTTTTACAATATTTACAGAAACATTGGTCTGCAGGGATAGGTGGTCTATTGTACCTCCCTATTTCAATAACATTAACTTTTTCTTCGAAAGGAAATCACAGGATACAAAGAAAACCAACAGAAGACAATCTTCATATGGGTTCTCTATTTCTTGACAGTGGGTCTTCTGCGATTATTTTTCTACTGGTTCCCACATCTTATGATAGCTGCTACACATTCAAAGTGTTTGTTGAGGGATGCAGTTGTTGTGGTGCTCAAGGTACAGTATGCCATTTTTATGCCCCATCTACGAAAGTAGAGGGGTATATAGTGTTCGGGTCCGTCCGTCGTTTGGATGTCCGTCCCAAATCCCATATTTCCAAATTTGCACTTACTGACAAATGCCACATCAATCATATTGGTATGGTAGGTGCATCTAGTGATGATAAGAACATTGCATGCTTCAGATGCTGGATGTGACCTATATTTTCTACATGAATGATCATGCACAGAAAAATGGTTAAAGTCTATTCCCTCTAACTGACAAGTGCTACATCAACCATATTGGTATGGTATGTGCACCTAGTGATGCTAAGCACAATGCATGCTTTGGATGCTGACAGTGACCTATATTTTCTGCATGAATGACCACTTATAGAAGAATGGTTAAAGTCCATTCCTTCTTACTGACAAATGCCATAGTAACCAAATTGGTATGGTAGGTGCACCTTATAAGTGATGCTAAGCATAATGCATGCTTTGGATGCTGACAGTGCCCTATATTTTCTGCATTAATGACCACCTTTAGAAGAATGGTAAAGTTAAAGTCCATTCCTTCTTACTGACAAATGCCTTAATAGCAACCATGTTGATGCTTTAGTGATTGTGGAAAAAAATAAATGTTGCAAGATGGGGCATTATGTCTTTTGGACACATTCTTGTTTTAAATGTATTTATTTATCAGCTTCAGCTTCCAGTTTGCAAGTATGGCCTTTGTAGCTGCCCCATCAAGCTCTTCAAGGGATCTTTGACTTGCATGGGCAGATGCTCTCCCCATGCACAACCTTTTTTGTCCCTTTTGAAGGACTAGCAGCCCTCTTAAAACCATGGTTGTAAATGGTATGAAGAGAGAGTAGGTAAATTAGTCCATATAATTTTCACCCTATTTGAGGATCAAACCACTCACATTGGTTTTAGTAGCCCACTCTTTAATCCTGTGACATTTTGAGATAATCCCCAGACTATACAACTGGCTCTTTACATGTTAGAGTGCAATTATAGTATTCTAGGAAAACCATGTAATCCCAACATACTAGTATGTGTAATAAAAATCATCTGTTTGATATGTATTCTAAGGGTCTAAACTTTAACCTTTGACCCCATTCCCTGCTTCCTGCCTCTTGATATTTGGGATATTATATCATGTGATATGATTTAAGGTCTGTTCTTCTCCTATTTAACAAATGTAGGTTTGAGGGCAGACATGAAAATATTTTCATACAAGTTTTCTCCACAACTCCTTATCAGACTTATGATGTTTGGTATGTAGCATCATCATTGGATATATGTCCCATATCATAGGATTCAATTTTAGGTGTTACTCTCTCCTGCTATAGTTTACCGGAGTCTGGCCATCTTTGACTCTGACAGATTTTTCTGTTTTCCTCAGGAATAATGGTTTAGAGTTTTTTTTTTAAATTATTTTCTAGGACCAATATGAGCAGTATTTTGTTGCCAAAGTTAAATACAGAGAAAGGAATGGAGAAATCATGTAAGTCTAGATGTAAAGCAAATGAGCTGTAGAATCATTAGTTTCATACCCATAGCCAGGGGGGGGGGGTTGAGGGGTTCAGCTTGCAGATTGCATGTTAGGCCTTTGTAAGCCCCCACTCCCTTTTGGCAAAAAAAAAGAAAAATATAGGTAAAAAGAAGCTGAAATTTGGTTTAGCTCTATTAAAAAAAGGAAAATTTTGAAAATCGAAACCCTAATCGAACCCCCCTAAAAAAATCTGCCTTCGGGTACGAGTTCTTTTTATACATGCATCATGTGCATACTGGTTTTCTAAAGGATATTTAAAAAGTAAACTCAAAAGTTCAATGGTAGTTGGGCTGTACAATTCATGGGCTTTTCCAGAAATAAATTTATGTATAGTGGGTTGGAATTTGGAGGACACTTTTCTAGACCCCACCAGCCATACAATTTATCGGCCATTTTTACAAAAGAATGAATGATTAGTAGAAAATGATGAGATCTGGAATAAGTGTATGCCACACAGCTCAAATAACAAGCTGTATTTTAGAAAAACCACAAGCAGCCTTCAATGAGGCTAGTAGGTGCTGCTCGCCTTTCAGCAATCTGCCCAAGGTCTAAATGAAATGCATATAATTCAAATCCAGTCCTGAAATAGCCAAGGAAGACCCCTTCATAAACCCCGTTCATTTATTTTTAATAAACACAGTAGCACAATGATACTGTAGATTCATTTATTTTTGTGGGTACCATTTTTGTGGTTTGATGAAAAAGAAACCATTTCGAGGAATCTTAAATTCGTGGTTCTGAAGTCTGCAGCATACAGATCAATGTTAAATTTCCTTTTATTTCGTGGGTCAAGTCCACCCACGAAAACCACGAAAACTGATACCTAATGAAAAATAATGAAACCACAGTACTTCAAATTAGTACATGCCTCTTCTGGCTTAGTTTTAAAAAAAAAAGGGGGGGGGGGTAATAATCCATTCAATCAATATTACAATCAATCATAATGTAATGTTTATTGTAATTATTTTGGAATTATTCTGATAATAATAGGAGCTCTGAATCACAATATTATTATATATTTCAAAGAGGCAATTGTTTACCAATAGGGCCTTCTAGTGTTGTAGATTCGAAAGGCAAAGAAATATTAAGGCTTTTAACTTTATTTCAGAGATAATGCCCAGACTAGGCCGGGTTCTAAGGTAGATCTGATATCATACAAGGAAGGAAGACTAAGTTCATCACCATACGGCACAGTGGAGGTATATAAAAATTACTGATTCGCAGGGTTATATTTTCACGGTTTTTGTGTCTTAATGTATGTGAAAAAAATTTAATGGTTTTATTCTTCCGGTTTTTGAATGTGTTTGTATATGATTTACGTTAAATAAATTCTTTTACAGGATTCATTTTCGCTATTACCATGGACCCACGAAAATAAGCCAAAATTAAACAACCGTGAAAAAAACCCGCTATATGGTATTGTCTGAATTACTTGATCAGTTTGAAACAGTAAACAACCTTATAATTGGAATCGAGTTATTATACAAACATGTGAACATTAAATTAACCTAATTTATTCATTTTTTTTTAGCTAACATTAGAATTTACTTATTTAAAATTTTTGAACATGATTACCATGGCACTAATCTTAGTTAACCGTACAGTGGGAAATTTTTGGTAGTTTCTAATTTTCGCTAAATTTGTGAGGTCTGAGGAATAACTAAAATTAAAGACCATTAAATTTAGGTCCATATATTTCACAGTTATCCCCCCTGAAATTATTCTGAAATGTGAAAAATTATAAGACTGCTTAGAATACTCCTCCTCATTGATAAAAATGCCAAATTTGCAACTTGCTAAAATTTCCATTTATACTGTAATCAAAGTAGTATTTTTTTGCTCTGTAGGCCTTTCCTTCTCAAGTCAGGTTAATTTTTTATGTCGCCTGTGCAACATGTTGCAAAGTGACATATAGGAGGCACTGTGACACTATCCACCGTCTTGCGTTGTTGTCCTGTGTCGTCCTGCGGTGTCGCAAACATTTATTTGGCATGTAGCATCCTCCAATAGTAATATATGGTGTTAAGCCATCTTATAGCTGTAGCTCATCTACTTCCTGTTAACTGAATATTCTAAGATGCAGGGGTCATACTTCTTCCATGGACAGGGTTGCCATGCATCCTTGAAACCTGGAAAACCCCTTTAATTTCATATGTCAGTTCAATATTTTAAAAAAATGAAAATATCCTTGAAAAACCCTGGAATTTGATAGTTCTACTGTTCATGATTGAACTTTTTCACAAAAAATTTCATTGGGGACTGAACTTTTGTCGACTATTTTCATCCTTGAAAATGACTTAAATAACCTTGAATAGTCCTGGAAAAAACATTGAATTTTGCAACAACAAATTAGTGGCAACCCATGGAAGACTGCCATTCTAGTCATTGTCTTGCTACAAATCATGTCTTTTGAGACATATTCTTGTTTTTTATGCTTTTGGTTTACTTATAAAAGATTTGTTTAATAATTCTTTCATAATTATTTGTTCTTTATTAATTTCAGTCAGAACAGAGCCTGATTCGTTATTTCATCACTAAAAAGGTCAAATACGTATGGAATACAGCAAATCAAGAATTTGAAAAGGCAAAGTATGTTTAATTATAGATAAGATAACATAAATTTATTAAGTCCAATTAAGGGCCCAAGAGGGCATGATGACAAAACATACACAGGCAAAATTTAGACATACATCTGATGTAGGTTCATAAAAACGTGGGTCTGAGTAGTGCATAAACATACATTAAACATGCGTTTCTAACCGCTGTACGGTAAACGTACGTCAAATTATTGTAAAAACATATGTCAGACATACGTTTTTTAAACGTGCTGTAAATGTACGTTTACCATACGTCAGACATATAGTTTCCTTAAAATGTATGAAGTTAGTAAGTTATTTATTTAGTGTGTTTTATTATGAAATAGAAATATTGCTAAGATAAATTTTTAACGTGCGTCAGACGTACACGGTTAGAAACGCCAATCTAATATGCGTCAGATGGCATGCGTTTAACGTACGCCAGACGCACGTTAAACGCAGTCAACATTTTGCCTCTGAAACAATTACAATTGATTGATGATAGAAAACATGAACCATATAATTATATATATAATGCTGACATAATAAGTAATTATTTAACATCTTGTAATTTAAGAGTGTATTTGAACATTTTCAAAATCTATTTCTTTTATATTTTATGAATCCAATGAAAGATTTTTATTTGATATATGTATTAAAGAATGGAATAGTTCACTCAATGCCTGAGTTGATTAAGTTTGTTCAGTAAAAAATCTTGATTAACATCTTTATTCCTGTTTAAAATCATAATTAGTTTCTGTAGAATAAATATATTTTGATTTTCAGAGGATTGGACTATGGAACAAAATGCTCTTATTTTCATGAAGCCGCTGGTCTGAGTTACGAAGAACAATGCCAGAGGTAAAACATATATAAGTTCTCGTAATATACATGTACACATATAAGAGATAAAGATCCAGTCTTTTGATATAGATATGATAACCTGAATGTTTAAAATTTTATTTTTTAAAATGATAAAAAAAATTGACACATTTAACAAAAAATTGCATACTGATATTTTACAAGAAGGTAAAAAACAAAGTTTAGCCTTTACACATGTATAAGGATTTATATCACATGGAATGCACACATTTATTGTAAGTAATTGTACACAAATCTACACACACCATAAGCTTGATGAAAGCTTAAAATATTATAAGATGGCAACACATGCATCCCTTTCATCTCCCATGCCTTAGAAAATTACGATATTTTTAACTTGAAAATTTGAAAAGCCATCATGGTTTGGTGCCCAGAAATCTTGTCACCTCTGAGTCTCATTTATGGGGGTACATATTGGTGATATCCTTATGATTTTAAGTTCAATGCCTTATAAACCACTCAGCCACCCATTTTCCCATTGAATTAAAACAAAAACTACAAAACATAAGGTTAAATTTGTTGTCTTTTTGATAGTTTCATTAACATCAACATAGATTAATTTATTATTCCCCAAGATCAACAGCTAAGATGCTTATATTCATTTTTGTTTCAGGAGAAATTTGTATGGTTCAAACTCTATACAGATCCATGTCACAAAGATTGTAACTCTTCTGTTTAAGGAGGTAAATTTCTACAATCAAGTTATTAAACTCTTTTATATGGCTTGTGATTGACAATTAAAACCCAGGGTGACCTAGGGACGAATGTTCACTTGGGATAGAAAAAGGTTTGGGAAATGTTCGGAATGTACACTTTTCTTCAGTTACCCATATTCTGTTTTATTTTTCAACCCAGGGCGCCCTAAGAAGGAATGTCGAATTTACCCATTGTGTGTAAATAGTTCCAATAAGTATACACATTAGAGTAAAGAAACTGTTTAATTCAACAAACAAGTAATATGTATTGCATATAGAGTAAATTATATCACTCACAATTATGGCTGAAATATCGCCGACGGGACATTAAGCAAACAACAATCAATCAATCAATCATATCACTCACAAACATATTAGTCTTGGCTGTATACTGTTACAGGAATTCATGACCCTTTTTATCTGTCTGTCTGTCTGTCTGTCTGTCAAGATTTCTTGTTAGTGTAATGCCTCCAAAACTATTTGATGAATTTTGGTGGAACTGTACAAAAATAAAGTACATCTTATGGACATGAGCATATTTTTTTCTATTTCCCACAGATGTTATGTCAGGCGAGATAATTGGATTTTTTTCTTCCAAAATTGAGTTCAATATGAGGAAGGGGGATATCCTTTTATGAGTTTGCTCCTAGTTTTTTAGTGCAATTACTATGAAAATGTAGATCACTTTTCTGCCATTATTTCATTAACAATGGGTAGTGAATTAATATTGGATTATAAATAAGATTTGCAATATTTATGATGATTCAGGGAACCTCTAGATTAAGGTGACATACTTATAAACTTTTCATTTGTAATGATGCATGGGGCTTAAAATTATGGAACTGGTTAGCTGCGAAAATGTTGCTCTTTAAGTTGCTTTTTATACCCCGCCACACGAAGTGGCAGGGTTTTATGTTATACCCTCAGTTTTTTTTGGTGACTGTCTGTCCCCTGAAGGTTTCCGACCAATAACTTGAAAAACCTGTCAAAGGGTTTGAATGATATTTTGCACAGCTGTTTAGTACTATAAAATACAAGTCAAGTTCAATTTCCAGCATGATCCAAAAAATAGTTTTTGAGATAGGCCACTTTGAAAAATCAAATTTCATGAAATTTTGAGTTTCCAACCAATAACTTGAAAATGCATCATGGGATTCAAATGATATTTTGTACAGCTATTCAGTACAATAAAATACAGGCCAAGTTCAATTTCTAGCATGATCCGAAAAACAGTTTTTGAGATAGGCCACTTTGAAATCAAGTTTTATGAACTTTTGATGTTATAACGTGGCGGGGTATCATTTAATGTCCCATTACATGCCCTATTTTTAGTCCCCTACCGGCGAAAGCCAAAGGGGACTATAGGTTTGCGCTCTGTCTGTCCGTCTGTCCGTCTGTCTGTTCGTCTGTCTGTCACGCCTCAGTTTTCTGCATTTTTTTCTAAACGCTTATAGATAATGAACTGATTTTTGGTATGTGAGTTTACCTTGATGAGTTACAGATCAAGTTTGAGTTTTGTGCCGGTCCACAATTTTTTATGGGAGTTATGGCCCTTTGAACTTTGAAAATTCACTAAAATATCAGTTTTCCGCACTTTTTTTCTTAACGCTTATAGATAATGAACTGATTTTTGGTATGTGAGTTAATCTTGATAAGTTACAGATCAAGTTTAAGTTTCCTGCCGGTCCACAATTTTTTTGGGAGTAATGGCCATTTGAACTTTGAAAATTCACTAAAATTTCAGTTTTCCGCACTTTTTTTCTAACCGCTTATAGATAATGAACTGATTTTTGGTATGTGAATTAACCTTGATGAGTTACAGATCAAGTTTGAGTTTTGTGCCGGTCCACAATTTTTTATGGGAGTTATGGCCCTTTGAACTTTGAAAATTCACTAAAATATCAGTTTTCCGCACTTTTTTTCTTAACGCTTATAGATAATGAACTGATTTTTGGTATGTCTGTTTATCTTGATAAGTTATAGATCAAGTTTCAGTTTCGTGCGGGTCCACTATTTTTTCTGGGAGTTATGGCCCTTTGAACTTTGAAAATTCACTAAAATTTCAGTTTTCCGCACTTTTTTTCTAAACGCTTATAGATAATGAACTGATTTTTGGTATGTAAGTTTACCTTGATGAGTTACAGATCAAGTTTGAGTTTCGTGCCGACCCACAAATTTTTATGGGAGTTATGGCCCTTTGAACTTTGAAAATTCACTAAAATATCAGTTTTCCACCTTTTTTTTTCTAAACTTATAGATAATGAACTGATTTTTTGTCTGTGAGTTTACCTTGATGAGTTACAGATCAAGTTTGAGTTTCGTGCCGTCCACAAATTTTTATGGGAGATATGGCTCTTTGAAGTTTGAAAATCTATTGCAATTTTCTTTTCTAAACTTTTTATTGTTCCTTGTAGATAATAAACTGATCAAGTTTAGGTATTCATTTGTTTGGCAAATTGTTACCAGTGACTGAAATATGAGGCCGGTAGGGGACTAAGTATTGTTTTGCAATACTCTCTGAATGCTTGTTTCATTTTGATTTTTTTTATTGCAACCAAGTTAAGGTTTGGTTGCAATTAAAAAAATCAAAATGAAAAAAAGCAACCTCAAGAGCACACGTTTTCGCAGCTAGGAACTGGTCTACTTGCTCATCGCTATAAGAATCTTTCTTGCAAGTGAAATTTTGATGAATTTTGTAATTGACAAAAAGATTGAGGCAACTGACTGAATCACAAATCTTAATTCTAAAGAAATAGAAAATATTTTATGATTGGAAAATTTTTCCATTTTAATGCGCAATATGCATTCTGATTTTAATGTTATAGTGACATCTGTACATAATTGAGTGCATTCCAAATTCCTTTTATGCACTAAATATTAAATAACACATTTAAAATACTTAAGAAAATATATATATGCATGCATATAATTGAAATGTATTACCTTGAATTTTATGGTACAAGGACTTTGACATTTTCATTGCAAAGTTTAGTATTATAGCAGGTCAATAAAAATGTGTCATAATAATTTGAATTGTATAGAGAATTGGGCTGAATTTAAATATACCAAAAGATGTTATTGACTGCATGCATAAGATGCATGTTATGGTTGAAGTATGGTAATGCAGAAGGTTTGACAAATGAATTTTAATTCGGGAACCGTTAACCCTCTTAGTGTAAAAATTTAGTTTTTGCGGATCCAGGGGTGCAGGGGGCACAGCCCCCTTTAAGCAGAAATTTTTGTTCGATATATAGAAAATGGAAGCATGACCAAAATGGGCCCCCATAGTCAATCAGTCCCCCTCCTTTTGAAAATTTGTAGATCTGCCGGTGTAAATTCTTATGAATTTAATATATGTAATTTCATATGGTATACATATTAGCAAATTGTTAGATCATGTAGATTGCTAATTTACTTGATCATTTTTGCATAAAAAAAATTATAAGTTATTAAAAAAAAGGAGAAACCAGCTAGCTTCCCGCTTTAAAAACTTAAAAAAAAATTATAAAACAAATTTGAACTAAAACAGCATTCAAACAAAACATAGGGGAAGAAAAACATATTTATACCCCCACTGCAAAAAAAGAGACTAGTAATACAGTTTGTCTGTTTTTCGTCTGTCTGCAACATAATTTTTCAGTTTTCTCAGCAGCTACTTATCACTATTGAAATTTGGCATATAACTTCAGTACGAGTTCTTTAAATGTGAATATCATTATTAAGTCTGTCGCACATCCACTTCTTGTTTACAGACTTATTTGATTTTCTAAGTTAATTTTCTCAGAAACTCATATTTCAAAGAGACTTGTTATTTGGTGTGCAACATTAGTTCAAATGAATTAATACAGTGGTAATAGAGAAAATAAATCAGGGATCGACCTGGCACCAGGCATGGTCGCCCCTCTTAGTAGAAAAATTAGGTTGGGGCAGATCCAGGGGTGCAAGGGGGGGGGGGGGGGGGGGTGACTTTACTTTGTTTTGGATTGCTACAAGACTAGTGTTTATCATCTCTATACATTAATCAATTTGTGTTGTAGTATGCCATTTGAACATGAACGTCCTTGAATGACTATTTAATGTCTATTTAAAAAAAAACCCTTTTGTACTTTTGACATCCTATACACATGCTTTTTGATTTAAACATACTTTATTCAATAAGAAAAGGATTGGATAGCAGGCCAAGGCCTATAAATATCCTCTCCATACACATGCTTTTCATGTCTAAATCAGATACAAAAGGCCCTTTTAACCAATTGTAGTTTGTTGAAAACCCAGTTAAAATAACCTTTGTTGAAATCACTACTAAAAGTATATTTACATTAAAACAACCTTGGTATTGCATGTTTCTACCCTAATTACATTATTAAATGGCCTTGGAAAACAGGATTTTACCCAGATATTTGAACAGTGTCTTTTAAGTAGTTTTCCCCTTTTAATTGAGTTATAAAACAGATGTTAACTTTGATTTACTGTGGTTTCATTAGTATTCGTAGGGTATCAATTTTTGTGGTTTTCGTGGAAGGTGTTAACCCACGAAATTTGGTAACCCACGAAAAGTGAATTTAATATTGAACTGTACGCTGCAGAATTCAGAACAACAAATTTAAGAATCCATGATCTGGTCCTATTTCACCAACCCATGAAAATTGATACCCACAAAAAATAAATGAATCCACAGTAGTTACAAATGTACTAATGTAGTGTCTCTTGTTTAAGGATTAAAGAACAAAATGTATTCTTTACTCATGTATCACTCACCTGAATAGCTCTGCTCCTGTGTCTGACCATCTGTGTGTCGGTTCACAATTATCTCCTTGCAAACAAAGATTAAGGGGTAAATAGCTGGTGCAGTTCCAGGATTGGATGTAAGTGGAGGCATATGGTAAAGATATTTAAAAAATCTAGGGTTATTTTTTAGAAATTTGAGATTTTTTGACAAAGAATTCAACATTTTCAAATTTTAGAGGTGGGGGCTGGATGTGCCCAAGTGTAAATCCACACCTGAAAAGGAATCTGCGTTCCACCAACATATCAAGCACAACTTCTTCTAAACCACTTAATTGATTTCAATAAAACTTTACATAAAAGAAGTACATCATATGGTGATCATGATTTGCTTGAAGAATCTGTTTACTCTCACATATCGTTCAGGGGGAGATAATTAAGAATTTTCTTTTTTTCAAATAGGTTGTCTCACTTCCCTGGCTAAACTGATTAATGGATTTTAATGGAACTTTACATCATATGAAGTAGTGCATAATCGCATAGCAAATTTCATTGCTGTCAGATATCAGTCAGGGGAGATAATTATATTTGACTTTATTTTTTTCCAAAATTTTAGTTTAATAAGAAGAAGGGCTAACATTTTGTGAACTCATTTATAGTATTCCTTCAAAATGTTTATTTGTCAAAGTTCTTTAAATCTGATTAGTATAAAAGTGTATCGTTAAGTTGAATGCTAAGTTTCTTGATAGAATCTCCTATATCTTTAATTTCACTGAATGCATTTTAAAACATGCAAGATTTAAAGTCCTTGTGCAAACCATGTCCCTCCTATTCTTTTGTCTCATATTGACCCATTTTTTGCTTTATCTACTGTTGACATATCTATAGTCAAATAAAGACACTTATGGTTTTATTTAAATCAAACTGTTATAAAATGATAATCGAAATGCAAATATTACCGAATTAAGGAACTAGTTCATAGTATTTAGGGCATTTTGATACATGTCATAATTATGCATATATAAAGTACTTCGATTTTATTACAATGACAAATTTTATAAAACTTATTTACTCTATATAGGGCACTTTAAATTTATATTACATATCATCTTGTAGAGAATTTTTATTACGGTAGACTAAGTGTGGAAGCCCTGTTGTTTTCACGTTGCCCATCTGTCTGTCTGTCCACATATTTTATACACTAAAACTTGAACAGACCTGAAACTTTACACAGTAATTAGGTACCATACTTGAATTTTCATATTAAAAATTTACATACTACAAAAAAAAATTGAAAAAAACCCAGATTGTTTGCTGTAGATATTTAGTTATTTTGATTATTAATGTGAATAATGTTAAGCAATTTTAAGAAATCTTCTTTTGGTGCATTACCATATACCGGTACATGAGCTTACAAGTATTTCATTTTCATGATTTAAACTCTTAAAACAATATTAAAAATTGAACCACTATCTTATGGGACATAGGTGTAGTTTTATGTCTGTCTGTCCTTACGTTCATTTTTACATTCTTTTAAACACTTTGGTTAATTATAAGTTCTTGGTAAAGGCTCTTTACTTAGATACTAAATGTTGATATTCCACCTCAAGTTGTTTCTATGGTAGTGTTACACCACCCACTGGAAATTAGGTCACTCCATCTATATTTTATGCATGTACAACTTTGGTTAAGTTCATAGTAAAGGTTCTTAACTCCTATACTAAATGTTGATATTCCACCTGAAAGTTGGTTAAGTTCTTGGTTCTGGTACTCTCTCAGATACGACATATTGGTGTGCAGTTATTATTCTTCACTAGATGTGTCATGGTTAGTGCTACACCCACCCAATAGAAATTAGGTGAATGCATCCTATATTCCAAGGTTGATATCTTGGGTACTATATATTTCAAGAACAGGTGGGCCATCCCTGGTTCATAGACACATTTTATCTCCAATCTATGAAAGAAGGGGCATAAAGTGTTCAGGTCTTTTCATCCATTTGTTTGTCCTACCATCCATCTGGCTCTTCATCCGTCTTTTTCAAATGTTGATAGATAGGGCATTTTGTCTTTCCAACATTATTATTGTTTTCATAGTTGTAAAAATATCAAATCGATGCTAGTCCTTTGGAGGGACATTATGAAGGTTGTCCCGTGTAAGGGGGGGAGCAATACTCTGCATGTTTAAGACTCCTTTTTAGAGGTCCATTATTAAAACAGGGTCAATGGGGGCGGTTTACAAAGGCCAGACCAGCAACCTGCTAGCTGGAAAGGGATCTATAGAATTGTTTCCCAATCCATGATAAATAAATATCTTATCCTACTAAATGTTATGATAACTAATATCAAAGCCTCCTTATTAATGTTATGTTTTTCAGGTTCTGTCACCATTTTACATCTTCCAAATCTTCAGTTGTTCCCTGTGGTACTCTGACGAATATTACTACTATGCCTCAGCGATCGTCCTCATGTCTGTCATATCCATAACTGTCACAATTTATGAAACCAGAAAGGTGAGTGATCCCCCTTTGCATCAATTACTCAAAACCTACTTATTTTCGTGAGGTATTTATTTTTACAGATTTCGCTGTTAAGCAATTTATGGGATACCAAATACCTGGGAAAAGATTAATTATAATTAAATGAATATAATATTGAAGAAAACTAAAAAAATAAGTACCTGTGAACTTTCGTTTAATGGTATGATTGTGAAAATAAGTATGTTAATAATAGTTCCTTTGTGTATATTTACTGTTCTTTTGTCAGTTATATTGTTTGATAACTCAGATAAAGGCAGATATTTTGTCATACCACAGTGACAAGTCAACTTTACACACCACAAAAAAAGTTGGGATCATGGGTCTTCTTTTCAAGTTATTTAAGAATAAATTATTATCTATACATTTCTGTATATAAATTGTCACAAACCATCTGGCCAATTATCTCCCCTGAAAATTGAATTTTTCAGTAAAAAAGCATTATTTCTTTTCAAATATCAATATATATTTATTTGAATACTAAATTGAAATAACAAATTGAAATCTTCTTCTTTTCTTTTCTTTTCTTTTATTTTAATGTGAAATATTGACTTGTCACTAAAGGTGTCTAAAAAAGATGCTCAATTTTAGACCATTTATTCTCCCTGTCTGCTTTGAAATATAATTAATTTCAGCAAGTTTAACATCTCATCCCATTATTTTCTATTCCATGTTGAGCATGGCCATGCAACATTGTGTTTTCATAGATCAATTAATGGGAGATGATTTAACTTTTTTCTTAGACATTAAAAAAGATCCTTTTTCAAGTTTCTTTAAAGTTTTTATTAATTGTATAATTACAGATGCAAAGAGCTCTACGTAACACTATCCATTCATCAACCATTGTAACCGTCAACAGGGGAGGAGAGGGTGAGTTTAACATTTTAGAAAAATTGTAGATTGTCAGATTAATTTTATACCTTTGTTTGGAGAGGGGTATACTGTTGTTGGTCCTACTTATTCCACTTCTTGTCATGTTGAAGGCTGCTGGCTGTTTTCCATTGTGGATTTTTACTTAAATTACCATTCATATATAATATGCATGTAAATTATGTTGCAAACACTTATTTCACATCTCATTATCCTCTTTTTAGAAGCATAGTTTTGTTGCGCTTTCTGTTAGCTTATATCCTAGAAATGCAGATATTTGGTATTAACTGGATGATTTAGAGGCTAAATATTTTGCAGTTTGCTTTATGCTGTATTATTACATTGATGTATATGAAATACTGATTTTACCAGTGAACTAAAATCTGGTAAATTCACAGTGTGAAATAAACACAATATTTTCACTCTTGCTTCCTTTCCTGCCAAACTCAGTTATGACGTCGTGAATTGTATTGCGTTGTTGGAATGTCACTGCTGCTGTCTAAATTCATACGCCATTCAAACTAATTTGTTAAAAACAATTCAATATTGGCATTTTATCTATATAATAAATATGATTATTCAATAATATATAAAACATTTTGTATAAAAATAATGTGACTGAAAAAATTGAATAAAAAAGGATATTCACTAAAATAAAATGGTTATTCACCGCGGGAAAATGCATGCGGTTGATATTTATAGAATCCGGTTATTCCCTTTTTTGTTCGACCAATCAAATTATATTTACAACAGCGATATTATCTATTAATAAAATCTGCTGTTTTATTTTCACAATGGCCGAATCGAACGGAGCAAAAAAGCGAGATTTGCCTTCGTAAGCGATGATGCTTTAGCGAAGATAATGCTAGACAAGGACTAAGCAAACACTAAAAAGGCCACAGCTCTTTCAATAATTGTTAACAGAATATGTCTTATATCTTTCCGATAAGTGGAAATACCACCCTCCTGAAAAAAAAAATAAAACAAAAAAAAACCCCAAATTAATTTGTAACACTATGTAATTTTAATCATAAATTTGATATTTGATTTTTGTTGCATTATTGAATAAAACAATAACTGTCTTTTGATGAGGTAAATGTGTGGAGTTATTGACTTTTGAAAAAACTCTTTGTTATTCACCTCGCCCGCTGGGCTCGGTGAATAACAGTTTTTTCAAAAGTCAATAACTCCACACATTTACCTCAATAAAAGACAGTAATTGTATATAATCAATTAGGCCTCATGAATAACAAAAATATAATCACTTGTGGGGTGAACACGCTCAGATTTAACTTGTACACAGAACAAGTTACGTGCACTTGTTAAATCAAATGTGTTCACTGACCCGTGATCATATTTTGATTATTCTCTCGACCCACTAAATGATCTTATAAATAACATATGGTGTAGAACAATTTTATGCTCCTAGATCATCTATTCACTTTTTACCACTGCCATTACTTAGGTTTTAAAAGGCCTTATTTTGGGAGATTGGGAAATCACATTTGAGCACATCAGCTGACAAATTTACTTGTGTCTTTTTCTTCTAGAATATATCAACATACCATCAGAAGACTTGGTTCCTGGGGATGTTATAGAGATTCCTAGGAATGGCTGTATAATGCAGTGTGATGCCGTCCTAGTAGCTGGAAATTGTATTGTCAACGAGAGTATGCTAACAGGTATGTATCGAAAGGTAGATCCCAAAAGGGGTAACTTTAATAGTTAAATGGTTGTATCATGTGTGATGCTGTCCTCGTAGCTGGAAATTTTATTGTGAACAAGAGTATGCTCACAGGTGAATATGTGAATACATATATAGCTCTTTAGAGAAGTGGAAAGTTCCAAAGCAAGTGTTAATAAACAGCTTATTTTGGCATGCTTTAAAAGAGTAACCTTTCTAATGTTTCAACAGCATTTGAATTTAAATAACTAAGGGTAAAAATGATAAGAATTGGAGTACCCAAAATGTTCAAAAAGAACGCCAAACCTGGCAACCTAGGAAATAATGGAAATTGTAATTGTATTTTTATTTCCTTGAATATGCACCTTAACTTACACTGCTGAAGCATTTAAGTCACAAGATGTTGTTCCCTCCAATACCAAGCACCATTTTAAGATAAACCCTCTCTCTTTTTATTAATAGGGGTGAGGGTTTCAGTGACTGAGACACCTTAATTGTTACGCTTTGAAATCACAAAACAATTTCCTATTCAATATAGAGAACACTTCTATTAACCTATTTCTATTTAATCAGGTGAGAGCGTTCGAGTGACTAAGACACCTTTACCCAACCCTAAATCGTCACAATCACTAGATGATATCTTCTTTATTTCAGTCTTTTCTCTTTTATATAAAACATCATTCTAAGATTCCTATTTTTCTATTTATTCAGGTGAGAGTGTCCCAGTGACCAAGACACCTCTACCCAACCTTAAAGCTTACAAGTCACAAGATGATGTCATTCACTTGGCGTCCATCGTTGTCATCTTCTGTCGTCTGTCGTCGGTTAACATAAAACATCATTCTACGATTTCTATTTTGTCAGGTGAGAGTGTCCCAGTGACCAAGACACCTTTACCCAACCCTAAAGCCTCCAAGTCACAAGACGATGTTCTGTTCAACATAAAGGACCATTCTCGACATGTACTCTTCTGTGGAACTCACGTCATACAAACCCGCTACTATGGTAACCAGCGAGTAAGAGCTGTAGTTCTGAGAACAGGTATTGATGCTGAAAAAATGTTTACTTTTATTTATTTTTAACACCCCCCCTCTGGAAAACACAAATACCAAAAATTAGTATAAATTATTTATTTGGTTATGCTGTATATTGATATAACAAGGAGTAACCTCTCAATTTTTAAACATTGGAAGGTTAAAAACCAAAGGTCTTAAATGAAAAATACTCAAAACCAAAAGGTTTGGAAACAAAATTGGGGGGTATATAGGAATCACCTTGTCTGTCTGTCTGTCTGTCTACATATAATGTAAGAACAACTCCTCATAAACTGCTTGATAGATTATAATGAAACTTTAATCATATGGACATGTACATGACAAAGTGTCATTGTGTGTTGTGGCGCGTTCGACATTCCCTCTCTAGGCAGTCTTGGCAGATTATTTTTCCCGGGTTAAAATATTAAACAGAACATAGGTCAATGATCTTTTTAACAAATAAAAGTGTACATTTGGAACAACCTAGGTTACATATTATAAAAATACATCATTACCCAGGGGCGCGACTCTTGTTATAGGGGGGGGCAGGCGCCCGGTACACCAGTCCTAGATTCGCCTTTGCTATTGTGAGCCTGCAGTATTCCTTGTTTTATTTATGATAGAAATTCAATAAAGTGAAAACACTGTTGCTGAGTGGTTAAGGTGCCGGCCTCGCGGCCAAAGGGTTGCGAGTTCGACTCCCATCACTACCCGTGTTGTTGTGGTGTATCCTTGAGCAAGATACTTTACTTCATTTGTGAATGAGTACCTGTGAGGGTTGTAAGTCAATGTGCTGTGGCTGCTATGGGCGCCGTATGTTAACAGCCGACTTGCAATTCAGTGATCAGGGGTTAAAGTGTAAAGTCGTTTGAATATGCCTAGCGTAGAAAAAGACTTTAAACCTAAAACTATAACTTTTTAAAATTTAATAAAGTATGGCTTGTATTATGTATTATTTATAATATCTTGAATTTTCACTATATATTTTGAAGTCCAAGAATTGCAAACATCAAGTACGGTATTTAGTGATGAAACAAATGCATAGCAGTTACTAAATTTAAGAAACACACATTGAATGATTGATACACAATGTATCAAAAACCAACAACATAAAATATTAAATAAGTCGCCTTGCAAAATAAATATATCAAAATGTGATGTTTTTTTTGTTTTTTTTTTTGCACATGATAAACCAAGGCAACATATTAAATTTGTAGGTTTTACAACAGCCAAAGGTGAACTAGTAAGATCCATCCTGTATCCTAAGCCAGTAGATTTCAAATTCAACAGGGATACATACATATTTGTTGGAGCTCTGGCCTTCATTGCTGGGATTGGTTTTGTCTATACTATCATTTTAATGGTAAGCTAAGTGTCTTATCTGTCTTTATGTGATATTTAACAGAGACACCTACATATTTGTTGGTGAGTTAAGAATGAGTTACTCCAACAATTAGGAGTTACTTTACTAGCAGCATTAACTTTTTTTTTATCTCAAGAACTATAGGTCTTAGGTTGATGAAACTTAGTATGCATATGCCCTAGTAATAACTTAAAGCACAGTTGCATCCCCTCCTTTTGTCCTTGACTTTGATTTTCTGGTTGAGTGACTTTGATAATTTTTATTGAATGTATTAGCAATGTTTTAGTTCTATAAACACCTTTTAATCTCAGAAACTGAAAATCCTTTTAAATCCAAAAATAGTGGAATAGTGGAAGTAAGAAAGAGTTGTTGTTTCTGATGGTGTCGGCAGGTGAGACATACTTTAGTGTTAACTCTTGTTAGTTGTTTACATGTATTAACTTAACGTTCAATATAAATTTAAAATTTTAATACATTTCAGCAGTCATCCTATTGATACACTCCAGCTAACACGGATTAATCAAAGCCGTGATGTCGTGAAGGCGACCATTAACTCATAATGGACTGTCCTTGACGGCCATCGATAAAATCATCGTGGATTGTAAAACGATGTCCGCGAAGAAATCCACGTTGAAAATGGATATGCGATATATTAATGCAGAAACAAATGTTCGTTTGATAGACACTTGGGGTTTTTCTAATTTAAAGTATTTTTAGATGTTTAAATAGGTTGCTTTCATATATAATGATTTACTTGTAAAAAACATTTATACAGCTAAGTTATGTTGTTACTTTTAATGGAAGTATTTGTTTAAAAATGGTCAATGATTTTAAAAAGTTTTCATTCCCCATTAAGAGCCTCTGTTGTTTTATCTGGAACCACATTCCTTTGTAATTGTCACCTGTCAATCATTCCTTAAGATATTTAAAGATGAAAGGTGACTGACCGGTGAGATTAAAATATTCTCACGCACCTGGAGTTGAAGTTATTGTTGCAGACGATGACAGGTAAATCAATTGAAGGATGCTCCAATCAAAGATTAGAATTTAGACACACCCACAACAGCTCGAATGGAAAATTCCACTGGCACAATTATTTACTTCGTAGAATAAACAAACAAATTTAGCAGATGTGAATTATACCTGGCCACGCCATGGCCTACCCTACGGGAGACCACCTTACAAATTACATAATCCAGATAATAATTAGCATGTGGGTCTGAAGTATTATACACAGGAAACGGTAGGTAAACCCCTGTTGTGCACTGCTGTTGGTCCGAGCATCAAAGTGTCATGCAAGGTCAAATTTACATCTTACATTGTCTTCTATCAATTCAAATAGTCGAAATTCTTATAAGGCTGATTAGGAACTGAAGTTAAATTTGGTGCAAGTCCCGGACTTTGGGTCCTGTCTTGTTCCATTTCAAATCAGTTTGAAATGAATTTTCCTTTCATAAAAGATTATTAGATAAAAACTTCTTAAGTTTTCATCATAATTAAAGATCGTCCATATTCTCATTTCAGCCCAGATTGCTGTCATTGTTAAAAGAATGAAAATGCCGTGCTGAAGTTAATTTTGGCTCCTGTCGTTTTCGATTTTTAATCAGTTTGAAATATTTTTTTCTTTCATATAAGTTTATTACATAAAACTTTTTCAAACTTTCTTGAAATCTTAATCATAAAGACCTCATTTCAGCCAAGGTCGTTGTCATTTTTAAAAGAATGAAAATGCGCTGCAGTTCACTTTGTCGCAAGTCTTTCACTACCGTCTTTTACAAATTGAAAAATTATAAAGAATTGTCCTATTTATAAGATAATAAAAAATAATTGCTGCAATAATTTCACTTGTATTAAATTTCGTTACAAAAGCGTAAGTTACTAGTCTAAAACAATTTTGATTCATCAAACGTATCGCGTAAAGTATTACATCTGCATTTTCCGATAGGTGATTATAAGAATTAAGAAAAAATTACAATTTTCACGTAAAATGGTATTTTTGTTTCTCCGTTTTAAAGTGGAAAGTTATACTTATAAACTTCAAGAGTAAATCTTGCTCGCATTACACAGGACCGACAGATTTGCTGAAACTGCAAGACGCTTGCCCTAAAAGAAAGACAAATTTCGTCTAGGTCTTTATATGACTTAATTCTTTTTCTTTTCCAGTTACAGTTGTAAAATCTTTTAATTTCAAAACGTAAAAACTTATTTAATACATCACCGATTTCAAATTGATTTTTGAAATAAAACTACATAGAAGTCCGAACTGCCGACGGTTCTTTTTTGATCCTAAATCTTGATCAGTCTCTTTTCCTCTCTCTTTTATTTTAAATCTAATTCTTATATAAAATATGCTTCAAATTGAATACAACATAGCCTTTCAAATTAGGTTTTTAGATGTATACTATTAACTGACGGCAATGAAGATTTTTCAATATGTGGATCGTGTCTTTCTGGCATATTCCATATTCTTTCGTTTTTAAATTCTATAACATCGATGATGACCGCTTTTACGGGTCAAAAAATAAAAAAAGTCTAAGTTTAAAATTCATATAATATACATATTACGAATTTTTATGTCAATCATTGCTTGACCGATTTTACGTGTCTTTCTCAATAATTATATAATTTATAGCACAATCTTAATCATTAAAATTTTTTCAAATTTACATCTATTGAAATATTTCAATCAGTTAGAATAAAGCTTACAGGTAACAGTAATTAGGTTGATGATAAGGTTCATGTACAAATTAATGATCTCTGGTCAGGCTGGCGATAATAAAACCACAGGTGTCAGCATTTTTAGAGTTGGTAACTTTTAATACACAAGCGCCGCCTTCATACAATTTACCTGTCATTCACACCTACTTACCTGATTAGTTCCGCCCATAAAGTTATTTTCAATTGTGGAACATCCAATGAAATGAAGAACTTAAATATTGATTTTCCAATCTGAATGGGGCATATAATTTTGCCAATCAGAGATTTTCCAATCTACACGAGGCATTTAATAAAAGGTAATAAAAGAAAAGATCAAACAAACCGATTTGACGAGCGACGGACTTGATTAGATCATCAAACTTTAATAAAAAGTTTTGTTAAACCCGATTGTAACCTTATATATTCACTAATGAAACTACTCATCGATAAAATAAACAGCAGACTATGATTTCCACGATAGATAGAAAACGTCCATCTAAAGACGTGGCGATCGCGGAATTAACGATTATCTAATAAGTAATTAAAATCCCTTTTCATCCGCTTAAAGACGCGGGCCTCTGATTTTCCATTATAGCTGCAGTGTATGCTTATATGTTGCTATCAAAATTAAGGTTTAAGTAAAAAAACAAAAGTCGAAGAGTTCAGATGTCATCAGATCATTAGTGTGTTATACACAATCTACAATCAATACATTATATCTTAGTGGAAAAAATACTTCTTTCTAATGAGACCTTCATTTGATATATAAATGTATGAAAATCTTTGAAAAATTATTTTCTTGTTAACAGGTCAACGCAGGAGAGGAGAATGGGGATATTGTAAAGCGATCCCTCGATCTGATTACCATCGCTGTGCCCCCTGCCCTGCCCGCTGCCCTCACCATAGGGATTGTGTTTGCCCAGCAGAGATTGAAGAAGAGAAACATTTTCTGTATCAGTCCTAGGAGTATTAACATCAGTGGTAGTCTGAATGCCTTCTGTTTTGACAAGGTAAGTAAGTTTCTGTATCAGTCCTAGGAGTATTAACATCAGTGGTAGTCTGAATGCTTTCTGTTTTGACAAGGTAAGTAAGTTTCTGTATCAGTCCTAGGAGTATTAACATCAGTGGTAGTCTGAATGCCTTCTGTTTTGACAAGGTAAGTTTATGGATGGTCACTCTTCATGTTACAGAATTTCAGTCTAATTTCGGAATTCCTCTAGACTTTACCTTTAATTACAAGAGATTTTTTTTTGCACACTGACCCCTACTTTTTATGACATGTTTTGATTATATAGACCTTAACATCCAGCTTTATAAAATTTCTGGAAATTCTTGATACAGCTTCATGGTTTTTTAGGCCAATAACATCACAATGGTATAAAAGTTATGTAAAATCTAGAGGAGTCTGATTTCCCGCCAAATTTTTGACATCATATATCTCAGAAGCGAGCACACAGACCTATGGTTTTCTTTTTTGTCATTTGATAAAGTGGACAACTATTAATCATTTACACCACAAATTATAAAAAGTTTGAAATGAAAAAATGTTAGGAGTGACCATCCTTAAGAAAGAGGGGGTTTTATTTTATAGAAAGTTATCTTAACAGTCCTACATGAAATCTAAACTCTTATTAGGGCGCACACCCTATAGTTTTCACTTTGTCCGTCTGTCTGTCAGTCTGTCAACAATTTTTGTGAATACTAAAACTCAAAAACTATAAACAACACAGTTCTGAAATTTGGTATAGCTACTTAGTAGCATGTAAATTTGCATATTAAAATTTCATGCAAAAATGTAAAATATTTTTAGAAAAAAACTTCATTTTTGATGGAAAATCACAGATTTTGAGAATTGGAATGTTTGAACAATAAAACTCAAATGCTATTATCAATACAGCTCTTAAGTCTCATACACATTCCATGGAACATGCCTTAGTGGTTATAATCAAAGTTTGTATGATTTTGTAGATTTTTTGCCATGGGGCCCTTTCTGTCAGTACATGTATTCTAGCTATAACTGCCAATCATTTCATATGTAATTGCACTGACTTTATAACATGTCAAAAAGGCTGAAAAATGATTTAGCTTAGTTTTCTTTTTAATTTTTTGCCGGATTTTACGGAGTGAAAAATCCGGGTTATAAAATGGTGAATGTCGGGCGGGCGGCGAAAAATTTTGGTAACAGTTTTCTCAGCAACTACTAATCACAGCCACTTGATATTTGGTATACAGCATCAGGGTGGGGTCCCATAACGTGGGATTCGGTTTTAGGTCCGTCGCTCACCTACTTCCTGTTTTACAAAATCCGGCCATTTTCGACTGACAGATTTTTTATATTTGAAGTCTTAACATGGAATTATATAGAAAAAGAAATAATTTTTGATTTGTTAACAAGCGTTAAGTGTTTTGTTGTGCTAAGTTAAGATTTTTTGCAAGCCTCAGTTTCCATTAAACTCTGACACAAGTGTTGGACGTCCTATAAACAATATCTTTCAATATTTCAATTTTAGTAGTCTATTGTCACTTTCATTCAGTAATTGATCTGTGATGTATTGTTACTATTGTAACATTTTAATTATTGTCTTTTAAGACTGGTACCCTAACAGAAGATGGTCTTGACCTTCATAGTGTGGTACCAGTAGAAAATTACAAGTTAGTAAAAATACTATTGCTTTGAAAGAAGCAGAGGTACCAATGGGGTATCTGAATGCCAAGAGTCAGAAAGGGCACAGACGAAACCAGTAAACTTCAATGGGAACTTTATGAAAAAAACCCAGACAATATAAAACACAAAAACAACTGAATAGCAATCAACAATGTACCTCAAGTCGTAATTACAGTAAACTCAGATGCTCTGGAAGAGTAAACAATTCATGCCTGCTATAGCACACTCGTCACCCTGCCAACTGTCAATTCAGTGTATCAAATCTAGTAGAAGAAGACAAAACAAATAAAAAACCTATGACAAACCAACATCTGCACTCATCTGAGAGATTGAAATCCCATATTTGTCTATGAGCGCCTGATGGCTTCCATGGTGCTATAATTATACCCCACACAACGAAGTTGCAAAGAGTATAATGTTTTTGACTGGTCCATCCGTCTGTGATCAAAGTTTGATCGCAACTGTTCTTAAACTACTGAACAGAATATAACAAAACTTGGTATGCAAGAAGTACACCATATGCAGTTGTGCATCTTACCAGGAATTTTTGATCCGCAAATTTTTGTGGGAGTTATGGCCCTTTGGACTTAGAAATTTGCAGAAAATCATGATTACCTTTTGTGAATGCAACTCCTCTTAAAGTACTAAACAGAATTTAACGAAACTTGGTATGCAAGAAGTACACCATATGTAGTTATGCATGTTACCAGGAATTTCCAATCCGCAAATTTTGGTGAAAGTTATGGCCCTTTGGACTTTGAAATTTGCAAAAAATCATGATTACAGTTTGTGAACGCAACTCCTCTTAAACTACTGAACAGAATTCAACAAAACTTTGTATGCTAGAAGTACACCATATGTAGTTGTGCATGTTACCAGGAATTTTTGATCAGCAAATTATTGTGGGAGTTATGGCCCTTTGGACTTAGAACTTTGCAGAAAATCATGATTACAGTTTGTGAACGCAACTCCTCTTAAACTACTGGACAGACATAACAGAATTTAACAAATCTTAATATGCAAGAAGTACACCATATGTAGTTGTGCATATTACCAGGAGTTTTTTATCTGCAAATTTTTGTGGGAGTTATGGCCCTTTGCACTAAGAAATTTGATATAACTTTGTTATGATATTCAAATACTTGGACATTCACTTTTAATATAATTCAATATTATTGATTCCTGAAGCTCAATACTAATTCCTCAAGGATAACATTAATAGTCCAATAGCGGAACGCATGGGGTATGTGAGCGTGCTCACTAAGGTTCTTTCATTGTAAAAAGTAAAAGGTATTTAAAATAATGGAGAATCCTAGTAGCTGGTCAAGATCATTTGATAAAGCTGGTGCTCTAAAATATAATTGCATAAGAGGATGCATTGTCTGGCTCTGGCTAAATGATTTTTGTAATGTTCAGTAAAGATTGGCTTGATTAAATTGAAGTGGAAATGAATAGTTGTATAAAATGTTAGTTATATGGATGAAGGTCATAACAAAATACAAAAACTTACAGGATCAATCTCAAATGTCCAGAGAAAAGACCGAACATGGAAAACACATTGGAGAAATTAAAGATAGCAGATTTTGACTAATAAAGGAATATAGTGGAAGTTAACCACTTGAGGTTAACCATATCAAAATAAATCAAAGTACCGTTGGTACTGACAACTCGGAAGTCAGAATGTTTTCTTTTATAATGGAACTTTATATCCAATGGATGAAGAATGTTTGTCACCATATAACATGGTTTAACCCACCATTTTTTCTTTAAATGACTCAACTAGGCAGCGTACCATATTTCATATCTTGAAAATATTTTAAGGATTTCTTGTAGCATGTCTTTGAGTTGCATAAATTTGTTTATTTCTGCTGGGTATTCTGTTGCAAATAAATGTGACACATTTTAGTTTCTATTGAATGCTGATTTCAAGGATGGAGATTTCGTTAATCTGGTGTTTGATAAAACAGTTCCTGTTTTGTGGGGCTTTGTCTTATGTTGCACATTTAATCTGTATCTTTTTTTATACTTAATTTTGGAAAGCATTTCCTGTTTTGTGTATTTGGACAAGGCTGTATATTTATGATATAACCCTTGTGTGCAGTTCATATTATGGTATTGGAGTAAAGAATTAGCTTTATAATTATGTACTCTGGTAAATCAATGATTTGTTGCAACAGATACAACTATAAGTGTTATACTTCTTCAATTCTAAGTTCTATGGAATTCTGTTTTGTTGTTCTTGGTATTTTGGTAAATTTAAATGTGTCCCAAATTTGTGGCTTATGAATACATGGTAATTTATGCACGATTTCATATGATGAACTTCTTGCATACCAAGTTTCGTTAAATTTTGTTCAGATGTTTAAGGGTTGTGTTGACTAACTTGACTAACAGATGGGGACAGCCTTATCACCATTTGTACATGTATATCAGGATTTCAGTTTAATGGGTGATTATTCACACTATAATTTGCAGATGGAATCCTGGTAGAAAGCACAACATATGATGTACTTTTTAGAAATATCCGTTTACTTGTTCATGAACTATTATCAGGGTTTTCAACATAAATATTGGGTCAACAGTCCGACAAAACTTTGCTTTTCTAGATTTTTTGGTAACATGCATATCTATATATGGTGTAGTTCTTGCAAACCATGTTTTGTTTGTGTTCAGTAGTATAAGTGGAGTTTCATTTATAGCTTTAAATTATATGTTTAATTTTCAATATTGTCTAAACCCCTAGATTCTTCTTACCCCAGACATTGTTAGATAAATTAAGTAATAATTTTCTTCCCCTGTTTGGTATTTTTGGTTTTATTGTTTTATGCTCATCATAATTATATTATGTTTGGCATTTTCAATTTTTTTGGTAGAGCGCCTCTGATGAGTCTTGGTGCGTCAGGCGGAGCAATATTTATTGTCTGGAACTTTGTCATTTTTATTATAACAAAGTGATGTGTAGGACTGATTGATGGACCAGAGACATAAAGCTCTGCAACTTTTTTGTGTGGGAAATAGATTGATATAACAAAACAAGTTATCTTTTATTATTACTTTTGTAGAATAACTAACATTTTTACAGACATAATATTCTTATAGCAGCAATTATGTTTGAAAATATGCATTTTCTATTGAACACATACTTAGTATTTTGGACAATATTTTTTGACATTAATACCATTTCAATGGTAGCATGTTTATTATTGTTCAATAATTAGTTAAAGTAATCTTTATAACATTACATAGCAATCATCATATCAATATTACATATTGATTCACTAAAATGCATCAAAAATGTCACCAACATGTTATATGTACAAAGACAAGAGTTAACACTAAAGTATGTCTCGCCTGCCGGCACCATCAGAAACAATTATTCTTTCTTTCTTCCACTATATTTTGAATTTACATGGATTTTCAGTTTCTGAGATCAAAAGATGTTTATAGAACCTAAACATTGCAAATATATGCAATAAAAATAATCAAAGTCACTCAACCGGAAAATCAAGGTCAAGGTCAAAAGATGAGGATGTAACTGTGCTAAGCTACTACTGGGACATATGCATACCAAGTTTCATCAACCTAGGACTTATAGTTCTTGAGATATGGAGTTGCTCGCAAAACTTTTCCATTGCTATTATATGCATTGAAAATTGTCAAAGTCACTCAACCGGAAAATCAAGGTCAAGGTCAAAAGATGGGGATGCAACTGTGCTGAGCTACTACTGGGGCATACCCATACCAAGTTTCATCAACCTAGGACCTATAGTTCTTGAGATATGGAGTTGCTCGCAAAACTTTTTCATTGCTATTATATGTATTGAAAATTGTCAAAGTCACTCAACCAAAAAAATCAAGGACAAGGTCAAAAGATGGGGATGCAACTGTGCTAAGCTACTACTGGGGCATATGCATACCAAGTTTCATCAACCCAGGACCTATAGTTCTTGAGATATGGAGGTGCTCGCAAAACTTTTCCATTGCTATTATATGTATTGAAAATTGTCAAAGTCACTCAACCGGAAAATCAAGGTCAAGGTCAAAAGATGGGGATGCAACTGTGCTAAGCTACTACTGGGGCATATGCATACCAAGTTTCATCAACCCAGGACCTATAGTTCTTGAGATATGGAGGTGCTCATAAAACTTTTCCAAAAAGTTAACGCCGCCGTTGCCGCCGCCGCCGGTAAAGTAACACCTATGTCCCGCTCTGCTTCGCAGGCGAGACAAAAATGGGTACAATGATAAAAATAACCCTATTGGAATTATATGTAAATATTATTTAACCCAATGTTTTGTTTTTAATTAACAATTACTAGTGATTTTTTTAAATGATAGGGGGCATAACCTGCCTCTAAATAATATTAATTGGTCAAATGTCATTTCATTGACAAGGTTACATTCATAATTGAAACTTATAACATATATTGAAATACATGTAGACAATCTTTAACATGTCAAATAGTATAATCATTGCTTATGATATTTGTCAGTCAATCTATTTACATTGGATAACTTGTAATATATCGTAAACAGCTATTGTAAACAGCTGAGGAATAAGATGCTTGTACTATGATGAATTGAAAGGATAATTTATAAAATACTTTGTTACAGTGAATTGAGTAAATATGCATGCCACAAAATCTTATTAAATACATGAAATAAAAAAAAACTTATGGAGCATTTACAGCTTTCAACTTTTGTTAGTCTTTTATCATTTTTTTATAGACTTCATTTGGCAAATTAATTGGAACTATGTGATTTTATTCTTTCTTGCACTTGAGCTGTTACACATGGTATGTTGCATTGACACTTGCATGTGTTTTCTTTTTCTTTGTGTGTCTAGTCAACTATTATACTTGTATGTCCAATATGGGTCCAGACAAAGCTTTCTTCATTAATGTATTGTTCTGCTCTGTATTTGCCTTGATGTTTATGAAGATATGATGTTGTGTGGATCCATCATCAATAGAAAATATATAGAGTAACAAACAAAAAAAGTTCTTATATCACATTTATTTTTTAATATTTCACTTGATATTAAATTCACCACTGAACTCATTCTTTTACACACATTAATTCATGATTTTTACTCAATCTTTTTCACATCATCCTAGGATGTTTATATATTTTGTAGCTGCTCAAAACAAATTTTCATAATTTCTATAGACTTTTGGACTCCTTAGTTAGAAGAATAAAGCTCTCTGTAAAGGTAAACACTATTTTGATGCTAGATATATCCAGTTTCAGTGAGAATTATATATGCACAGTCAGCATTTATCCATATCTTGAAATTGCAGATGCTGATGACTTTTATCAACTTTTAGTTTTATATGGCTCTTTGTCTGAAAAAAAAAAAACCATTTATACTTAACTTGCTAATACACACACATATTAAACATACAATGTAGGACACAATTCACATATAAATCCACATTTGAATTGATATTTTGCAAATAAATAATGTTATAAAAATAAACATCAGCTTACAATAATGTATTTTTTATCAACAATAATGATCAATAATAGACTTGCAATTTCATATGTCCTAAAGTTGCAGCAATTCCACTATAATATTATCAATCAATCAATCAGTTTATTGGATAAAGCTCATGAATTAACAATGCAATGTAATCCCCAAAAGACATATTATTATATATAAGTAAGACATAAGTATAAAATGTAAATAAGATGAAATAAAACATTTTTGTCCCAATATTTCAAGTTATAATATTGCAACATTTAAGGGCTGCAAATTTAGAATACAAGGAAAACTGAAGTTTCTTTGCTTTTTTTGTAAGATCAAAGATATTTGATGATAGATTTCCATTGCTTCCAAGTTATTACAATTTCTAAACACAGTTTCCTATCAACCAGAAGGTTCATGCAATAAACATGAAACCCAGAAAATGTAAAATCAAAACAAATAAAGGTGACATGTGACCAAATTGGCCATGCTGTTCTTTGAACATGTTGAAGATATATCACATTAATCATTGTTAATATTTGTTTAATTGTATTAAGTAATGAATACCTAACTATTTAGTAGGTCAGAAAATATTGTCAGATATTGCTTTAATTTCTTTAAGTCATATACACATGTACATTGTCATTAAAAATCTAAAAGGTCTTCAGGAGGGGGGTAGCTTTCCATAAAATGGTGAACAGGGATGTGCCAAAGAGTAGGCCATGCCCATAAAAATAACTTTTTTATAATTGGTCCGATTTCAAAATATTTTTTCATTGGATACCTTATGAAAATCCCTGCCCTTTTTTGCAATCTGATTAACAATATTTCTTAGTTTTTTTTTTAAATTAGGGGTCAAAGGGCAAAAAATGTAAATTGATATATGTATATAAATAAGGCTTTTTGTATGAGATGTTGATGTCAATATACATGTATATGTGTCAAAATGCATTTGAAAGTCTACCACAGGATGTATCATGTCAAAAAGCTTTGTAAGTCCACCATTGGCTTCATTTGACCAAAGCAATAGACTATCCATATTGGGCCTCCAGCGTACAGGGTTCAACTTGTATCGGTCGTATCCTGCTGCGCTCGGCGTAGCTTTTTATTCTATCAGGGCAAACATATCGAAAAATATTGTACATGATGACAGCTGTACGGAACCTCAGGACCTGTCCTGCAAAAATCTGTTCAGTCCTGCAAGATTTGGTGTGTCTGACAGAATTACTGGCTGATCAGACCTTAAATTTGTATTGCTATCCTGGTATCTCGTTGTATCATGGTACGTAGCTACGTAGAAACAGTGACGTCACAGTTGAATATTTGGTTTTGAAATGAAAGTAAATACCACGATAACACAGAACCCATGATATAATGAGAACGGAGTATATTAGTAAATTGCAGACAAAAAAATGCTTGGGTCAGACACAATTTTCAGATTCACCGGACCGAATGTCCGCTTTTAAAATTTTTCGATATGTCTGCACTCTTGAGTGAAGACAACAACCGAGCAGCAACATAACCTTGTGTAAGCAATTTTTGATTTAAAATAAATTAGATTCATATTAGACTCTAATATATTTTTACTAAACAGGTGGCAGTGTTTTACATTCTATAATAAATACATGTACACAGAGTTCAGCATTGACCTGAAGTAACATATCTATTATTTGTTGTACATGTAGAGGAAAAGAACATAATTGATTGAAGAAAAGAACATAATTGATCATGTTGATAGATTACACATAAAATACAATAGACAACATGGTCATACAATCAATATACATGTACAATGTACAAGATGTTAATGTATGTAATCGTAAATTAAACAAAACTCTTTAAAATAACATAATTTATGCAAGACTTACTTGTCACGTCAACTTTTACTTCCGCAAGCCTTGATACATCACAGAACCATACGAGATCATTGGGAGCGAGTTTTTCAATAACAAAATCACTATTTCCCTCTGTCGAGACTCCTGGGCATGCATACAAACCGAGATCGTCTGGTTTGAATTCAGTTTCTATAGTTGTTATGTCGATATTTTTTGGTATCAGTCTCAGATAGATTGTTAAAATCAGGCTGCCGTCGCCATGTTGGCCGCTTACGACTTTAGAAGCCATCGCTTCCCTCCGTCGAGACTCCTGGGCATGCATACAAACCGAGATCGTCAGGTTTGAATTCAGTTTCTATTTGTTATGTCGATATTTTTTGGTATCAGTCTCAGATAGACTGCCGCCGCTTACGACGTTACAAAGCAATCGCTTTTTCTCGTCTGGTCCTATATTTTATTTCTACGAGAGTTAGCGACGTGACAACGAGTTGTAACAGTTTGCCGCGCTTCTTCCATTTCATCTTTTCTCCGACAAGACTCGGAAGCCGAAGACTTCCGAGTAAAAATCATTAAAATCTGAAATGGAACCTAAATTTAGTTGTCTGCTTGCCATCTTTCAATTGACCTAAGATTATGAACAATATAATGCAAGAGAACTCAAAAGATTAAAATATCTCAGAATTTCATTTTTCAAGGTTCACCAGTGATTACACAGATATGAATAAACTTGACAATGACAAGATCATTGCTGCCATGGCATCCTGTCATTCCTTGACCTTGATCAATAATGTCTTAAGCGGTGACCCCCTTGACCTCATCATGTTTGATGCTACAGGATGGGAGCTGCTTGAGGAGGGTGAGGATACTTCTAAGTTTGACATGATGTGTCCAACCATTGTTAGGCCAAGGTCATCAATGTCAAGGTCATTTGATCAGAATTATAAGGTATGTATACAAAATTGAACAAATAGAAATAGCAGTATGTGTTATGGTTTAATGTCCTTTCGATGCACCTGTGCTGTTTTAGACAGTCAGTTTTAATGGTGGAGTTAACCAGAATATTTATTTCTGGCAGGATAACGAACAAACCTAATTTCATATATACAGGTGATAAAGTCCTGTTTCTGTAACTTGCAAACCAAGACACTACTCAGATAATGAGATGTGGAATAAGCGTATGCAACATCACCTTCATAAATCAGCAGCAATATCTAAATAAAACTTGATATTTTTCACAGTAAACATGCAAATGAATTAGTTCAATATAGATTTAAACATAACCTTTCCTGCTATTACATGTAATACTTAATCAATGTTACTTTTTTTTTCATTTCCAGCCCCTTCAGAAAGAGATTGGTATTATACGACAGTTTACATTTTCATCATCTTTACAAAGGATGTCTGTCATCACTCGTACTCTAGGCTCAGATCATTTTGATTTGTTCTGTAAAGGAGCACCAGAGAAAATAGCCATGCTATCTAAACCAGAAACTGGTAGGTTTACATCTTAACTTGAGTTTCATTTTAAAAAGATGTTGGATGTTTTTTTTGCAAATACATGTATAAGCAGTGTTTCTTAGATAATCAGGACTTTTGTTAATAATGAATTATTTCTATTGCAGTGCCAGATGAGTTCCATGACAGATTGATTCAGTATACACAGCATGGATACAGAGTTCTGGCCCTTGGTTGGCGACCTTTACCTTCTAAACTTAAATATACAAAATTACAGAGAATTCAAAGGTAACTTCATAGTTTTTTATGTCAGAAGTTAAAAGCTTGTATTATTAGTACTTTTTAAGCACTAAAAGATCCATCTAAATAAAGGTAATAACAAAACTACCGAACTTGAATGATCAATCTCATAGTCCAGAGAAAATGAAAAAACGAATCAGTCATACCAGAATTGGTGGATCGCAATGGTCCTGACTTGGTACAGGCATTTCAAACGAAATGGTGGGTTAAACCAGGTTTTATGGCGCCATACCTCCCTCTTCCATTGCGATTTTAGGATCTGATAATGACCATAGAACACAACATAGTTGTGAGACACAATAGGGATATTGAGGTTTTAACTCAATTTTGAACTTTGAACTTTTAAACTAACCTTGAATTCTGTACAAGTATGGGCTTACATTACAGATACATTTTAATGATTTTTATGCCTCATTAACGAAAGTAAAGGGCATATAGTGTTCAGGTCTGTTCATCTGTTTCAAATGTTCCATTCAAGATCGGCCATTATGTCTTTTGGACATATTCTTCATTTTATTAGACATATTTGGAACTCAACATATCACATATTTGCACATCTGTTCTCAACAAGTTGAAAATTCTTCAACAGATTTTCAAAATTTTTTTTTTTTAGAACAGTTTTAAAAATCTTTTTGTAAAGAATGGAGGGGAAGGGAGTGTTAGAATCTATCAAATGCTATTTTTTGAGTAACTTGTGGTCATACATGTATAATAAAATTTTACTGTACATTTCACTTCCTCATTTATTACAGAGAACAAGTGGAGAAGGGTCTGACATTCTTAGGATTTCTCGTGACAGAGAATCGTGTCAAACCAGAGACCACACCAGTCATTAGACAGCTCAAACAGGCCAATATTAGAACTATCATGGTCACAGGTAATTGTTGAAAAAGACAAATATACACACATTCATAAAGGTTAAATCAGGACAAAAACCAGAGACAACGCCAGTCATAAGACAGCTCAAACAGGCCAATATTAGAACTATCATGGTTACAGGTATGTGTTAAAGAAGTTGGCCAAATACACATCCATTTATAAAGGTTAAATAAGGACAAAATCCAGAGACAACTTCAGTCATTAGACAATTCAAACAAGCCAATATTAGAACTATCATGGTCACAGGTATGTGTTAAAGAAATTGGCCAAATACACATCCATTTATAAAGGTTAAATAAGGACAAAATCCATAAGACAACTTCAGTCATTAAGCAGCTCAAACAGGCCAATATCAGAACTATCATGGTCACAGGTATGTGTAAAAGAAATTGGCCAAATACACATCCATTTATAAAGGTTAAATCAGGACACAAACCATAAGACAACTTCAGTCATTAAGCAGCTCAAACAGGCCAATATCAGAACTATCATGGTCACAGGTATGTGTAATAGAAATTGGACAAATACACATCCATTGATAAAGGTTAAATCAGTACACAAACAAGAGACAACTTCAGTCATTAAGCAGCTCAAACAGGCCAATATTAGAACTATCATGGTCACGGGTATGTGTAAAAGAAATTGGCCAAATACACATCCATTTATAAAGGTTAAATCAGGACACAAACGAGAGACAACTTCAGTCATTAGGCAGCTCAAACAAGCCAATAATAGAACTATATATCATGGTCACAGGTCATTGTTGAAGAAATCTGTCATATGAAAACAAATCTAGTAAGGTTAAATGGACTGAATGTTTGCTTAGAAAAAGAAAAAAAAAGAAAGAATTATTAATAAAGAGAGAAAAAAACATCCAATATAAGAATTTAAAGACATAGAACCTATCATTTTGGCAATTTAAAAAAAAAAATAATGAAATTCACACTATTTGAAGAATACATTTTAAAACCTTTGAAGAAACTGTTAAATTTTCAAAAAAACCTACCAGAAAGTATTCTTTTTGACGGAAAACTGAAGAAAAAAAACGCAGTTTCAAAAAAGAGGACAAAATAATTATAGAATGTAAACACTTGCGGGTACCGGTAAACTGAGAAACGAAAAGTAACCAAACGAAACGGAGTGGAACAAAAACGATATTGGTAAAGAAGGAAACATAAACAGTAAAATAAGCAACCAAAATCTGTAAAGAAAGGAAACGAAATTGAGCGAAACTGGAAAAAAAAAAAGAAAACTGAATTGATTTTAGCCTACACCAGTTGTTTTTTCTTACATTTCGTTTCTCAGTTTAACAGCACCCAGTTTACCAAAAGTAAATATTAATACTTAATCAACGCCAATAATCTCATCATTATTTGTTGGGTATCAACTTTTGTAGTTTTCGTAGGTAACTAAGCCTTGGCCCACAAAATTTGATACCCCTCAAAAAGAAAATTTCACATTGATCTGTAAGCTGAAAACTTCAGAACTGCCAATTTAAGATCTACAAACTTATCAATTTTCATCATAATACGAAAATATTTACCCATGAAAATAAATGAATCCACAATATTGTTTTTCTACATTCACAGTGTTGTCATTGCATCATGTCTATTTTTAGGAGACAACATGTTGACAGCCCTCAGTGTAGCTAGAGAGATAGGGATGGTCCCTCGAGGGGAGAAGATTGTTTTGATCCAGGGGTCCCCACAGGTTGGGAAAGCTGAAGCTTATCTTGAGTATGTTGGGGCTGAGGAATATTCATCAGATCCTGTGTCATCTGAGGTAAAGTGTAATTTAGGGGTCCGGGGGGGGGGGGGGGGGGGGTATTGATACAGGGGTCCCACCAGGTGGGGAAGGCTAAAGCTTATGTTGAGTATGTTGGTGCCGAAGAATATTCATCCGATCCTGCGGATCATGTCACCTCTGAGGTAAAGTGTAATGCTTTGGTCCGGGTGTCGGGGGATTGATACAGAGATCCTCTATGCTATGTTTGATAAGTGATTGTCTAAGTATGACACTTTTATGCCCTGCATGAGAAAAAGTAGGGCATTTAATGTTTAGGTCTGTTTGTCTGTTCATTTAATACAAAAATATTCTATTCAACTTCTTTGAAACAACTGCAACCAAATTTAATGGAGCACAACTCCTCCTAAACTACTTGATGGATTTTTATGAAACTTTACCAAAAGAAAGTACACTGAAAAGAGATTGGCATGGCAAAAAGGTCATTGCTCTCAGATATCATTCAGGGGAGATAATACTACTTTGAATTATTCCAGTTCATTATCCTATTGTGAGCTTGTTGATTTCATTATATATTGTTTTAGATGGGTGGGGTTTAGGAGAAATAATGATTTTTGGCTATTACCTTGTAAAATGCCATGATTGTAGAATGGAAGATTCATTTATATACCTGGTATTCTTTTTTCCTTAGGATGTCAAGTTAGATCTTATCCAGTCTGAGGCAGGTAACCAGTTCCATCTGGCAGTGGATGGCAGAACTTGGTCAGTCATCAGAGCTAATTTCCCTGACCTGTTACCTAAGGTAAAATTCTTTCGGAATATATGTTTATGTCATATTTTTAAGATTCAGATTATTTTTTTTTAATTCCACCTGCAAACAGAGTTCTTTTGGGGTGGAAAATAGAAGCCAATCTGTCTTTCTATTTAAATATCTATTTCGTAAAACTGCAAGAAAACCACTTGATTATGATTAAACTTAAAAAAGGAAGGACATCCAGCTTAGGTGTTCTCATTTGCTAAATGCAGTTTAGTTGCTACCTGTGTTGTGTGGTTTATTTCATTGTGATCATTTTGTTGTCTACTGATTTTGATTTTTATACGACCGCAAATTTTTTGCGATCGTATTATGTTATGGCGATGTCGTTGTCGGCGTTGTCGTCGTTGTCGTTGTCGTCGTCGTCTGTAGACACTTTGGTTTCCGTGCGATAACTTAAGTTGTAGTAAACCAATTGTTATAAAATTTTGATATGATGTTTATAACCACTAAAGGAAGGTTGGTATTGTATTTGGGGTTTGTGGCCCCTACTGTTTTAAAAAAAAGGGCCAAAAAGGGCTAAAACGGGTGTATTGACAAAACTGTTGTAGAATGTTTGTTATTCATTCGATTTTGAAAATTCTTTTTTTTATTAAATTCCTCAATAAATTCTGTCAACTAAATGTGTCAATGATTTTGATATTTATTGTACCGTTACATTGCTACAAGGGGTCAAAAAGGGGCCACACCCCAAAAATCTACTTTTTTATTTGTGGTCCGATTTTCAAATTTTTTTTTCATTGGAATCCTTGTGAAAATCCCTGCCTGCGTTTTTCAATCAGATTTCCATTATCTCTTACCATTTTTGAGAAATTAGGGGTTGAAGGGGCAAAAAACGTCATTATTTAAAAGATTGTTAAAGCAAATAGTTATACACAAAAAAATTAGTTATAGTGGACCAGCCAATTGTTATGAAGTTTCAATATGATGATTATATCCAGAAAAAATGTTGGTATTGTATTTGGGGTTTTTGGCCCCTACGATTTTAGAAAAAAAAGGTCAAAAGGGGCTTAAATGGTTGTATCAACAAAACTGTTGTAGTATGTTTATATTCATTCAATTTTTAAAATTGCTCATTAAATTCTGTCAACTAGATGTGTCAATGGTTTTGATATATATTTCACTGTTTAATTGCTACAAGGGGGGGGGGCAAAGACGGGTCATGGCCGTAAACTCATAAAATCCTTGTGCAAATCCCTGCCTGTATTTTTCAGTCAGATTTGCAAAATATCTATTACTGTTTTAGAGAAATTAGGGGTCAGAGGGCCAAACATTTCGATTAATATATTAACAAGACTTTTTCAATTTGATGTTAATGTACATATATATGAATGTGTCAAATATGCATTTTAAAGTCCACCACAGGATGCATGTGTCAAAAAGCTTTGTAAGTCCACCATGGGCTGCATGTGACCAAAGCAATAGACTATCCATATTGAGCCTCCAACGTACAGGGTTTAATTTGTTGCGGTCGTATCATGCTGCGCTCGGCGTAGCTTTTTATTGGTATAATAATGTTTGATTACCCCTTTGGTACAGCTTTGCTTCTTTCATACATCATATAGGCTTCATCATCATTCAGGGGAGATAATTGAACCTTTAAAAAGTTTTTTCATAAGAGCGTTCAATTTGATACAGGTGTAAAATATCCTTTTGTTAGCTTGCTTGGATACAGGGGGTTGAATACCCCTTTCCTTTAAAAATTTTTGAAAGAAAAGTATCAAATACTGAAAAAGGAATTCAAATTCAGTTTCAAGTATATTTAAAGGTCAATACAAGCTTAGATTGTATCAATTTCTAGGAATGACAATGTTGTATCACCTTCTTAAGAGTCAGTGCTTGAAACATGGATTTTGGGGTATTTGCAGCTTGCTTTCTAAAGTTAAACATATTTGTAGGTTTGTGTTAGAGGCACAGTGTTTGCTAGGTTCTCCCCAGAACAGAAAGGCCAGTTGGTGGAAGCTTTACAAGATCTAGGGTGAGTTAGACTTATTACTTCAGTGCAAATGTTACAATAGAAGATTATGAGGTATGGTATAACTATTATACACAGCTTACATACATACCAATGGCAATTTAAAAATCCATAATGGAAAACAAGCAGCCTTCAATGTGCCAGTTGTTGCTGCTTTCCATTTTGCAATCAACATTTCTTTCTGTACTCAGTAAATTCAAGTTAAACTAATAGGCAATAAAGAGATGTGGAATAAGTGTATGGGACACAACCAACATAAAAAACAGCAATTTGAAAAATCACAAAGGAAAACAGCCAATGTCTTCAACATGACCAGAGGAGGCTGCTTGCTGTCTTGCATTGGCCCAAGACTAGAATATGATACAAAGCAATCCAAAGTTTCATCAAAGGATGAGTGGCAATAAAAACCATTTTTGGCCCAAGATTTACCAAGAAATTTAAACTGAGCATACAGATGCCTTGAGTTGATGTAACATTGATAAATTGTTAGGCTTAAAGAAAATTATAAGCTTGTGCCATATCAGTTAAGCTGTCATGCCAATCAGGTAACTCAAAAAGCTATGTATTAAAGAAATTGTCCTAATTTCATTGATTTTTGCTGATTTATACACACTTTTTGGTCTGAAAGAAGGTGGGCGCATCAAAACAACAACTTCATACTTGACAAAAATGTGTGAAATGACAAAATCCATAATTTCTGAAAGTTTGGAGTTGTTGTTTTCATGCGCCCAATGTTTTCTTGAGGAAAATATACACTGAAACCATTCAAAATTGCAGATTTTCTTTATTTTGTCAAATAAGACCACTAAATATGATGTCAGAATTAGGTCACAATGAATGAAATTTGCGTTATTTGATGTGTTTTCTTTGTAACACATATAAGCTTATATTTCATATAAATATGATAACATTTGAACCAACTTCATTTTCTTGGGCCAATTATGGGTCTTAATGCCACTCATCCTTTGGTCACTTTAACAGAATAATTTTCGTAGTTATGTAGTTAATTGTTACTGAAACAACAACAAAATACCATGTTCTTGCACATGTCTTCACTGATGACCTTTCTTGTATATCATGTTATTCAGGATTCCCCATTTCTAAGAAGTGTATTTCTGTATACATTCCATCTATAAAGTAAGGTACCATTGAACAGAAAGTTTATGTAATGTTTCAGTCTCAATTTTATAATAATTTTATAATAAAGTGTTCTATTTATAGTTACTATGTAGGGATGTGTGGAGATGGGGCGAATGACTGTGGAGCGCTGAAGACGGCACATGCCGGCATTTCTCTGTCAGAGGCTGAAGCATCAGTGGCATCCCCGTTCACTTCCAAGAAACCTGATATTGAATGTGTACCAGCTCTTATTAGGTTTGCTCATACTGTATAGCGGGAATTTTTTGCGAGGTTCTAATTTTTGCTATATTCGCGACCATTACTCTATTGCGAAATTTATAACCCTCGTAAAAAAGAATGCACATAAATTTGTACTGGGAATATTATAATATCGCGAAAATAAATGTCCACGTATATAACAAATTTGTCATTTGGTATGAAATTGCAAAATTTGAACGCCGCGAAAATTACCCTCTATATGGTATAGATTTTACATCTTGAATACAAATTATACCTACTTACACCAATAATAATAAAAGAACCAATGTCATAAAATTCTAGTTTCGTTAGAAGTTCTTCAAGTTGATACCTACACAGGCAAATTTGGCTCACATGTGTTTCATCACAATTGATGTGAATCTCATGTGAATTTCACTTGAAAATCACGTGAGTTTCACATGAAACCAGCTCACATGAAATTAATGTGAACTTTTCACATGAAATTGATGTGAAGTGTTTTCATGTGAGATTCACATGAACTTCATGTGAAACTCATATGAGATTCACGTGATTTTCATGTGATAGCTCATTTCCATGAAACTCAAGTGAACTTTTTCATGTGAGTTTCATGTATAAGCTCGATTCGGGTGAATTTCATGTGAACCTTTTCATGTGAAACTCATATGAGCCAAAATTGCCTGTGTATGGTACTGGTATTCAGGGTGGTCATCTTAAAGTTAATTTATATACTGTGGTCTCATTATTATCGTGGGTAATCAATTTTTGTGGTTTTCGTGGGTAGCCTTTACCCAAGAAATTTGATATCTCATGAAAAGGAAATTTAACATAGATTGAGAGGCGACAGACTTCAGAACCAGGAATTTAAGTATTAATGAAGCAGTTTTTAGCTTGGCGTCCATCATTGTCATCCGTCGTCGTCGTCTGTCGTCGTTGTTAACATTTTCTTCAAACTTCTTCTCCTCTCAAATGGCTGTACAGATTCAAACCAAATTTGGTCTGGTGGTACTGTAGGATATCCTCCACAGAACTGATGTGGGGATTTTTGATTCGTCAAAAAACATGGCCGCTGTTACAAATAGACCAGGGGGGTCAGACTTCTGTTTTTGGCTTGTAAATCAAAAAGTATAAGAGATAGATGAAATCTGATGCCACCCTGCTGCTTCAGCATCAAAAGTTCTACAAAAGTCTCCATTTGGTCAGATGACCCCTTATAGGGGTAACGGCACCTAAAATAACGTTTTTGTCTCGCCTGCGGCGAGACATAGGTATTACTTTCCGGCGGTGGCGGCGGCGGCGGCGGCAGCGTCGTAAACTTTTTTGTAAGACTTTTGTGGACAATGAATTGCTTGAAAAGTATAATAGCTAGGCATCTGATATTTGGTATACAGACAGTTCAGGTTATGGTCTACGCAACTGTCACCATGCCGTTTGACCCTGACCCCATTTTCACGCTCCAGTGACTCTGTGAACTTAGGTCTTTTTTCAGGCCGTAAACTTTTTTGTAAGACTTTTGTGGACGATGAATTGCTTGAAAAGTATAATAGCTAGGCATCTGATATTTGGTATACAGACAGTTCAGGTTATGGTCTACGCAACTGTCACCATGCTGTTTGACCCTGACCCCATTTTCACGCTCCAGTGACTCTGTGAACTTAGGTCTTTTTTCAGGCCGTAAACTTTTTTGTAAGACTTTTGTGGACGATGAATTGCTTGAAAAGTATAATAGCTAGGCATCTGATATTTCCAATACAGACAGTTCAGGTTATGGTCTACGCAACTGTCCCCATGACGTTTGACCCTGACCCCATTTCACGCTCCAGTGACTCTGTGAACTTAGGTCTTTTTTCAGGGCGTAAACTTTTTTGTAAGACTTTTGTGGACGATGAATTGCTTGAAAAATATAATAGCTAGGCATCTGATATTTAGTATACTGACAGTTCAGGTTATGGTCCATGCAACTGTCACCATGCCGTGTGACCCTGATCCCATTTTCACGCTCCAGTGACTCTGTGAACTTAGGTCTTTTTCAGGCCGAAAAACTTTTTTGTAAGACTTTTATGGAAGATGAATTGCTGGAAATTTATAATAGCTAGGCATCTGATATTGGGTAAACAGACAGATGCGTATATGGACAACGCAACTGTCACCATGCCATGTGACCATAACCCCATTTTTACGCTCCAGTGACTCTGTGAACTTAGGTCTTTTTTCAGACAGAAAACTTTTTGTAATACTTGTGTGGACAATGGATTGCTTGAATAGTATAATAACTAGGCATCTGTTATTAGGTATACTGACACTTTTTGTGTTTATAGCAAGAAATGAAAGCTTAGGTTGTTGATTTTAGCGATGGTGCCGGCAGGCGAGACATACTTTTAGTGGCCACACTTGTTTCATGTTTTAGGCCTATGGAATAAAAACTGTTGCAGATAGAGAGAAGCTGTTTTGTTTTGTTTGTTTGCTGTTTGTTTTATGTCCAGTCAACAATATTTCAGTCATAATCAGGACAAGAACTAATTGAAACAACAAATTGAATTGTCTAGACTCGCCCAGGAAACAGCACCCATAGCACAGACCCATGCATGTCATGCGAAAAAGGGCCAATGTACGACCACAAACCAGAATAAAACAAACCAACTCACAAGATAGGCCAATGTACCCAGAAATAAAGAAATCTCTCCCCAAAAACTTCACACAATCTGGAACCTTTACCTATGGAGACCAACAATGAAGAACACTTACCTGAAATGAGGTCATACTAGTTGCTTGCTTAAATGTTCAGCTCATTTAGCTCTACAAAAGACTTTATAGGGTCAAAGTTGTCAGATGACCCCTTATAGGAGTTATGGCCCCTATAATAACATTTTTTCATGTTTTTGGCCTATGGAATGAAAACTGAAGCAGATAGAAAGAAGCTGTTGCTTGCTTAAATGTTCAGCTCATTTAGTTCTACAAAAGTCTCCATTGGATTGAAGTTGTCTGATGACCCCTTATAGGGGTTACAGCTCCTAAAATAACATTTTTTCATGTTGTTGGCCTATGGAATGAAAACTATTGAAGATAGAGAGAAGCTGTTGCTTGCTTAAATATTCAGCTCATTTAGCTCTACAAAAGTCTCCATAGGATCGAAGTTGTCTGATGACACCTTATAGGGGTTATGGCACCTAAAATAACGTTTTTCATGTTTGGGGCCTACAGAATGAAAACTATAGTAGATAGAGAAAAGCTGTTGCTTGTCAGCTCATTTAGCTCTACAAAAGTCTTTATAGGGTCGACATCAAGACCAGGTGAGTGATTCAGGCTCCTGGGAGCCTCTTGTTTTTTCATCAAACCACAAAAATTGGTACCCTGGAAAATAAATGAAATCCACAGTAAAATAAAAAGATTACAATAATTCTCCATTGATCCAAGAAATATCTATCTGTTTACCATTGTCGACATGTTTTGTCCCACCACCCCTTCCTCTCTTCAAAACCCCATAAATGTCATTCTATTTTGTTGTGTATAAGAATGGAATTTAAATTTCATATAATAGATGATTAAGTGATGAGAAATAAGTGCAGAAGACACAACCAATATAAAAAAACAGCATTTAAAAAAAATTACAATGGAAAACAGCCATGCTTTTGATTAAATGTTGATCGATTCAGTTGGCAATGATCTTATTCTACTCCACCACCATCTCAGCTATAGATTACTGAAATAATTAGGTCATCTTTTTATATTTTCTAGAGAAGGAAGAGCAGCTTTGACAACCTCCACTGGAATCTTTAAGTATATGGCTATGTACAGTCTGACACAATTTTTGTCTGTCTGCATACTCTACTGGGTAAGATAGATATAGCTTTTACATTTTGAAACTAAAGTGGGATTCAGTTTTGATGTAAGCCTTTTTAGCTCACCTGACCCTTGTGAGCTATTGTCATCACTTGGCATCTGTTGCCCATCTGTCATCCGTAAACTTTTTAAAACGTTTACTCCTCTGACAATATAAGTTCAATTGCAACCAAACTTGGTATGGTTGTTCCTTAGCATTCAGTGCTTAGAACTGATGTGGAGATTTTTAAATGGTCATAAAACATGGCTGCCATGGCTAAAAATAGAAGATAGGGGTAAAATGCAGTTTTTTGCAAATAACTCAAAAACGGTTACAGATGTCAAAATTCTGGCGAGGGAAATAGTGATCAGCACCTCAAGATCTACCTAGCCTGAAATTTTGAAGAAAATCAAACCATGTAGGACTTTTTGCCCTTTTTGTGGATTTTTTGCAAATTTTGCACCTGTTTAGCTCAATATCTTGAAAATTATACTAGATATTTGAGAAATTTAAATTGCATATTGTTAAGCACATTAAGATCTACAAAATATGTTATAGGGTCAAAATTGTAGGACCTTTCCTTTTAGGAGTTAATGCCCTTAGAAATTCAAAATTGAGCATTTTCACAGCATTTCCTCATTTCATTGAAAACGTTAACTGATCTGACACTTTAAGTCCAATTGCAACCAAACTGCCAACAGTGCCAAATGGCCTCGTTGAAGGCTGCTGGCAGTTGTCCATTGTGGTTTTTCTAAATTGCCCTTTCATTGTGGGCTGTGTGGCGTACATTTATTCCACTTCTCATTATTTTCTAGTGGTATAGTTGTTTATTAGCCTTAGGTGTATAGAACTGATGTGGGGATTTTTGATTGGTCGTAAAACATGGCTGCTGTGGCTAAAAATAGAACATAGGGGAAAATCAGTTGTTTTGCAAATAACTCAAAACTGGTGAGAGATTTTTAAATTTCGATTGAGAATAAAAGTGATCAGCATCTCAAGATTTACCAGCTCTGAAGTTTTGAAGAAGATCCAACAAACCATGTAGAAGTTATTGCCCTTTTAATTTTTTATGAATTTTGCACTTACAAAAATGTTTTAAGCCCAATATCTTAAAATCTATAAATGAGATATTTAAGAAATGTGAATTGCATATTGTTAAGCAAACCATGATCTACAAAAGATGAAATAAGGTCAAGATTGTAATACCGTTTAATTAAAGGTTATTCCTCTTAGAATGTTGAAAGACAGAAAATTATTAAAAGGTTTTAATTGCTAAAATATTACTCTGTACAATCATTACTACATTAAGTTCAACCATATTGTCAGATGATCCCCTTATTAAACTTGTGACCCTTTCAATGTCAAATAGATTTTGTCTAATAACCTTAACTTCAGGCACATATGTCAGGTGAGCGATTCAGGCTCCTTGGAGCTTCTTGTTCTTATAACTATCTTAGGAGCCCATATAAAAATCATTAATAGTATCTCAAGCAAAATTTTGAAAAAAATGACACAGGAGGCTGTTAGATTTTTTTAAAATGTTTTCTCATTTTTTTTTTCAATTTTAGAATTAAAAAAAAACAATACACATGATTTAATACTTTATGGTAAAACATCCTTTGTAGTTGCAATTAACGAAGTGAGTAGAGTTACTCCCCTTTTACCTTTGTAAAATTCTGTTGTAATGTTTCATTAGCATGTAAACTGTTTAACTTTGCATGATAAGGCCCCCCAAAAAAGTAGGTGAGTTTACTGTCACCTGACCCTACCTAATTTTTATACGACCGCAAAAAATTTGCGGACGTATTATGGTATGATGCTGTCGTCGTTGTCGTCGTCGTCGTCGTCGTTGTCGTTGTCTGTTAACTTTTTAGTGTTTCCACAATAACTTTAGTTCCAATTATCCGATTGCTATGAAACTTTACAATGATGTTCCTTACCATAAAAGGATGCATGGGATTGATTTTGGGGGTCCCCCCATTTTTCGTTTAGAAATTAGGGGCCAAAAAAGGGCCAAAAATACTACTTTTTTGTTTGTTTCCACAATAACTTTAGTTCTAGTTATCCAATTGCTATGAAATTTGACAGTGATGTTCCTTACCATACAAGGATGAATGGGATTGATTTTGGGGGTCCCCCCTTCTTTTGTTTCGAAATTAGGGGCTCAAAAGGGGAAAAAAATTCAAATATTTTACCCGATATTTGAAAGGTCGGGCACTCCTATTGTCCACACAATTCACTAACCTAAGGTATGCAAGCACGAATCTGACTGCAAAAATGAGGTTCAGAGCAATCGAGTGTATTACAGAAAGGTTGGCAACGCAAAGAACACCAATTTGTCAATGGAATGGTCATCATTCTCAAGCGTTTATCTCAGCAAACAAGGCCAAACAAAAAAAAACAGAGAAAAACTTTGGTCCTAGTTGGCCTATTGCTGTGAAATTTGTCAAGAATGTTTCTTACAATAAAAGAATGAACCTGATGAATTTTTGCGCCCCCCTTTTTCTCCGTTGTGTAATTAGGGGCCAAAAGGGGCCAAAATAAAAACTTTTTTATTTGTGGTCCGATTTTGAAATTTTTTTTACATGTTTGTTCTTGTCAAATAGCGGATACAAAATTAAGAATTAATTTTTGTGACCCCCCCTTTTTTCTCCCTATTACGTAATTAGGGGCCAAACGGGGCCAAAATCGAAACTTTTTTATTTGTGGTCCGATTTTGAAAATTTTTTTTGCAAGTTTATTTTTGTCAAGTAGCGAATCCAAATTTGAGAATTTATTTTTGCGACCCCCACCCCTTTTTCACCTGTTACGTAATAAGGGGCCAAAAGGGGCCGAAATTGAAACTTTTTTATTTCTGGTCCGATTTTGAAAATTTTTTTTGCATGTTTGTTCTTGTCAAATAGCGGACACAAAATTAAGAATTAATTTTTGCGACCCCCCCTTTTTCCCCTTATTACGTAATTAGGGGCCAAATGGGGCCGAAATTGAAACTTTTTTATTTCTGGTCCGATTTTGAAATTTTTTTTTGCATGTTTGTTCTTGTCAAATAGCGAATACAAAATTAGGAATTAATTTTTGCGACCCCCCCTTTTTCCCCCTATTACGTAATTAGGGGCCAAATGGGGCTTTTTTATTTGTGGTCCGATTTTGAAATTTTTTTTTGCAAATTTATTCTTGTCAGGTAGCGATTCTAAATTTAAGAATAAATTTTTTGGGCTGTAATCATAATTTAAAAAAAATTCTGGTTCGATTTTTAATTTTTTCCCCAAACATTATTCTTTTAAAGAGTAGAATACAACATTCAAAATTTATATTTTTAGCCCCTGGGTTGAAAGTCCATCAGAGAAGCATGTGTCAAAAACCTTTGTCAGTCCACCATGGGCTGCATGTGTCCAGAACAATAGACTATCCATATTAGGCCTAAAACGTACAGGGTTCAACATGTTGCGGTCGTATCATGCTGCGCTCGGCGAAGCTTTTTATTAACCCCTATCCTAAAGTTTTTTTCAGCATTTTCCATTAAGCACTGTTCAAGTCATCAAGCTGCCCCCATAGACTCAAGGTAAAAAAAAATATTAAAAAAAAATAATTTCCTACCTACCAAACCTATCTTTTTTCCAGCATGTGACAGTAAACACACATACTTTTTTGTTTGGCCTTAATGAGCTCACTGTTTTTTTATTGGCCGGGTGCTTTGAGAATGACCAAATTGTGCTTCATTTGAGCATTTAATGTTGAATTTACACATACATATCTCTGTTTGTTAAATATTTACATTTTTTTTTGCTTCTATATATGTTGAATGTTTTTTATTGAATAGTAAATCAATGCATGTAAGTTGCACTTTATATTAAAAAAAAGTTTTTGGAAGCTATGTTAAAAAAATCAAGTTATGCTCAATTAAAGTAATTTCCTATAAATTGTAAGCATTTGGATTTCCTATTATTTGACAGTTTTATATTTTCAGATTTCAATTTATCTCATGTGTTATAGATTTATGTTTGTAGTGAAGTCCATTGACCTTAACATATTTCAGAGTTAAAAAATAGCAGCAAAGTTCCAGACATTAAATTTTGCTATGCTTGACACATGTTTCATCTATTTAAGACTCATCAAAAGCCCTCTATCCAAATTATTGAAAAAGCCAAACAATATATCCAGAATATGAAGAGCATTCAGCAATAAAACCAAAATTAATAAATATTCTCATTAAAAGAAATTAGAAGGGCATAAAGTGTCTGGGTCCTTTTATCCATCCTTCCCAAATAAGGTTTACCTTAAGGTTGAAGTAAATGTTCATGTTGCAGGGTTCCCACTCATTCTTGAAAACTGGAAAAACTCTTGAATTTCATTTTTAGGTTCAAGAACCTGGAAAAGTCCTTGAATTTTAAAAAATCAAGTCATATCCTTGAAAAACCCTTCAATTTTATATTATGACACTTTGTCAGCTGTTTTGGAAAAAATGGTATAAAAAAATATCAGGATCTATCATTTTGACGACTATTTTTATCCTTGAAAATTATTAAATTCCCTTGAAAAGTCCTGGAAAAACCCTTGAAATTTTAGTCATGAAAAAAGTGGGAACCCTGTTGTTATTGTTGTGAGCTGGGGCATCATGGCTATTGGACATACATTTATTATTTTATGTTTTCAGATCTCCAATAACCTGACAGATTTTGAGTTCCTGTATATTGACCTGTTTCTTTTAACCACTCTCAGTATTACATGTGAGTTAATAATTCATTTAATCAACATACCGTATAGCGGGGTACTTTCCCTGGGGTAAATTTTTGCGTTTTTTATACAACCACAAATTTTTGCGATCGTATAATGTTATGGCGATGTCGTCGTTGTCGTCGTCGTCGTCATCGTTTGTGGACATTTGGTTTCCGTGTGATAACTTGAGTAAATATTGACCAATTGTTATGAAATTTTGATATGATGTTTATAACCACTAAAGGAAGGTTGGTATTGCATTTGGGGTTTCTGGCCCTTACCGTTTAAGAAAAAAGGGCCAAAAGGGGCAAAAATGGGTATATTGACAAAAAGTCTGTAGAATGTTTAATTTTCATCCGATTTTGATCATTCTTTTTTTATTGTATTCCTCAATAAATTCTGTCAACAAAATGTATCAACGGCTTTGATGTATCTTGTACCGTTACATTGCTACTGGGGGTCAAAAAGGGGCCACACCCCAAAAATTGACTTTTTTATTTGTTGTCTGATTTTCAAAATCTTTTTTTCATTGGAATCCTTGTGAAAATCCCTGCCTGCGATTTTCAATCAGATTTGCAATATCTCTTACCGTTTTTGAGAATTTAGGGGTCAAAGGGGCCAAAAACGTCGTTTTTAAAAGTTTGTCATTCAAACCAAAAATTAAGTTGAAGTGGGCCTGCCAATTGTTATAAAGTTTTCATATGATTATTATATCCACTAAAGGAATGTTGGTTTTGTATTTGGGGTTTGTGGCCCCTTCTGTTTTAGAAAAAAGGTCCAAAAAGGGCTAAAACGGGTGTATTGATAAACCTGTTGTAGAATGTTTATCATTCATTCCATTTTGAAAATTCTTTTTTTATTGAATTCATCATTAAATTCTATCTACCTAATGTGTCAATGATTTTGATATGTATTTCACCATTACATTGCTACATGGAGGCTAAAGACAGGCCACACCCATAAAATCAACTTTTTTTATTTGTGGTCCGATTTTCAAAATCTTTTTTTTCATTGGATTCCTTGTGAATATTTTTGCCTTATTTTTTAATCGGATTTGCAGTATTTTTACTGTTTTTGAGGCATTAGGGGTCAAAGGGCCAAAATTGTAAATAAATACATGTATATAAATAAGGCTTTTTGTATTAGATGTTGATGTAAATATAAATGTGTCAAAAATGCATTTTTAAGTCCACCACAGGATGCATGTGTCAAAAAGCTTTGTAAGTCCACCATGGGCTTCATGTGACCAAAGCAATGGACTATCCATACTGGTCCTCCAACGTACAGGGTTCAACTTGTTGCGCTCGTATCATGCTGCGCTCGGCGAAGCTTTTTATTGAGATATAAGGGGTCGAATGGGCAAAAAAACGCCATTTTTAAAAGTTGGCCAAGGCAAATGGTTTTACACAAGAAATTTAGCTGTAGCGAGCCAGCCAATTGTTATGAAGTCTAAATATGATGATTATATACACTGAAAGAAGCTTTTTATTGCATTTGGGGTTTGTGGTCATAACATTTTTTTTATAAAAGGGCCAAAAGAGGCTTAATCGTGTCAAAAATGTCAATGAATATAGAAATAATTTTTTTTTCTATTGAATGTTATAGTAAATATATATGTGTCAAATATGCATTTTAAAGTCCACCATAGGTTGCATGTGTAAAAAAGCTTTGTTAGTCCACCATGGGCTGCATGTGACCAAAGCAATAGACTATCCATATTGGGCCTCCATTGAACAGGGTTCAACTTGTTGCGGTCATATCATGCTGCGCTCAGCATAGCTTTTTATTGTGTGAATGGGTAGCGAATAATTTTTGCGGTTTGTCCATGTGTTTGTATATGATTTGAATTAGATAGATATTTTGGCGGGATTTATTTTCGCCAAAATAAGCGAAAATAAAACCATCGCAATAATAAACCGCTATAAGGTACTTTAATATGTATAGGATGTAGAAAAAAGTATATGACACAAAATTCTTTTGAATGATAAGTTTGAAATCTGCATTTAAATTGTGTTTTGTGCTTTTGATTTGTAAAACATTTAAAATTGTATTGCAATTTACCAAAAAAGTTTATCTGTACAAAAATAAAATTAAGAGATAAATACCTAATGTAAAATTATATAGTATGGTTTAACCTTTTTGGCCGTATTTAACAGTGTGAATTATCTGGGTTATGAAATTGTGAATGTCAGCAGGCAGGCAATGAAAAAAATTCTGTAACAGTTCTCTCAGCAACTACTTACCACAGCCACTTAATATTTGGTATTCATTATCAATGTGGGGTCCTATAACATGGGATTTGATTTCAGGTCTGTCTCTTGCCTACTTCCTGTTTAATGAAATCTGGCCATTTTTGACTTTGACAGATTTTTGTTACTTCTATATACATGTAATAGTTTTTTGGCCAGATTTCACAGAGTGAAAAATACGGGTAATAAAATGGTGAATGTTGGGCGGCGGTGTGCGGGCGGGGAAGAAATTTTCATAACAGTTTTCTCAGCAACTACAAATCACAGCCACTTGATATTTGGTATACAGCATCAGGGTGGGGTCCCATAAAGAAATCCGGCCATTTTTGACTTTGACAGATTATTTTACTTCTATATAATGTTGTTTTTTTTTCAGTTGGAATGACCAGTGCCTATGAGCACCTCGATCCAGAGCCTCCATTGATCAATCTGTTCAGTATTGGACCAGTGTTAACTCTTGTCATCCAGGCAGGAATTCAGGCCGCTGCTCAAGTCTTTGCCTACCTTAATATACAAGAGCAACCTTGGTGAGTGATTAATATGGTTGAACTTCATTGATCAATCTATTCAGTATTGGTCCAGTTTTAACACCAGTAATCCATGTGGGAATTCAGGTGGCTGTTTAAGTCTTTGCCTACCATAGCTTATTATACAAAGCAGCCTTGGTCACAGAGAGTGTATACCATAATGTTTGTAAATGGGTTTGGGACACACTTTGTGAGTTTCATTGTATTATTTTTTTTCAGGTTACACCCTTGCTTAAAATAAAAGGTTTATCTTTGTCCATCTGCAAAATGATTTTTATAACAGTTTGCTCAGCAACTTTAATCATAGCAACTTGAAATTTGGTTAATAACATCAGTATGAGATAGAAGATAATGAGATGTGTAATAAGTGTATGTAACACGAACCTTCAATATAAACAACAATTTAAAAAAAATCCACAATGGAAAACAGCCGGCAGCCTTCAATGAGACCAGTGGTTGCTGCTAGCTGTTTTTCAATTGGCCCTGGATTGAAAATAAACTACATATGATTCAAGCTCAATTCTAAAGTGCAACCAAAGACCCTCTTCTTGACAAAAAAATGATTAAAATAGATTCAGCGAAATACAAACATAAGCTTTCATAAAGATCTTACATCATATATTGCAAAGACAGCAACAAAGATGAGACTTATGGGTTTTTTTGCATACTTTGATAGTTTAAAATTAAAGATAACTCTATTGCCATGTTTTGAATGAATTTTTACCATCAGATGATAAGGTTTTGGGCTATTTTTATACCAATATTGAAAGATAATGTTTTTTTTGTTTGTTTCTCTTTTTAGGTTTACACCATTTATCGATAATGAAGATGATGCATATGAGAGTTATGAGAACTCAGCCATCTTTATAATATCTATGTATCAATACGTTATCCTAGCCATTGTGTTCTCTAAAGGAAGACCTTACAGAAAAACTATCTTCTCAAACTGTAAGTACCTGTGTCACATGTGGTATGGGCATATACAGAGGGGGGATGGGGAGTCCACTGAGAATTCAGCCATCTTTATTATATCTATGTATCAGTACGTCATCCTTGCCATCGTGTTCTCTAAAGGAAGACCTTACAGAAAAACTATTTTCTCGAATTGTAAGTACCTGTGGTAGGGCCAGATTAAAAATATCAAAAAAGAGGGGGGGGGGGGAATTTACACCTACAGTCCACTGAAAGTTATGAAAATTAATTCATCTTAATAATATCTATGTATCAGTATGTCATAAAACTATCTTCTCCAATTGTAAGTATCTGTACATGTGGTATGGACGTATACAGAAGGGGGGGTCATTCCACTGAGTTATGAGAACTCAACCACCTTTATAGTATCTTTGTACCAGTACGTCATCCTTGCCATCGTTTTCTCTAAAGGAAGACCTTACAGAAAATCTATTTTCTCCAATTGTAAGTACAAGTACATGTGGTAGGGGCGTATCCAGAGGGGGAACAGTCCACGAAAGTTATGAGAATTCAGCCATCTTTATAGTATCTATGTACCAGTATGTCATTCTAGTCATTGTGTTTTCTAAAGGAAGACCTTACAGAAAAACTATCTTCTCAAATTGTAAGTACCTGTGATAGGCTCCGATCAAGACGAAATTTAAGAGTGACACAATGATATTTTCATAGGTAGAACAAAAATTACGTACTGTTTAGTATACTAATCTTCATTCAACAATATGCAGGTGTATGAAACTAATAAGTCTGCAAAGTTGCATGAGACTCAATATAATTTTTTAGCTCACCTGGACCGAAGGTCCATGTGAGCTATTACCATCACTTGGCGTCCGTCGTCGTCGTCGTCGTCGTCTGTCGTCGTCTGTCGTCGTCGTCGTCGTCGTCGTCTGTTAACAATTTTTCAAAAATCTTTTTCTCTGAAATTACCGAACAGAATTTAATGAAACTTGGTATGAATGATCCTTAGGGTGTCCTGCACCAAACTTGTGTTTTGATTTTTGATCTGTTAAAAAACATGGCCGCCGTTACTAAAAATAGACTAGGGGGGTCAGACTACTGTTTTTGGCTTATAAATCAAAAAGTATAAGAGATAGAGGAAATCTGAGGCCACGCTACTGATTCAGCATCAAAAGCTCTACAAAAGTCTCCATTTGGTCAAAGTTGTCAGATGACCCCTTATAGGGGTTACAGCCCCTTGAAGGTGAAAAATAGCATTTTTTCATGTTTTTGGCCTACAGAATGAAAACTATTGCAGATAGAGATTAGCTGTTGCTTGCTTAAATGTTCAGCTCATTTAACTCTACAAAAGTCTCTATAGGGTCGAAGTTGTCAGATCACCCCTTATAGGGGTTACGGCCCCTTAAAGGTGAAAAATAGCCATTTTTCATGTTTTTGGCCTACAGAATGGAAACTATTGCAGATAGAGATTAGCTGTTGCTTGCTTAAATGTTCAGCTCATTTAGCTCTACAAAATTCTCCATAGGGTCGAAGTTGTCAGATGACCCCTTATAGGGGTTATGGCCCCTGAAAAATAGCGATTTTTCATGTTTTTGGCCTACAGAATGAAAACTATTGCAGATAGAGATTAGCTGTTGCTTGCTTAAATGTTCAGCTCATTTAGCTTTACAAAATTCTCCATAGGGTCGAAGTTGTCAGATGACCCCTTATAGGGATTACGGCCCTTGAAAAATAGTGATTTTTCATGTTTTTGTCCTACAAAATGAAAACTATTGCAGATAGAGATTAGCTGTTGCTTGCTTAAATGGTCAGCTCATTTAGCTCTACAAAATTCTCCATAGGGTCGAAGTTGTCAGATGACCCCTTATAGGGGTTACTGCCCCTGAAAAATAAAGATTTTTCATGTTTTTGGCCTACAGAATGAAAACTATTGCAGATAGAAGATTAGCTGTTGCTTGCTTAAATGTTCAGCTCATTTAGCTCTACGAAAGTCTCCAGAGGGTCGAAGTTGTCAGATAACCCCTTATAGGGGTTACGGCCCCTGAAAAATAGCATTTTTTCATGTTTTTCGCCTACAGAATGAAAACTGTTGCACATAAAGATTAGCTGCTGCTTGCTAAAATGTTCAGCTCATTTAGCTCTACTAAATTCTCCATAGGGTCGAAGTTGTCAGATGACCCCTTATAGGGGTTACGGCCCCTGAAAAATAGCGATTTTTCATGTTTTTGTCCTACAAAATGAAAACTATTGCAGATAGAGATTAGCTTTAGCTTGCTTAAATGTTCAGCTCATTTAGCTCTATAAAATTCTCCATAGGGTCGAAGTTGTCAGATGACCCCTTATAGGGGTTACGGCCCCTGAAAAATAAAGATTTTTCATGTTTTTGGCCTACAGAATGAAAACTATTGCAGATAGAAGATTAGCTGTTGCTTGCTTAAATGTCTCCATAGGGTCGAAGTTGTCCGATGACTCCTTATAGGGGTTATGGCCCCTTATAGGTGAAAAATGGTGTTTTTGGCCTATAGAATGAAAACTATTGCAGGTAGAGAAAAGCTGTTGCTTGCTTATATGTTCAGCTCATTCAGCTCTACAAAAGTATAGGGTCAACATCAAGACCAGGTGAGCGATTCAGGCTCCTGGGAGCCTCTTGTTTAATGATATTTTTTCACAGGTATCTAATTTTCGTTTAATTACATACATGTTATTGCTAAAATTATTTCCGTGAAAAAAAAGATGTTCCCATTTTTTAGAAATCAACAATATTTAGCTCCTGCGAAAAGACAACTCATACAGTATTTATTTCGTTATTTTCCTGGCCAACATAGTACTCTGTAATTTATGGAATTTTTCATTATTTTCAGATTTTTTCCTGGCCAACATAGTATTCTGTCTGGCCTGTAATCTATGGTTACATCTCAAACCAGTGGAGTGGTTCAGGGAGTTCATGGAGGTCAGTTCAATTATCTAATTATCTACCGCCACCCCCACCAAACGCAACACCCATGAACATTCTTTATTATTTGTGTTGAGATTTTTCCTTTGATCTTCAGAAAGAATAATTAAGTACTAATAGGCATTTGTTTTCCAAATCATTTCAACTGAATGATATTGCATAAAATGTCACCTGCGTTATATAAACCCAATGGGAAATAATCAACACCAAAGACCCAAATATTGCATACCAAAAGCTCCGCCTCAAAAACATGACTCCTCCTTCAAACAACGAAAACAAACATGTTAATGTCTATTTTATTTGATATTTCCCGCCATACATTGACACGAGTCAGTATATAATTAATAAATATTTTGATTGGTTAAAATATAATCAGGCTATAATTATGTGCTCCGCCTTCCAATTAAATTTTCATCAGTGAGCGGAGTTAATTCATGTTACAAATAATTTATAGCACCGCCTACCTCGTTATCCAAATAAACTACTCACGCTTGGCGTTCGAAGTTTATTAGGATAACTCGTAGTACTGTGCTATAAATATAACTTATCTGATTTCTTTATTTGTAAGAGCAGCTCCTCATTTACCACTTGATGGACTCGATAAAATAACATCATATGGAAATGTCCATGAAGATATTTATTCCTTTTTGATATCATTCAGGGGGGATAATTGAGTTAAAGTATTTTTGCAGACACAGATTTCAATAGGAAGTGGGAGGATTCTTTTATGAGCTTGTTCACACTATTTCTTGATTGTTCAACAAAAAAATTGTTGTTGCCATTAAAAGTGCTTGAATGTTTTCATTGTTTCTTCAGATGGTGCCCTAGGAAAAAATGTACAGGGGTCATAACTTAACTCCAAATTTAGGGTACCACTTCCAGATTTTTTAATAATCTTAAAAATTTGAGAGAGTTCCAACCCCCTTAGACATTTTTTACTGGAAAAGCCCTCAGATGATGCCCTAGGAATTTTTTTTGTGTAGTTAAAGATTAAATAAATGATGGTGACCTTTGTTTTCATTAGTAAAAAATGTTATACTACTATGAAAGTGAACACAAGGAACATTTCAGTGAAAAATCTTTGTTATGGAATGGTGTACATCGGGCAGCAGGCAGGAAGGAGGCAAATGGGCAGGCAAAAATATTTTTGTAACAGTTTTCTCAGGAGCTGCTTAATAAATTACAGCTACCTGATATTTTGTATACAGCATCAGGGTGGGGTCCCATAATGAGGGATTTTATTTCAGGACTGTCGCTTACCTCCTTCCTGTTTACCGAAATCTGATAATTTTCGGGCAGACTTTTCTTAGTTAGATTGCATTTACATTTCTAGGTATGCCCCTTGTTCTACCTCTATGGACAACTTATTGAATCTGGACTACCCTGGTGTTGAATTCTACCCTGGTTTAAAATTCTGATTAATAACAATATGAATTAGGATGAGTAAAGTCGTGTGACTAATATTCTATTGTTTATCCATTTATATTAACATTTTTCAGCTAAGTGACATCCCATCAATGGACTATAAGTGGATATTACTAGGAGTGGTGGCTATAAATTTCCTACTATCCATCATTGCAGAGGTAAGTCTGATAAGCAAAAAGCAGGGGTTACAATTGGACATCCAAATGTCTAAAGTCTGAAATGGCAAAGACAAAAGCAGTAAATACGAACAAGAACAACACAAAAAAAGAGACAACATAAAAACACACAAAAGTGAACATACATGTGATTCTCCTGCCGGGAGACAAGATCTCCCAATTTTTTATCCATCTGCCGTTCTCCCGACTTTTTGTTGAATTTCCCATTTTTTCAAGACTTGACAAAATTTATATTTTATATTTTATAGACATTTTATTGCTCAGTCATAAAACATTTCCAGTGTTAAACGGGTTTGTCAATTACTCAGGCATTAATTTTAAAGGTAAAGGTGTTAATTGAAGGTTTATTGTCGTAATTGACCTAATAATTGTATAAACAGTTGGAGATTTATCAGTGAAGCCAGGTGTATTTGGCACACACTAGTGCCTAAATTACCATTGAAATGCAATTTAAAAGGGCCTTGAAAATCTCCCGCTTTTTTGTCCAATCTCCAGATAAAAAAATCAAAATCTGCAGCTTTGTCATGACGGATCTGTCACATGTATGACAACATTAACTCAGGTGCTTTTCAAGCAGTTTATTCTTGTTGCAACATTCCTGTTCAGTTGCTGTCAGCATGTTAAATCTGGTGAAGGAGGATAAAACAAACCAACATCTGTATCAATGTGAGAGATAGAAAATTTGCCTATGAGCAGATGTCAATTTCTTAAATGGAGGCAATGTCTTTTTGTACCCCACCTCGACTCGGAGCGGGGACATAGAAATGCCATCATATAAATGAAACCACTGTTTACACATTAAAGTCACTGCTACATGTAGGGGTGTAACAATACCACTTCCCCACGATCATGGTGTCCATCTGTGTGTGGGTCCAATCTGTCCAACCCTCACACTATTTTTAGACTAAACAATTTTCTCAGCAACTTTTAATGTTAGGCATTTCATATTTAGTATGCAGCTTCAAGTAGGGGTCCCATATGGTGGGATGAATTATCAGATCTGTCACTTATATACGTCCTGTTTTACGAGCCAACTTAGATTTTTCCCACTTAACAGGATGGTGACATAGAATCTGTTCTTAATTCTTTTCAATATTTTTACAGACATACATCTGTGACAGCAAGCTGATTAGTAGAGATCTCCAGAACAGCATCTCACAGAAACTTTTCAATAGCGAGTTCAAATATAAAGTTCTAGAGGAAGAAATCTCAGAAGATTTCAACTGGCCGCCTGTATCGTCAACTATGGCATTAGCAGATGTATTCCAACGTATGGATAGTGCTGCGTCACAAGATTACGACAGGACAAGCCTCATCAGCAGTCTCGACTCAGAAACTGGGTCAATCCATGAAAGGAATGTCGATAGCACAGACTTTAATGAACCAATCAACACTGACAACAATGTTACCATGGATACAAAAATAACTGTTGCCGATGGTGATGTTTTGCTTGTTATGGACAAGGGGGTTGAAAATCTTGGGTTTGAAAAAGACGATAATGAAATACCTACAAATTCTCACATGGTGACTGGTTTATGATGAAGAGAATCCTATTTCTTTAATTTTGGAAACCATGCCAGGAAATTATCTAAGTTTGCTTCAAATGCAAAATAAATATAACAATATTATGGTTAATCCATAATGGACCTGGTTCATTAAGTACCATATTTGTCCATAATTGGAGAACACATTAATAACTTGCTCAACTTGAACAGTTAATTAAGCTATACGTTATCTTTTCTTTAACTTGAACAGTTTTAAGCTGTAAGTATTCTTTAACTTGAACAGTTTTAAGCTACATGTATAAGTATTATTTAACTTGAACAGTTTTAAGCTATAAGTTTTCTTTAACTTGAACAGTTTTAAGCTATAAGTATTCTTTAACTTGAACAGTTTTAAGCTATAAGTATTCTTTTACTTGAACAGTTTTAAGCTATAAGTAATCTTTAACTTGATCAGTTTTAAGCTATAAGTAATCTTTAACTTGATCAGTTTTAAGCTATAAGTAATCTTAAACTGAACAGTTTTAAGTGATACATGTAAGTTATCTTTAGTTTTTAAGTTACAAATACATAATGTATCTATATCATTTGATTTATTTCATCAATGTTGGCTTTAAATTGGAGTCACAAAAGGTGGTTAACTTAGAAAATTTAATGAAAATCACTAAAAGTCACCAATTTTGGTATAGGTCTTGAATGATATAGATGAAGAGCCACCTTTTACATATTTTATTTAATATATTTGATAAAACGAGACACATTTTTAGTGAGAGGTGCTGCCACCTCCAAAAGTCCTAAAAACAAATAAAAAATTAGTGTATTTGGGTGATTTTCATCAAATTTTGCAATATTGACTGTTTTATAGACATAAACTTATATCAGATATCAGTTTTGTGATTTTCAGTTAGAACTTTGCTTAAATTATTTTTGTCATTGGGTTTTCAGAAGGGCCTCTCTTATGTAGGTCACCTATTAGAATTTCATAGGATAGGATGTTCTAAAAGTGCAAGAAATTCTCATGAAAAGTTAATGAAGAACTTGGTGCAATTGCGTGTATTTTTTGTGATCATCAATACCCATGATCTTCAAAAATGTGTTAGTTTTTTTTTGGTTCACATTATTTTTAAAAAGGTTTTTAAATGTTGAATTTTTTGCCGGATTTGATGGAGTGAAAAATCGGGGTTATAAAATGGTAAATGTGTGGTGGTGGGAGAGTGGGGAAGAACTTTTCCTAACAGTTTTATAGCAACTACATGTACTTATCACAGCCACTTAATATTTGGTATACAGCATCAGGGTGGGGTACCATAATGTGGGATTCCATATCAGGTCTGTTAACGAAATCTGGCTATTTTTGACTGACAGATTTTTTGAAAATTGTCTGATGTTTGTAAGATATTTTTTACTTAAAATGAATGAACATTTTTTTATATCTTATTTTACATTTTAAAGTATATAAACAGATTCTTGTGTATTTATGGTTATGTTGCATGTAGCTGTTGTGTTTATGTAGAGCTTGTTTGTTTGTTTGTTTTATTTGACCAAATCATTTCAAAATGTAGATTTTTATGACAGAGCAAGTATATTTTTATCAAATTTTGGTTAGAAGAAATATAGTTTTGCTCAGTTTTCTTCAAATATTTTAATATATATTTTTAGATTTTAATATCAATATTATTATTTTGTTTAATGCATAAGACTTAATTGAGATAGTTAGTATCAAAATAGTACAACTCTTGACATTTTTTCATATATATTCAAACACATTCTGTATTGTTTGTTTGTTTTGTATGAATTAAGTATTTTATAATCAATAACTGATGTATATTTTTATATTAAATTTTCAATGAATATATGACATGTTTATATAAAACCTTGTTTTATTTTACTTGAACAGGATATAAGATAAAGATACCAAGCTACTCAGACTCCAATAATGCAATTGAATGTCATAAGTTCAAAAGGCAAAGACAAAATCGGTAGTCATAAAATCACCACCAAACAACAAATATTACAACAAAACCACATTAGCAATTTCAGGTTTGAACCTAAGTTGAAACAAGAGTGAGCTCAGCTGTAATCAGCTTTACTGAAATTGGCCTGAGTTACCTTTATTTCATTGTCTTTGAATGTTCCTTTGACTTTATATTTTTGAATACTAGTACTTTGTATACTAATACCCTTTATGCAACTCAAGCTAAAGGTCCATATTCTGTGCGTCATTTGTTTGTTTTATGTCTGTAAAATTGTTTGAAAAATTAACTTCTCTGATGTCATAAGTCCATTTGAAACCATCTTGTAGAGTTTATAATGGTTGTACTTTAGCATGGGTGGTACAAAAGTTTGGATGTTTGATCAGTTGAAATTAAATTTGGCTGTGAAGACTTAAAATAGATCGAAGGGGTGTAAGATGATGTTTTTTTTTGCAAAAACACAAAGTCAGATTAAGGTTCTGGGAGTGTGCTCTAGTAATAGTGATCAGTACCTCAGATCTACTTTCCATAGCTAACATTTCCAGAAGACAAAACAGCTTAAGTAATACTTATAACCCTTTATCTTGATTTTATTCTTAGTTTTGCTTTTATTTAGCTGAATAATTTGAAGGTAAAGACTTGCAAATCTTTAAGCAGGGTTAAAGATATCAGAATGTTCTGTTTATAATTATTTACATTAGATCGAAACAATTGACCATTTCTACAATTTTTCCTCATTTAACACACCTAAAAGCTAATCTTTTTAAATTACATTATTATTCAGTAAAAAAAAAATCATTTGATGGATGGAGATAAAATGTTCAGCTAAGACCTTTACCTGGAGTCAGGCACCTCAAATGTAGATTAAGTTATTTTTACTTATGACTTCAAGTTTGAAGCATGTCAGGACAATGATTCGAGGTCTAGGGAGCCTTTTGTATATGCTATGATCTTCATATTCTTTTTTTATTTAGGTTTTGCAATTTTAGGCTCTGAATCTATTATCAGTCTGAAATTTATTGAATGAACACGTCTCAAAGGTGGTACTAAAGTTTGCTCCGTGAAACATTGTTGTACCTTCTTCTAAGAACGAATTTGAGTCTACATATGAATGTACATGCATGTACAGACAAACACCAATGCGATGCTGAACCAATGTTTAGACAGAGTATTAAATACAATCTCTGTTCTTCATCCCATGATGCAAAAATAGACATCAAGAGGGCAAACGATTCTTTGGAGTCCTAAAGATCAGACAATTCAATAGATGCATTAAAGAAAGACCAACACTACAGAAAGGACACACCTAACTGCAAGCAATTAGCAGCATCAATATCTGACATCAGATAAAGATTAAACGTATGCTTTGGAAGACAAAAGTGTATATGAGGTAATCATCATGGATAATGTATTATAAAGGTCATTTTAGATGACCCCTGAATAGGAGTTATGTGTGTTTTAAAAGACAAATATAAAATGAACAAGAAAATGTGTCAAATAGACACGGTGCCCTGCCTTTGCTAGGTAATCTGTCAATTACGAAATTCACCTCATTAACCATTAGTGTCACTGAGCGGGAATTGACTGCAACTTTTCAAAATTTTAAGTGTTCATTCATGCAGAAAAAAGAAGGTCACAGCCAGTATCTGAACCATATATCTTGCTAATCATCCCTAGATGTACCTACCATACCACTTAGGTTGAAGTGGTACTTGCCTGTTTTAATCATTCCTCTGTAAGTGGTCATCCATGAGGAAAATATAGGTCACAGCCAGCATCTGAAGCATACATTGTGCTTAGCATCACGAGGTGCACCTACCATATCAATATGGTTCATGTCGCACTTGTCAGTAAGCAGGAATGGTCGTAAACCATTCTTCTGTCAAAAGTCATTCATGCGGAAAATGTTGGTCACAGCTAGCATCCGAAACATGCATCGTTCTTAACATCACTAGATGCAACTACCATATCAATATGGTTGATATGGTACAATGTCTGTAAGCAGGAATGGACTTTTACTATTCTTTTGTAAGAGATCATCCATGCGGAATATTTAGGTCAAATCCAGCATCCGAAGCATGCATTATGCTTAACATCACGAGGTACACTAACCATACCAATATGGTATGGACCAGCATGGTATCGCAAGCAGGAATGGATTTTAACCATTTTAACCAACCTGACCCTTATGTGAGCTATTGTTATCGTTAAGCGTCCGTCGTCCATTAACTTTTCTTTAAAGATCTTCTTTTCTGAAACCACTGAATGGATTGCTTAATTTTTGCCAATTTTGTGAAATTAGTGAATGCCAACCAACCAACATGACCGTCGTTACTAAGAATAGAACAGGGTGTCAGACCATAGTTTTTAGCTTATAGCTCAAAAAAGTATAAGAGATAAAATCTGAAGCAACCCTCCTTCTTCAGCATCAACAGCTCTACAAAACTTCACATTGAGTCGAAGTTGTGGGACGACTCCGTATTGGAGTTATTTCCACTTAATTTGCAGCTTTTGAACTTTATCTTAAAAGCCATACGAGCTAGAGGAAAAGTTAGCACTGCAAAATTGTTCAGCTCATTGAGATCTACAAAAAATGTCAAAATTGTCTTATCAAACTTTAAAAAAGTATCCCCTTTTATTTTTTTTTTTCAATCAATTTTAACTTGCCCTTTATTTCAAATGGAAAGCTTTTTTAACTTTGTATTATTGATCTTAAGAGTGTTTTCTATCATAACTTGTTTCTTTAATGTTACTTACCAAGTACATGTAGACCATATTGCACACTAGGTAAGAGGCTTTAGCATAAGAGATCAGGTGAGCGATTCAGACTCCTGGGAGCCTCTAGTTTCTGTAAGTGGTCATTCATGCGGAAAATATAGGTCACATCAGACATCCAAAGCATGCATTGTGCGTATCATTAAGTGGGAATTTGAGACGGACGAACGGACCCGAAGACCATATGCCATCTACTTTCATAGGCGGGGCATAAAAAACAGGTAGAAAATACCTTTTGCTTGTACTAATGTTCATCTGATTGAGGTCTACAGTTCACTCTCTTAGATTAAAGTTAATAAATGATCCTTAACTGAAGCAAAATATTTACATGTTATTAAAGGGGCATTCAAATCTTAGGAGTTAATTCATCTCCTATGACAGATCATATATATGATATAGTAAAGGTGGTGAGCATTGATTATTCGTTATAATAGTCATTTTACTTTGTCTTGCATGAAGTTTTAACACTTTAATGTAAAATGGCAACACAAAAGCGTTGCAAACCAGTGTTAAGAATACCTTTAATTAACTTGGACTTTGGCAAGGATTAGCTTAAGGTGTGAAGAAAATACATCGAAAAATAGGTACTGGTTGAATGTATTTTTCCAATACAGTTTCGACTTATCTGAGTTCGAGATATGCAAGGTTCAACTGCATTTTGTCTATGCCCCTTCATCTTCAACAAAACTTAAGATTAAGCTCTTTCAAATTGAAAATATTTCAGATAGTGAAAAAGTGTTGTTAGCTTTATCACAAATATATGATAGGGTCTTTTGAATGAAGTGTTGAAATTTCCCCTTTAAGCTTATATTTCAAATCGTTTAAAAGAGTTTTTGACCTTTAGAGGTCAAATGTATTTTTCCAGAGAACAAAAGCTTTTGTTCCCAAGTGTAGAACAAAAAGTCAGATGACCTCTTACAGAAATTATTGCAGCTAAACAGTGTTAATAAAAAGTTTTTAAGATAAATAAAAGTTGTTTTTCGCTTTAGAATTCCACTCAAATAAGGTCAATGAAAAAAACCGTGTGTTTCCTATTATCCTACCCATTTTAATTGCATTTTTTTTACTTAAGCACGATTAAACTAATCGTACTTCCCATTTATAATTTATGAAAGGATATGGGGTAAAATAACACATAGGTTAACTTCAACCGCAATTATTTTTTATGAGCTGTATGGCCATTTTGGAAAATCATTAGCAAAATTTATTGTCTGGAACTTTGTTGTCATTTGTATTCCTCATCAGCAGCACAAGAACCCAAACATAGGAAATCCATCATTTCAAAAGTTGTTTAAAATGCATAAAACCAAACGAAATCCAAGGTAAAAATAACATTAAAAAAATAATGCCTACCTATAGCTACCTTCCCTTTTTTTAAACATGTAATAGGTATCCCACATAATTTTTTGTTTGGCCTAAAAAACAAGAAAACTAAGTACCAAAAGGACATGAAGATACTGGTGTTATATTGTTGGACTGGACAATCATGCCAATTAAATCTCCTGGCTAAAGTCCTACCAAGTTGAACATTTAGAAACGACTTCACTTATTCCATAAAAGAGACTACAATCTTACAAAGGTAAACTAACTTACGTATATAGCAATAACATCGAACCAATATCAACAAGCCATGACTGAAACTACCTTAACATCCTTAAAAGTGTGTTACAAAGAACAAAAGGTGCATTTTTTTACCAAAAACATAAAGAACAATTTACCTTCAATTAAGTTTTGGACCAGATCACTCTCAGTACTAAGGTAGTTACTTTCAAGCAGTGCGATTTCGGTTTTATTTGGAAAGAAGTGATGGGTAGAGACGTACAAGTTTGCCTCTTGCATGAGGATTCTACGGGTCCTACTCTGACCGAGACCTGCAGCATGGTTCTTTACGTGCGAGGAACCTGGCATTTTCCCCAACACGGTGCACCACTATGTTTAGCGTAGCGGTCTCTTAATTTCAGCAGATCGATGTTGCTGCTTTAACCAAGTTCGCCACCTCCCAATGACATGTAGACTACAAAAGAAACCAAGCTTCTGATACTTTTTAGAACAAAAAAAAGCAGGCAAGCACACTATATCCTTGACGAACACCAAGGCAAGGAGAATAACGATATAGGGAAACAAACAAGATTTTATCTTTCCATTCTTTATTAAGTGATATGAAGTTTGGCTCTAGCTATCTGGCTCATCTAGAGTTACATTTGCCGTGCTATTATCGCTATGTAACACCGTTTCTGTATAATTGTAACCTTCTTGGTTAAAGTATTCTGAAGAATTACTCCCGTCATTCATAGAGTAATCAGAATAGTTACCATGAACTGTTCCATTGAATTCATTCTCATAAGTAGTATGATTATCAAAATAACCAGAATCCTCATACAAACTACTATGGCTGTGACTTGAGTTGCCAGAATAATGTTCGTAAACCATTGAAGAATTGCTTTCGTCATAAGAACCGTTTACTAAATCTGGATACCCCTCATAAGTTGTATTGCTGTACATATCGTCATAATAGCCAGCTATTGGATAGTAGTATTCGTCATGATAACTTGTCACGTGTGGCATGACGTCATCATCCGGGTTATAGTTTGGATCTATACCATACTGATCAAATATTGAGGAATTGTAACCATAGAGAGATGTGTTGAAGTTCTTTTTGAAAATTGACGTTATTTTGTTGATTTTGTGCTTGAGACATGCTAGTGGTTCAGCAAATCCTACAACACATACAAATGAACACAAAACTAAAGAGAACTACTATGGTGTTCATTAATATTCGTTGGGTATTAATTTTCGCAGTTTTCGTGGGTGTCTGTAAACCACGAAAATAAGGTTCAAACGGAGCGTTATTTTTACATTAATTACATTAAGCAACAAGTGCTAACCACGAAATTAAAATCCAACGAATCTCTTCTGTTGGCGAACCACTAAAAATGAAACCCATGAAAAAAACCGTAAATAAAGGAATCCACATGACTTAAAAGGTGAAGTATTTCGAATGTACATGTATTATCGAGAATGGTCTCAGGGAACGGCGATTAAGCTATTCAGACTTAAGCTTTCCAATCGTCAACGTTCCCTGCTTGTGTAACATCATTCCACCCACCCCAGCTTAGAGAGTTTACCTATTAACCGAGTTCGCGTTATCAATTGCTTGACAGTCAGTTGCTTTTGTATGTTTCTGTGTTGTTTGTTTCTTCGTGGTGTTTGTGTAACCCGGTATTGTCGTTGCCTTTTGACCTTGGAATGCCCTACTGGTGCCTCCCTGCTTCTTTTAATTTAGAGAAATTGTCAAGCAAATTACATGGAGTTAATCACAACGAGAAAACTACAACTCGCATCGTGGTATTGCAACGATTTAACTTTCAAATTCAGGGAACAAATAACTTTGTTTCTTGATATATTAAAAATTATGGTGGGAATCTTCAATGTTTTTTATAGCATTATCGATACAACTGTTTGGTTCTCCATTGGACTAACCAATATGGGAACTTCTTTTGCATCGTTACATGTGTATTGCTCTGGAAACTATAATTTTTTTGGTGGTTTGTTTTATTTCCAGCATTCTGAATCGTAGTTCTTAAAAAAAACACCACAATACACTTTTACTTTTTTAACTTACCAACCAGTTCATCATCTGAAATATGAGTAAGGTATATATTATATTTTCAATTTTAAAGATTATTCAAGCCAAAAAACATTTTGGAAGCTTATTTGTACTAAGTGGTTTGTTTTCTAATGTGGGTTATTATTTATTCAAAGTTTGGCTTATGATGAAAAAATAAAAACTAAATATCCGAGGCCAATGTTGGTAGATTACTCTTTGGTTGATTTTGTGTTTTGTGTTTCTTTGTGCTGTCTTGTTCGTGTTGACCGGTTTTGTCGCTGCCCGGATTTTTGACACTCAAATGCCCCATTTGTGCCTCTTTGCTTCTTTATTACAATTTGGTCTATTAATGAGATGTACATTTCCTCTTCTTTCTAGGTCAGTCAGTGATCAACTTCCTATTTTCCGATTTTAAGGGTCAAAAATGGAAAAAAATGTTCGTAACAGATTTCTCGGCTTCTACTGAAGGGATTAATTTTTAATTTGGCACACAGCTTTAGCCTGATTAGTTGAACCGTGCCTCCCCTTTCCAGATCAGTCGGTCATCTACTTCCTATTCTAAATGGTTGAGTGGGGTATGCTTAGAACGACTTAGTGCAAAACCGCTTGTTGTATTTTGCGTAATCACAGCAGAAAAATTGTTTTTATTGATGGTCAAAATGGCTTAAAAGAAAAGAAGCAGGAAACGAATTCCATATATCATTAAGATGTCATATTTACCTGGATAACACGATATGTAGCCAGAAGTTTCGTTCTCACTTTCGCAGACCTGACAAACAGAAGGATTTTCATAACTACTGTTGAAGCAAACTGGAAGGAAAAGCGAAAATTCACTCACTGAACATTCTTATTATAATGTCTTATTTTATTGTATTGAAAGACATCCGTCTTCGTCAGTATTTATATATTCTTGGAAAAGACCAGGCCGTTTGTGATAAGGGAGCGACCATATTTTTTTCATGGAAGGGCTAGGGGCTATGGTGAGATTTGAAATTAAAGGCAGGATGGCAAAAATCCAGAAGAAAAGAGGACAGGAAAGTGCTTTGAACTAAAAAAAGGACAAGATGGCAATTTGGCTGAAAAATTTATAGTAGCTTTAAAAATAAAACAAATTGCATGCGACACCGCACATTAAAAGCTCGGTATTTTCCGGAAATAAAAGAAGCATAACGAAGAAAATTTAAATAGCCCCCCCTCCATAATGATTAAATGATTGCTTCCTAAGAGAACAACAGAACAAGCTAAACAATTCCATATTTTTCGTAAGCTTCGGTTTGCTTTTCAGTTGATTTCATGGGTTTTTTGTGTGGTCTTCTTGCCGTTCTTGTTTATGTTTACTGGTTTTGTTTTTGCCGTTTCGAACTTTTTCGTAAGAACATATCTAGGTACTTTTTTTTCTTTTGCATTATGTTAAATTTTTATAGACTAAATCTTAAGTTAGCTTCAATCCAAACATTTTAAACTTTTGAATAATATTGTATTTTATTGCACTTCACATGGTCGATATCCTCGGTGCTGGATTTGGCTTCTTTGTTCGAACCTTTTGTGGTTTGAGTACTTTTCGTTCAATTCCTAAGGTTTAAGACTTTCCAATATCTTGATTCTAATGTTGCTGATGAAAGGTTACTCCTTGAAATATGCATATACAGCATTACCAAGTTATCCGTTTTTGCACCTGTTTTGGTATAAGTATTCTCAACCAATACATGAGAACTATGAGATAGCTGTACTTGCACGCAAATATACCCGGCTCCGCCATTTCAAGATTTATGGCGCCTTTGCCGGGTCATCTCACTCTGAATTAATAGAGTAATTTACGGAAGAAAATCTAATTGTTGATTCTATGAATTAATATTAGACGGAAGCTTTACATAATCGATCTCATTTGGTGCTATTTTTTGCAAAATGAATAGTTGTCAATTTTTTTCATGCAAAGAATGACATCCCGAGACTCCCATTTGTATTCTAAAAAGGAAGTCAAATAGCTTTGATTTATTCATATAACAGTGTTCTAGCTAGGATTTTGTCAAGTCAGGGTGCTGCTCCCAAAAGGGCAATTTTATTCGCAATCAACACTATATAGAAGGGCATTTGGTTCGCGAACGACACTATATAAAAGAGCATTTTTCTCATACCATACCTCACATAACCACATTATGTATATAGCTTCCTCATATTCAGGGTAAAAATTGTTTTAAGTACATGTAAATATCAGTTTAACTGCGATGCTTATAATTTTAAATACAAGACATTCATACGATTTGTGTCTTCTTTTATTCTGATGTCACAAACTTAAAAACACACAAAAAACAAACATATCAAAATTCAAGCTAGGGCCAAGATGCACTATAAAACAAAGATAGAGATATGCACACATAAGACACGCAAAACCGCATAGCAACCAACAAAACAAAAATTTGTCTTGATAAGAGGAGATCATTTAGGAGGCGAAACCGTCCTATCCTATTCATCGCTCCAATTTACAGTGGCAGTTAAACTCTCATCCCCGATAGGCCTCAACCTCCACTTCATCATCACTTCATGTTAATTTTTTCACGCCTTTCATGTTCATCTCCTTGATATAACCGAAATTGTGCTGCTTGGGAGTAAAGTAATAACAAACAAACTAACAAACAAACAAACAAACAAACAAACTAACTAACTAACTAACTAACTAACTAACGTTATTTCTTTTAAGTAACATTCCTTGGGGATATACCAAGCTGTTAGGCATTCAGACAAGCATTGCTACATGTTAAGAAACTTACATCGTACACGGAGAAGCGATACTTCTTGGGATACTTGTTGAACTTTCATACACCAGAATGAATTGGTTTCACTGCAAAATAAACACAAACAACCTATTTTCAACACAGATAATTACATGTTCGAAAAGCATCAAACTAAACGGTTAATATAGTCATAGTTTTGATTCATGTCGAATGTGAATTGTGTTTTCAGCATTATAGCGATTCTCGTGTATGAAATAATTTTTTTGATACCTATCATCAGAACGTATGCTGAAAAAGGGTATGTACCCAGAATAGCCCCCCCCCCCCCAAAAAAAAAAAAACCCCAACAAATTACTAGTTGTTCATTATCCGTAGAAAAAAAACAACTTTTTTGTTGTTTTCGTGGTTTTTGTGTGTGACAGAAAATCATGAAAAATAAGAATCCGACGAATTGTTACTCTTGGCAATCCATGAAAACCACAAAATAAAAATCAAAAGGAAATGCATTTTTGGGGAAACCATCAAAATTGGTACCACAGTATCAGAAATTAAAAACCCAACTTACGGAGTATAGAGTATATAGAAGGGTCCATACTGTTCGTAACACAAGAGCGTCGTGCAATTTCTTTCATTGTCTGTGTTCAGGATCGTTAATGTAGAATTCTGATGGTTGTTGTCTAAGAAATCCCACTGGAAATCATGGTAGTAATGTGCTAGGTGTCCATACATAGACTGACCATACCAACCGGGTGGGAATGTGCAATAGCAGTCAGCTGTTAAATAAAAGAAAATAGATTGATTGATTGATTTTCTTTAAAAAAAATCCAAATGGAAAATATGGTAGTAGGGTGACAGGTGTCCATACATAGACTGACCATACCAACCGGGTGGGAATGTCCAATAGCAGTCAGCTGTAAAATAAAGGAAAAAGAAAAATGATTGATTGATTTTCTTTGAAAAATTGCAAGAGAAAATATGGTAATAGTGGGACAAATGTCCATACATGGATTCGCCATACAAATTCAACCGGGCGGGAAGGTGCAGTAAAGAAAAAACCCCAGAAGATACTTGTATTAATTGGTTGATTTTCGTCAGAGAAATCCCACTGGACAATATGGTTATAGTGGGACAAGTGTCCATGGAAAGACTGGCCATACCAACCGGGTGCCCGCCCGGTTGAGAGGTGCAGTAGTAGATAGGGAGGATAAAAAACCCAGGAGACATTGATTGATTGATTGATTGATTGATTAATTAATTAATTGAAAAAAAAAGACAAAACAAGGAATACATCCTGACATGGTACAGCCATTTCAAAGAAACAATATTTAGAGTTAAAGAATATATCTCAGTTCTTTAAGGGGCCAAATTCGATTGATAGCAATTCTAGAATTAAAACAATCAAATTTTGTTTTGGGAGGCCAGATGTTATTGCTTCAACAGAACTGAAAGAGGTTAAGTGTACATTTGGTTGATCTTGCAAAGAAGCGCTGTTATATGGATTTTTATGTGACACAGGTATCCAGTACAGGAATGAAATGTAAACATTTTAGCACCAACACAAAATGAAAGATTAATGATTGATGATTTCTTCATTTTTTTTTTACAGTGTTACTTTGTATGCGGTGCCTTTTAAACGAGTTTTCATGATCAATAATGTTTAGTTGCATGTACTGGGTTATTTGTCTCTTTGAATTTTAAATTGCCTTAAAATGAATATATTTATTGATTTATTCATCTGCAATTTTTATTCGTATAATTTGCATCACACAATCTTCACATCGTCTATATCAATATTCAATATTTGTTTCATCAATATTGCATCCTTGCAGTTGAAGAATGTCATCAGTGTATTTACTTTGGATAAAAGCTGTGTTTAATATTATGTCAAATAGACGATGCTTGTTATTGGTATTTTTAATGTGGTTTGAACTTTTTAATCTATCTATAAGTAAGTACGTATTTTCGAATTTGTCATAAGTGACGAAAAAAAAAAGAAGATATAGAAATAGTCAGCTGTGAATTTCTCTGATAGAACTAAACAATTTTGTATCTTTCATTTGTTATAATTCATCTGTTAGACAAAAACATATCCTAACTTTTAACTCAACGGTTTCAACCCCAATTTTACACTCACTGATAAAAGAAGGAAAGAAATTTTAATGGGACAGTCAAATCACAAGGAAAAAGTAATTTTTGAATAAACAACCGACTGACACATAAAATTACCCGACAACTTCCAGAAAAAATATAACTTGCTTAGTAGCGGTTTCTCACATACGGCATTAATTGTAGAAAAAGTTTTTTTACCAAAATTCAAAATATGAAAACGCAACAAAACAACGACAAAAAGCATTGATGAAACAAGAGTTAACACCAAAGTATGTCTCGACTGTCGGCACCATCAGAAACAATTATTCTTTCTTACATGGATTTTCAGTTTCTGAGATCAATAAAAATAATCAAAGTCACTCAACCAGAAAATCAAGGTCAGGGTGAAAAGATGGGGATGCAACTGTTTTAAGCTATTACTAGGGCATATGCATACCAAGTTTCATCAACCTAGGACCGACAATACTCGAGATATGGAGGTGTTTGCAAAACCTTTACATTGCTATTACATGACTATATGTATTGAAAATTGTCAAAGTCACTCAACAGGAAAAGCAAGGTCAAGGTCAAAAGATGGGGATGTTACTGTGCTAAGCTACTACTGGGGCATATGCATACCGAGTTTCATCAACCTATGACTTACAGTTCTTGAGATATGGAGGTGCTCGCAAAACTTCTCCATTGCTATTTTATGTATTGAAAATTGTCAAAGTCACTCAACCGGAAAAGCAAGGTCAAAGATGAGGATGCAACTGTGCTAAGCTACTACTGGGGCATATGCATACCAAGTTTATAGTTTTTGAGATATGGAGGTGCTAGCAAAACTGCTCCATTGCTATTTTATGTATTGAAAATTGTCAAAGTCACTCAACCGGAAAAGCAAGGTCAAAAGATTAGGATGCAACTGTGCTAAGCTACTACTGGGGCATATGCATACCAAGTTTCATCAACCTAGGACCTATAGTTTTTGAGATATGGAGGTGCTCATAAAACTTTTCCATTGCTATTATATGTATTGAAAATTGTCATAGTCACTCAACCGGAAAATCAAGGTTATGGTCAAAAGATGGGGATGCAACTGTGCTAAGCTACTACTGGGGCATATGCATACCAAGTTTCATCAACCCAGGACCTATCGTTCTTGAGATATGGAGGTGCTCATAAAACTTTTCCAAAAACTTAACGCCGCCGGTAAAGTAACACCAATGTCCCGCTCTGCTTAGCAGGCGAGACAAGAAATTAAAACCTCCTCCAAAAAACAAAGAAAACCACGAAACCCTAAATTCTGGAGAACAATAACACGAAAATTCAGACTACCAATTTAAACCCTCTGTTGTATTTTGTATGAACATACCCTCTCCTTTCGTCCCCCGAAAAATTAATAAAATGAATTTAAGAATTAAAATAAAAAAATGAATAAATAAAGATTTAAATCAGAAATCAAAACCGAATAAGCAAACTAAACAACACTAAAGGGAAGTCATCCCACCCAAAAGCATCTTAATTAAAAGACTAGATGTTACGTCATATTTAACGCATTTATAGTTCTGCATCTGTTTAAATCGAGCGAACTTATTCATATGACAAACAAACACCCGCTGTTGCTCCTTACTAGACAAATTACTTGTACATTCCAGTGGTTGTATTTTGAAAACTGCGTTAATGTACAAAAAAAAATAAGTTCACGAGATTTTACTATCAGCAAGATTAATATAAAAGCAAAAATACAACAGAAACGATAGAAAATAATGAGTTGTGGAATAAGTGGTATGCCACACACCTCCATATCAAGCGGTAATTTAGAAAAAAAACTACAATGGACAACCACCAGCAGCCTTCAACAAGGCAAGTATGCGCTGCTCGCCGTTCAGCAATCGACCCAAGGTCTAGATGAGATCGCGGCATTTAAATCAAATCCAGTCCTGAGATAGTCAAGGAAAAATCCCGTTCTTAAAGCAGGAAAAGAAAACACCAAATAGACAAGTAGAAACAAAACCTTTGTCAATGATTCCTGGCTAAGGACAGGCACATTTAAAAACAAACAAACACAAAAAAGTTAAACCAATTCAAATCATAGTGTCCTACAACAAGACAAACAAACACCCTACATCCATCATCAAAGTGTATATGTTATTTCTTACAAAAGATTGAACTTCTGCGTCTTTGTTTTTAGATAAAAAACCATAAAAGATGAGATAATAAGAAAGTTAATCAAGTGAATGATCGAACGACAGTGTTTATTGTCAGTGATAATCATCATTGTCAAGCAAAGCGTACATTGTCTCATCTTAGTGTTTACCATGTGTTACAAAGTGTGTCTGAGTTCGTTTACATTTACCTTTTTGTCTTCCCGATGGAAAAAGTGTCCGTTTTTTAATATTTGCAAAATGTGCAAAATTTGAAAGAGGTAGAACAGAACCAGCTAAAAGCAACGCACTGCAGATGAAAATGACAAAGAAAGCAAGATCGTTACAGCTGAAACGCAAATTTGAAAACTGGCATAGTTTATGATTTCTTTCACTGACAAATTATCATTTTTTAAAACTCATCTGGAGTGTTGGCTCGTCTCCTTGAGGAGCAACAATACATCAAAAGAATTATTTCTGTTTTCTGAATATAGCAGAAACACCCAAAACGCAGTTTATGAATAGTTTTCCAAAAAAATGTTTTTAATTTGTTTCTTACTCATCGAGATGGTTGTCTCTGCTAGTGAATATTCTCCTTTGGGAGAAATAATACAGAAAAAAGTTTGTTGAAATTCAGTTTTGAAAAATGTGTGTTGTTTTTGAAAATTACAGAAATGGATTGAGACTATCAAGTTTCAAACTGCAAACAAATATTGTTTAAGCTTGAAAATAAAAACAAATGTTATTTAAAACTATTGCAATACTTTAATATTACTGAAAAAAAATCAAGTATATTATTAATTTCTAATTAGTGATAATTTTATGTTGTATGCCGATTTTGTCTGTGGACACTGATTTTCGTTTTTATAACTTAAGTTATGGTAAACCAATTGTTGTAAAATTTGGACATGATGTTTCTTACCACAAAAGAAATATTGGTTTTGCTATTGTAGTTTCCGGTCCCTACCGTTTGCGAAAAAAGGTCAAAAGGAGCAAAAATGCATGGTTGTATTGACAAAATTTTTATCCAATTTTGATCATTTTTTATTATATAACTAAAAAAAATGTGTCAACTGCTTTAGGTATCTTGCAACGTTACATTACTCTACGCCCAAAAATCAACTCTTTCTGATTTTCATTATTTTTTCATTGGAATCCTTGTTAAAATGCCAATTATAAGAGTCTGTCCCACACGTCGCAACTTCGGCTGATCATGAGTTCGTATAACTCCTCGACAGTAGCGGACTCGGCTGAGGAATGCCGATTGAGTTTGTCCGGCAAAGTTTTTTTTTGCATGCACTAAGTTGTAGTGGTCAATTTTTATGTAGTTTTAATATGTAATTACTAACAATCGAAGGAAGCTTCCTCTTGCATTTAGAAATTGTGGCAACTAGCGTTTCGTAAAAAAGGGGTTTTACATGAAAAGGGGTAAAAGGGATGTTTAAACAAAACTACTGATGAATGTTCATTTTGGCAACCGATTTTTAACATTTTTTTTATTGTATTCCTCAATACAATATATCAACTAACTGTATCATTCGATATTCTAAAAAAAATCTTTTGTTGGTATAAGGTATTAAAATCTGGCAACGCCCCCCAAAATCATCCTTCTTAATTGTCGTCTGATTTTCAAAATCTTGGTTGGTTTTTTTTATTTGGTAGACGTGGCTTAATAAAAATTTGTTTGTTTGTTTATTTGGTTAAGCTGTATATCGATATTCCAAGGACCAGGCTTGTGATTTCCTCCGAGGACCTCCGGTTATCGACCCAGTGAAATTAAAATACAATACCAAAAACGGATATAAAAACGGTTATTTTGGTTATGCTGTATATCGATATTTCAAGGAGTTACATCTTATCAGCATCATTTGAACCTAAACATTGACATATCTCTCTTATTACGACTGAAATGTTTTTTTAAGCAATACAAGTTGTTTTGTTTGGTAGATTTGATTTGGGAAATCAATCTGAAATTCACGAAATCACACTTATAAACAACATATTTTAAAGATTGAATTTACCCCCCCCCCCCCAAATGATATCATGCATGGTTGAAAGTCTAACCAATTTTTTGTTTACAAATTTCAACAACTGGAACTCAAAATCTACCTCAAAATGTTTTTCATCAGCTTGATATTTCGAGAACATTTCTATTTTAATGAGTCTCTGCTTAAGAAACGTGTAGTTCAATTTATTGTCAACGTGATACACAGTTTCTTTTCCATGAGTATATATTTACGAATTCTCAAACTTTTTATAGAATATATCTGGTCAAAGTGGCTCTAAAATTGATTATTAAACTTTATTGCTAAATAAACCCCGAGAGGTTAAACAAACACAAACACAAAAAAACAATGAACATGTAACTGTATATATGATACTAATGACAACAAAGTTCCAGACAATAAATTTTGCTTCGCCTGACGCGCGTTAGGGTTATGATATTTTTATATTTCTATAAATGTAATTATAAAAAGCCTATTTATTCTATGATCTTACGCAAATGATTGTATTATTATTATTATTATTGCATAAAATCAATTTTTGAAAATAATGAAACTAAAAAAAATCACAAAGGGATTCTTACCAGAACTAGTAAAGAGTGCCAAAATCCCGATAAGGTGCCAAATCATGACCCTGCCTTTGGTCTAGTGGTACTACAGAGAGCTAGCAAAACCCATCGCCTAACCGACGTAGAAAAATAAAATAATTATATAATCAACAAAGTTGCACAAATGTTGGCTAGCAAACAGATGCCACCAGCAAAATAAAATGCACATTCCTTGCAGAAAATTAATCATGAGCAATGGGCTGATGAAAGTGTATCTAAAGTATGTGATGGGATGATGATGGGCTTTTATAGGGTCGTGTATAGGGGAATGCCCCTCTGCAGCAACTATTAACGATTAAAAACTGTAAAAGACTTGCTATGTGCCATGGGTCGTCCAGCCCATGACGCAATACCGCCGGTGTTAGCTGCTCCAGAGTATCCTTTGTTGTCGCTGGAGCAGGGCCCGTCTTCCACCACGAGGAGGTACTGGTCGGAATTCTGGAAGACTCTTTAAGTATGTGAAATCTCGTTTTTTTATAAAAACCAAGTGAAGTGATTTGATTAATGGACTACGACGCATGCCAAAATAAGATTTTGCTTATTTTCAGATTTTCTCTTATTTTTTTCTTATGAAATTTAGTTTCTAACAGTGATTAAAGTACAAAGTTTATCGTTTTTTTTTTCGACTGTTAAGAAGAAAACAGGGTGGTCATCAAATGAATTATGATTTAACTTATATCCTTTCTACAAAATTCAATTACTTAAGAAACTTCTAGAAGCAATATGCATGGCACTCGAATGTCACAAGTCCGAATGGGCAACGACAAAACCAGTAAACACGAACGAACAGAACGAAGAAACAAAAAACACAAAAAAAACCCCACAAATTCAATCAAACGCGAACTCGTCGTAACGAGGGTGAACTCATGTGCATCGGAAAAGTAAGCAGTTCCTGATTGCTATAGCACATCCGTCGTGCTGCCTATTTCCAATTTAGTGTGTCGAATCTGGTAACGGAAGAAAAACAAAACCCTATTATAAAACTACATCCAGCACTCATCTGAGAGATAGAAATCTTATGTTTGTTTATGAGCGTATTATGTCTTCTGTAAAAACAATGAATTTACTTTTTTTATTTTTGATATAGGTTCCAATCATTTTTTTTTTGGTTGCTTTCACTGATGGATTGAAAGTTTTCCATTGCAATTGTCGCTTTTTGTCACCCCAAATTATGCAGCTATAGCTTGAAAGCTTAAAATGAGGCTATGCTACACCTGAAAACAATAAATACATGGAAAATGTCTGCAACGGACATCTAATAATAGGCACATCTGCACAATCTTTGTTTAGACTTGTCAAGATATTAAGTTCTTTTAAGACCTCAATCTTTGTAGTCAATTAAGACTTTTTTTTTCAGATATAAGCATTCATTTTGTCTTAACACTTACTGAATTGGTCTTAAATGGCCGTTTCAGATCATTTTGCAGATACTAGTGTCTCAAAGCAATACATTGTAGCAACACCTGGTAAATAAACACATGCTTCAAAAAGCTGGGAATGTAACTATTTTTCTAAGTCAATATTTTTATAAAAATCTGAAAAGTTCTAAGACCTCAAACTATTTGAAAAGAGTTATACAAACAATCATGTCCATTTATCATAATCTATTAAAAGAACGATACTTTTAAGTTAAGGACTATCAAGTCCATTAGATTTATGTATTAATGGTTATTTGAATCAATTAAGAGTTATAATTTAGTTCATTTTATGCTTTATGTTATGGATTTATGATTATTTAATATTGATATTGCAACAATGATTGTTTTGTTTGCATTGGTCGTAAGTCTTGTTTTATGTTTTAATTTTCCAATGCTTTAATTTTTTTACACTCATCGATAAAAATAACGCAGCATCTTTGGTTCTTTGACATATGCAGTTTTGTTATTATCTCTATATGCATTATTGTGTCCTTTGTTGTTGTTGTTGTTTCTTTAATTTTCCCACTTGGGAATCTTCTTACTATATGCTAAATTAAAATTGCCTAATCTAGCTAGAGTGTTTCTATTGAGTCTTTTTGTCTTGTCTATGATGAAAATAACGTGAAAAGTATAATACCTAGCAGTCATATGGAATTTGGTATATGGACACTTGGTGTTATGATCCACGCAACTGGCATCATCAGTGGCGGATCCAGAAATTCTGAAAAGAGGGGCCCACTGACTGGCCTAAGAGGGGGCCGCTTTGGTCACGCTTCAATGATTTCTTATATATTCAACAAAATTTTTCCGCCAAAAGGTGGGGCCCGGCCCCCCCCAGATCCGCCTATGATCATGCTGTGTCTTGTGCCCTTGACCCCTTTTAAAGCGTCAACGACTGTGTGAACTTTTATCTATTTTCGGGTCGTAAATTTCTTTGCAAGAATTTTGTGAAAAATACTGAGGCAATTGATATTTGGTATTCAGACATTCGGAGTTATTGTCTACGCAACTGTATCTTATAACCACATATTCACCCTCTTTTGGTTGTGGAAACTTGAACCATGCCGTGTGTCCTTGGCCTTATTTTCATAACTAAGTCAGATTTGTTTTTTTCCAGGATTTAAACTTCTTTGCAAGACCTTTGTGGAAAATGATTGGCTTGAATAATGTTATACCAACTACTATACAGATGCATGACATGACATGGGACCTTAACCTCATGTTTACATTTTCATGATTCTGTGTGTTGAGTTTTTTAGCTCACATCACTTGGCGTCCGTCGTCGTCGTCGTCGTCTGTCGTCGTCTGTCGTCGTCGTCTGTTAACAATTTTTCAAAAATCTTCTCCTCTGAAACTACCAAACAGAATTTAATGAAACTTGGTATGAATGATCCTTAGGGTGTCCTGCACCAAACTTGTGTTTTGATTTTTGATCCGTTAAAAAAACATGGCCGCCGTTACTAAAAATAGACTAGGGGGGTCAGACTACTGTTTTTGGCTTGTAAATCAAAAAGTATAAGAGATAGAGGAAATCTGAGGCCACGCTTCTGATTCAGCATCAAAAGCTCTACAAAAGTCTCCATTTGGTCAAAGTTGTCAGATGACCCCTTATAGGGGTTACAGCCCCTTAAAGGTGAAAAATAGCATTTTTTCATGTTTTTGGCCTCATAATGAAAACTATTGCAGATAGAGATTAGCTGTTGCTTGCTTAAATGTTCAGCTCATTTAACTCTACAAAAGTCTCCATAGGGTCGAAGTTGTCAGATGACCCCTTATAGGGGTTACGGCCCCTTAAAGGTGAAAAATAGTCATTTTTCATGTTTTTGGCCTACAGAATGAAAACTATTGCAGAGAGAGATTAGCTGTTGCTTGCTAAAATGTTTAGCTCATTTAGCTCTACGAAAATCTCCATAGGATCGAAGTTGTCAGATAATCCCTTATAGGGGTTACAACCCCTGAAAAATGGCATTTTTTCATGTTTTTGGCCTACAGAATGAAAACTATTGCACATAGAGATTAGCTGTTGCTTGCTTAAATGTTCAGCTCATTGAGCTCTACAAAATTCTCCATAGGGTCGAAGTTGTCAGATGACCCCTCATAGGGGTTACAGCCCCTGAAAAATAGCGATTTTTTATGTTTTTGTCCTACAGAATGAAAACTATTGCAGATAGAGATTAGCTGTTGCTTGCTTAAATGTTCAGATCATTTAGCTCTACAAAATTCTCCATAGGATCGAAGTTGTCAGATGACTCCTTATAGGGGTTACGGCCCCTGAAAAATAGCGATTTTTTATGTTTTTGGCCTACAGAATGAAAACTATTGCAGATAGAGATTAGCTGTTGCATGCTTAAATGTTCAGCTCATTTAGCTCTACAAAATTCTCCATAGGGTTGAAGTTTTCAGATGACCTCTTATAGGGGTTTGTGCCCCTGAAAAAAGCGATTTTTCATGTTTTTGGCCTACAGTATGAAAACTATTGCAGATAGAGATTAGCTGTTGCTTGCTTAAATGTTCAGCTCATTTAGCTCTACAAAAGTCTCCATAGGGTCGAAGTTGTCAGATGACTCCTTATAGGGGTTATGGCCCCTTATAGGTGAAAAATGGTGTTTTTGGCCTATAGAATGAAAACTATTGCAGGTAGAGAAAAGCTGTTGCTTGCTTAAATGTTCAGCTCATTTAGCTCTACAAAAGTATAGGGTCAACATCAAGACCAGGTGAGCGATTCAGGCTCCTGGGAGCCTCTTGCTTATAGGTCAAGTCATTTATTGTGAACTTTGATTACTAGAACCACTATTGTTGGTCCACAGGATCTTTCGGGTGATAAGATTTCATTCCGTCGCCAACCTTTAGTGTCCCTATTACCTCCCGAGATAGACTGACATTGAAAGAGTTTCATGATAGTGCCGAAAGGCGAGACATACACTCTTGGTGTACGTGCACTCTTGTTTCTTTTTATAACAAAAAATTAACTCCTGAATCAGTCCCTTGCGTAATTAGTGAGTTATCTCCCATTTGCAAGAGTTATCCTCCATACATTGCAATGATAGGAAACAAATTAGGTTCTTATTTTTTATAAATTATCTAATGGACTTCTTGGGCCTACATGACCTAGTTAGGTTAAGAAAACATGCTAAATACATTTTCGAAAATAACTATAATAAACATTAAATTTTTTTTTGACCAACTAAAATATAAATGCAGATAAACTTAAATTTCCCACAGTAACTAATATAAAATACCTTCTTGAAAGAGAAGATAACTCGAAAAGAGGGAATTGTTGTAATTTTGTCTTGAACTTCTGTAAAATTATTTTCTACCATCAGTATAAATTACGATATTCATTGACAAATCAAAGCTTCTTCCCCGTCTATTCTTTTTGTTTTACGGTAATGATTAATATTTCTGATAATTATCAAATTATTGACAACGAATCTTTATACAGACTCAGTAAAATAGATTGAAAATAGACCTTCAAAATAAAAACTATTGAACCTAAACATCGCCAATTGGATGCTTCATACCCAAATCAATTTTGAATATAAAGCAGTGGCTTAAAAAAAAAAGAAAATTCACTTAATTGGTCTTTCATTCGAAAGAGATGAAATATTTCAAAATGACGTGGGAATTCTCAGCAATTTCTTGCTTTTTCTTTTTATGCTCTATGAGCGCAACTTCAGCTGTGATTCTAACAATTAATATGAGTGAGGATGGTAATTTGAAAAATGAATTCACAGAGAACAGTAGTCTTGAGAAACTCAACGTTAGTTCTCTTATTCGGTGTACGAACAAGTGTTTACTGCATTCTAACTGTGTTTCATTGTTCTATCACTCGGGAACCTACAGATGTATTCTCCACAGACACAGGATAAGTCAGCAGGTTGGAGGTACCGTGACGTCATCTTCCGGGTGGAGGTACTATGAGGTCGATCAGGGTGAGTAGAAAAAACTACATGCATGTATGTCCACAAATTCCATAACTACATGTAATTTCCAGCAAATTGGTCGTGAACGATAATGACTTTTAGTGCTTTCAAATTTAATCAGACGATGATTATAATGCTTTTGCGTTTTGACCTTCCATTGTTTTGATTCAGATGCTGCTGATAAGAGGTTACTCCTTGAATTAAATATGCATATAAAGCATAACCAAATTATCCGTTTTATACCCGTTTTGTTATTTTGTATTTTTTTTATACATTCAAAATGTGACCTTAATCCATGGGTTTTTATTCACACAGAATTATATTGTCATTGAAGAGAAAAGTTAGATTTTTCTCAATCTTTTTCTACATTTTTGTGAATCTGAACCCTAACCCTCTTTTTCATCATTTTTGAGTTCAAATGAATTTTTTCTTAGATAGAATCGGTTTAAGGATACCCATTTTCCATGTTTCAGAATTTCAGGTTGGTTTCTGGACTCATCTAGACTATACCTAAATTTTGCAAACTGTCTGTCCCGTCCTTTTTATAGGGGTGTCACAGCCCCTGCCCCCGGAATACCGAACACCGTTTAAAAAAGGACAGAATACCGGCCGTTAAAAAGACTGGAATTATATCGAATACTCTAAAGATCATTGCGTACGCGTACCAAAAGCCTAAAAATTGGGAACATCGCGTACCGCGTACCACACATTGGCATACCGAAAACCCCTTAAAAAGTACGGAATACCGCGTACCAAAAGGGCTGTGACACCCTCTTTTATGACATAATCTGTTATATAGAACTGAATTCCAACTGTATAAAATTTCTGGTTTTTCCTAATACAACTTCACGGTTTTAAGGGCAAAAAAACCCGTCTCGATGTAAAAGTTATCTAATATCTTTCCTGCAAAAAATTGACGTTATCAATATCAGTCGGACATGAGTACACGAACCTATGTTTCTTTTTGTCATTTGATAATGTGAAAAAATAACTATCTTTCCATACCATTTTCATATTTCAGGGACTGCTTAATAATTTAGTATTTTTTGGACTGAACCTGACCCGACATGACTGCTTGCTGTTTTCCGTTGTGGTTTTTTGAATTGCTGTTTCTTTATGTTTGTTGTGTCGCGTACACTTATTCCACATCTCAATATCGTATATGGTCTGGTTTACCATTTTTTGTATAATTGAGCAAAGGAAAAATAGTAAAGTTTTAACACATTATTTTAGGAAATTTAGATTAAAATTGTTGAAATTATTGGTTTGAGCACTGTCTTTCTGAATGCAAATATGTCAAAGAGCAAAAAGTTCAGGTAGAATGACCAAATGCCCTTTTACACTTATTTTAAGCTATAAATAGTTCCAAATCAACATCTTATTGATGTATCCTTATTTTTTAGTTCAAATCCATCAAGATTACAATGAAACATTTGTAAGAAAACATTACAAAATCAAGTTTATTCTGACCTTATTGATGCAATATTTTTTGTTTGTCCTACTCAGGAAAAGATAACTCTCTAAAAAGTGTTGAGAAGGACTAAAATAATCAGTCATCCCAGAAATATGAAAATAGTCTATGTAAAAAAGTTCAGAAGTGAAGATCTTTAATTATTTTTATTCTTATGCCACACCCTTCTTTCCAGGTACCCTCAACACAGAAACATGTCAAACCACGGCGGGCTTTACATACGAACAATCTTTAGATATCTGTTACATGGTCAGGCCGAGTGTGGCTTTGGATTTTGATAATATCAAGACGTTATGTTCAAATTTAGGAGCAGAACTCGTTCGTATTGACTCGACAGCTAAGCAGACGTTTTTCCAAACAGAACTTTGTAAGTTAAAATAATAGTAAGAGCCATTGAATAAAATCTGGGGTATATCCAGGATATTAGTTTAAGGGGGGGGGGTCATGGAATTGTTTTCGTCGTGAGAAACGATTTTTTAATGTTTGTTTATCCAATAAACTGATTGATTGATTGATATATGGGATTTATTAAAAAAAAACCCATAATTTTGGCAAGATTTAGGGAGGCGCTCGCCCTTCACGCCCCCTCTTAATACGCACCTATGTTTTATTCTATAAGTCGAAATTTTATCGCCACGTGCCATGTTCGTAATATAAGCTGGGTGAGGAGAACATGGTTATTTTTCCGGAGCACCTTAGTTCACTCTCGTTACTAGTTTTCTTGCTTGCTTTCCATGTTCGTTTTTATTGGTTTTGTCCTTGCCTTTTCTGACGAATGCTAAATTGTACATCAGAAAGTCTTTGCTGCTTCCACTTTTCATTTACTCACCAAATGAAGTTTCGAGGCCTATTATTTTTACTCAGTTTTTTTATTCCTCGTAGATCAAAAACTTTATTTTTTTTATTTTATAGCTGATGAACATGAAGACGAAGATGTAATTTGCATACAAGGGAATAACGATGACGGAATCCTCGGCGGAACTCCCGGTACTATTTATAGATTCGATGACGGTACTGTGATGTCATACTTAAACTGGAATACAGCAGCGGGGCAACCGGACAACAATAATGAGGAGCATTACATAATAATGCGGAAGCAGTTTGGCTACTTATGGCACGATATCGGGAAAAATATTCCGGTTTTTCAATGTGCTTATATTTGTGAAAAACGATAACAACAATAAAGCTTACACAAGGAACAGGATTTGGATTAATGCAGATGAAAAAAAACAACAAGATAATCAGATAAAAGCCGCACGCAAACATGTATGAGTAATATCATGTGCTTTTGCTAAAATCAAAATATTATTGAAAACTTTGCTTTATATTATTTTTGTTCATTTTCATATCTTTATTTCCCTAATCATTTTTTTTCAATATTTTAGTACCGTTTAATTAAGACCTCCTCTCAATTTTAACCCGTTTCTAACAACTCAAGACACATGCTTGAGTATTTTAACTGGGTACTAGTTGGAATAAATTCTTTGGCGTTCTTGGGTTTTGTGGGATACTTCTATGGTCAAAAAATTAAAAGGTTTCTTTTGACCAAATTATTAATTTCTTGATGCTCTTAATCATGATGCCAGATTTACTTAGTATCCGTTGAAAGTATAAAACAATAAATACACATGTTTGTATGTAGTCTTTATTATTTAAACAAAACATTGCATTACTTTTGAAAGTAAAGCTACAAAAATGTATATACGCAATTTCCCGCCATTTTTCTATTTGCCCTATCAGCAATAGGTTCATTCTACTTTGCCGTCTAAGGCACAAGATACAAAAAACTTTATCTGCTTCTGTAACCCTTTTCCAGTAGTACCCCTCCCCAAGTTACAGTACGCAAAATACATGTAACTTCATTTCCAACTTAAAGAAAATATTCTGTAGTTTAATACACAAGATATTGTCGTTTCCTCACATATCTGAAAAAGAAACCAATAATGAATTATAAAAGTACACCCTGGAAGGCATTCATGCAAATTTCATGCAGATAATATGCTTTCGAATTAGAATTATCATTGATGTCATTTAAATTAATATTGACATATGCATATACAGCATAACAAAATTATCCATTATATGGATCTCCGCTTTGGTACTTTGTATTATGTATTCATTTCCATAAAATGGCAAAAAATCAAAATGAGACTGGTTCTCAAGGCGTTTAGACATGTCGTCGGCGATAGTCCTCTGTACCTTCAAGTGCCTAATGACGCATCACTAAGTGCAAACCAAAATCAAAACGTTTTAGATCGCCTTGCACAACCCTGTATTATTTCACTTGCCCAAGGATTCATTTTTTTTTGTGTTTTAGAGTTTTCTGCTTTTCAATTTGTGCAGTTATTGTTCGTGTGCACTGCATTGTCTTTTCCCCTTCGAACTTTTAAAATTCTTGACATTCGGATGTCCTTCTTTGCTTCTATCACAATTGAAGAAGGAAAGTTTTGCATTATAAACCTGGTTAAACTTTTTGTTTCTTTTAAAAAATGAAGGTACCAATCAGGGATCAACGTTCTTCAGTTGATTCCCCGGCGGATGTAGTGGCATCCTGGTCAATAGCATTGACCGGTCGACCGTATATAGAAGCTATGAAGAATTTTTCCCAGGATCCCCAATCCCTACAAAGTGCGACACGACAAAAATGTTTTTGCGTGACAACAGTAAGGTTTTTGCGGTGATAGGTAAATTTTACATACGACAAAAATGAAAACCTATCAATTATCAGTGTCTTAATGAACGAAATAGGTCTTTAAAAAGTATTGACATTCAACCCTATATTCTAACGAATCGGTAGGTATATTTTTTTAAATAAAAATGTTTAATAAAGAAGAAAAAATATAAGATTTCCGCCTTGTAAGCCTTGTTTTTCTACCTTCAGACGATTTATGACAAGGAAACTCAATGTAATGCAAGTTTATCTATACCTATATAGACTTTACTTATTTGCCAAAACTCATGACTTGGAATCAGTCTTCTGTCACAAAGCAAAAGAACAAAAATGCCAACCACAATATTTTATTTTAGTAAGGTTTTTTCGTGTGTTTCCTTTTGCTATATAAGGTTTTTTAGTGTGTAGGCGACGGTTTTTGATGAACGAAGCAACTGTTTTTTCGGGTTAAAGTTGATTTTTTTTCGGTTTTAAATTGGACTTGAAAATACATATAAAGAGCTTTTGGTTGTTTTTTTTATCAAATAAATAAACTACAGAATGATAAATGGGTATTTTACAGTTAGTTTTATAACGAATGCGTGCAACAAATATAAAAATCTGTACAAGAATAGTATTCAAATATTGTACAGTCGATTTATATAAAACTTTAGAAATTACTGTAATAAAAATAGAAGCGGAAATACCGAACAATTTTAGATAGGAAATGTTATTTTACATTTTCATTTCACAACCTCATGCATCTACATATTCAACAATATAAAAGAAGCACGGGTACCAATGGGGAATCCGTATTTATACATCCTAAATATAAATGTATAGACGTTGGGTCACATTCGTACACGTAGGTACATTTGAAAATTATGAATAAAACATTAGGTTAGTTTCACAATGAATGTACTTAATTCGTTAATAATATTTGCTTTACCCCAAATCAACACAACTTCGGCTATCATGAAGATGAACATAAATCGCGGTGATAAAATGGGCATAAAAGGACAGTGATGTGGAGGATCGCGGAAATGCCTGGGGGAAAGACCATTCGGGATGAGACTTTTCTCTGTTACTTCAAACGGTTTAGCATAGGCGGATCCGGGGGGGGGGGGGGGGGGCTGGGGTGCCCGGGCCCCCCTTTTGGCGGAAAAAATTGGTTGAATATATAGGAAATCATTGAAGCGTGACAAAAGCGCCTCCCTCTTAGGCCAGTCAGTAGGCCCCCTCTTTTCAGAATTTCTGGATCCCGGGGCGGCCTCTGTATAGAGATGGGTATGAGCGGCCGGACAATTAACCTCCTGCATGGCGATCCTACGGGTTTTTCTTTTAACGGGACCTGCAGCTGGGTTATTTAACACGGGGTATGAATGTGGATTGCGATCAGGTTTTTCACATTAGATTATGGCGTGACGACCCCGGGTCTCCCGATACAGCGAGTACGGAGTGATATGATTTTCACGGAGCAATCTAAAATTGTAGAACATGATGTTAGATATATTGTTGTCAACGGAGTATATATTGGGCCTCATTGTCAGCAAATTTGGGCTAGTAGTAAAACAAAAAAATCTTTTGACGACTTTTTCAATTTGTTTATTTGGAAGTGATCGTCCACAGATTTTTTGTTTTACTACATAAAAAGCCCAAATTTGCTGGGCATGGAGCCCAATATATATTCAATTGACAACAACATACATGTCTGCTATAAACTGTTATAATATGAATAAATGATATAAGATAAGTTTGACCAATACCTTCATTTTGACAATGTTAGATTGCTCCGTGAAAATCGTACCGCTCCGTAGTCGCTGTATCGGGAGACCCGGTGTGGACCCCGGCTTTCATTACGACAGGTCTGCCCCATTCAACCACCTGAGGCACACACCTCAGCCGTTTCGAGGGCAAAGCAGACTTCCCACATGTCAGGTCTCTGCGCGCTCATAAGTGGACTTTTTCCGCGCTGCTACAAGCCTATTCGCCACCAGGAACCCACACGGGGGGATAAAATATTGGTTTAAGATTGAAATTGTTTAAAATTTTAAAATATAAGATATAAGTATATATTAAGCATAAATTAATACAATTTCAAAAGCATTCATGGATTTTGTTTTAGTGTAAAAGTTAAAGGGCGTACTTTCGATTTTTGTAAAAATTACATTGAGGTCATTGTATTAATAAAAAATCTAAGAACAACTGAATTCTTGGTCAGTAATACAACAGATACTAGCGGTGGGTGTATATTTTTCGTCTTTTTTAATCGTTTTAGGAAAAAAAAGGGAAAATATTTGACAGGGACATAATTATTTGATTTTTACCCCCTTTTGGCCCCTAATTTCTAAACGAAAAAAGAGGGGACACACAAAATCAAGTCTACCCTTTTTTTTATGGCAAGTGACATTACTGTAAAGTTTCATAGCATTTGATCAACCAGAACAAAAGTAATTGTGGAAACTAATAAAATCAAAGCGCTAAAGCGTTTAAAGGCAAGCGAAATATATAAGAACTATAATAGATTTATTCTCTGTTAAAGTATATTGTTCAAAATGTTTGCGAATTATTAATTTTGGTGAGCGAAGAAAGGATCGTCATGCAGATGCCCTCAAATTTAAAGTTAATGAACACAATTGCACACACAAGACAGGTATCGTGTAAAAACGGTATCGATTGAAACACCCCTTCGATTAAAATGCACTCGTCCCAATGATGTGTATTTTGTACTGATTTCATGAATGGTGAAGCTAGAATCTGAATCCATGCATTGACCAATCAAATGAGAGAAATATCAAGTAATAGATGAATACATAATGTATATTCTATCGCCTTTAACTAAAAAGTTCGTCATGAAAGATGCAAAGGAATAAATTAAACTTGTGCCGGTCATATAAACTGCCAATAAAAATTGAGATTTATAGAAGTGTATATCATGTTAACAAATATTGAAAAGTAATATAGAAAAAAAAGCATTTTATTCCAGTCAGGATGCAGGAAAATCACTCCGTCTAGACAGAAAAAAAACGCGAAAATCATCACTACTCTATAGACTCCATAAGGCTTGCCTAAAAATCGGTTTTTGGTCAATTTTGGGCCCCTTATTTCTAATCGGAATTATAAAATGACCCATAAGGAAAGGTGCACATCTTCAATATATCAGTAATCACTGTGTAATATTTCAAAAAGATCCAGTGTTTAGCTTTGAGATTCTGATTACACAAGACAGGCACTCCTACAGTGCGACGGACAGACGGACGGAGGCAGACGGACGTATAGACGGACGGAGTGACCCAATTACTACACATGTTTTCTCATTCGGAGACGCAGGTAAAAACCTAATTATAAGGAGGAAACCGTCGCAGTCTTAAGCTGTGTCACTCAAAAACCGTCACAGGTTCCCGAACAAACCTTACAGTATTCACGAAAAAACCGTAACGTGTTTGCAGGAAAATGTAAATTACTTCAAGGTATCTTTATAACTATTTGTAAGAAAGATGCTAAACGTTTCAGATTTGACAAAAGAGTCACAAAAACTTTTTTTGTTCATTTTTACAATTGTTTTTTTACGAAATAACGATATTTTTGAAAATGGTAACAATGTTTAATTTTGACAATTAAATTATTTGAATTGTGTCAATATTCATTAGGTATATGTTCGGTACATTTTTAAAAACACTTGACATATTTTTTTACAAATCAATTAGTCTATAAACTAAACTGACCTTGAAAAAGTCAATATCGTCTTAATTTTCCTCTGTTTTTCCCACAATGCATTTAGGAGATCATCAAAAACCTTACTGTTGTCACGCAAAAACAAATTTATCGTGTCGCACTTTGTAGGGATTGATCCCAGGTTCACGGTAGGTCCCGTGTCCGGCGACAGGATTGTTTTTTCGAGAGGGATTTACAATTGTCCTGGTTTTTTCAAGAGAATAATCAATAAAAATGCAAACTCTGGTGATATTTAGTGATTTTTAGCTGAAAGCGAATAAAAAATGCTACTAACGGGTAGGCATATTTTAGTATTATCATATTGTATAACAACACCAATTCCTATAAAAAAAAATGTGATTCCTAAATAAAATTGCGGGCTGTTTTTTGAATTTTTACCTTTTTGCATTTTTCGCCCCTTAAAAGACAACTATACTGAACGAGATTGCTAACCATTATAAGTGAACATCAATGTTATATTATGGCATCCTGAACATTGATGCCAAAAAGTTGCGTCTTACATATTTTTAAATTAAAATAAAATACATGTCCAGGCTTTTTCAAGAGGCGTCCAGGTTTTTGCAAGAGAGGTCCAGGTTTTTTCATACTTTAGATAGACAAGTTGTGCGTGTTGTTTACCTGTTAAATCATATTTTAAAAGACCTTGTATGTTGTTAAAAACATAAGAATACGGTACTATTATTTCAAGGGTTTTGGACAAGAATACGTCAGTTAAAGTCAAGAATTCAACCTTATATAGCCTATATAAACAGGCACGCACATATAATTGACGCCTACAACCAGAGCCCATTAATCTATTGTTTAAGCATAAATACCAACTGTTATAAATTGAAAATAGCCTGCTAGAATAATTGACTGGAAACAAAATATTTGTGTTGCGACAAGCAGAAAATGCTAACAGTTTCTGGGCTACCTTCTTTTAACTTGACTTGTAGTTGTTTCTTGGATGTGTTTGTTTGTATCATAGATTGGTCTTCTTTCATGTCTGCTGTTTTATCCAGGATTATATAAGACTCGATTGCCCTTTCAGTACGTCTTAATTTTTACACATATGTATTTATTCTTTATTGTATATATTATAGTTTCAACAAAAAACTTCATAAGAGTATGCTCCCGTGCGGGACCCGGAAGGTGAATAGGTTAGCAGCAGCGCTAAGCTTGTCGGTAAAAGTCCACTAAAGAGCGCTCAGAAACCTGTCATCTTTCCCGGCCACTTAGCCCACAAAGCGACTGGGATGTGTGCCACAGGTGGTTGAATGGGGCAGCCCTGTCATAATAAATGCCGGTTTATCTGGCTATACTAATGCGGAAACTTGACCGTAAACCATATTGGACCAACGTGCGTGGAGAGTTCCAAGGTTCATGCACGTAAAATATCCCATTGTGCACCGTCACAGGCTAAATTTTCCGCACCTACCCACCTCTTCCCTTTTCCAGTGATCTTCAAAATTTACAGATCCTTTGTTTCCCACTCCAACCCCGCTTCTCTCTCTCAGTGAGTATAGGTTCAAACAGGATTCAGCATTGTATTTTCGCCAGATAAAGGATGGTTATGTGAAACTGGTTATGAGTTGGCTATATCCCACACAGGTAGATGTTCCATCTAGTATGACCTCATTTCGGGTAAGGGTTCTCCATTGTCAGTCACCATATGGAAGGGTTCCAAATTGTGCGAAACTTTTGAGGGAGGATTTCGTCACTTTCTGGATGCATTGGCCTATGGTGCGTTAAGGGTACATTGGGCTATCTTGTGAGTTGGTTCGTTTTACTTCTGGTTTGTGGTCGTGCATGGGTCCTTCGAATGACATACATGGGTCTGTGTCCTGGGTGGGTCTACAGAATTCATTTTGGTGTTTCAATTAGCTCTTGTCCTGCTGATTATGACTGAAATAGTGTCGACTGGACATAAAACAAACATAAGAGAATGAGATTCAAATGCTATTTAAGTTTCTGTATCTTTACATACATATGTATACGTTAAGGGGTTCCAATATCTCATATTCCCTAATGTTTTTATCAAATATCCCGAACCAAAATAGAGGTTTTTTTCTTATCCTATATCCCTGTAAATAGAATAGATTTAAATATTCTATATCCCAGTTTGTTTTGTCTCAAATATCCCGTATTCCAGGAATAAATATGTAAATATCCCATATTCCAAAACACCCATAAACTCTTGAAATAACAGAATGAACCAGTGGAATATGCTCTTTTTGTATTTATTTGTTTCTGACATACATGTAGATTTTATAGTTTCAAAGACTTGAAAAAGCACAAAAACAAGATTGCAGTGACCTTTCAAAATTTTGCTCACCGTAACAATCGCTCTTTATTTTGAAACCGGTAATTTATTAAAGCACGTCAAGAAAGTCACAAATGTAACATTAAACTAATTTTGTCAAAATACTAATTTAGTTTTCGAAGATAAGTCAGATAATGCATTTGGGCAGTCTACTTATGCTTTAAAGTTAGTAACAAACTTGATATTTTGCATGCAATGTGTTTAAATGTTTGTTTATTGAGTAGGAGGGATATTAGTTTCCATTTAAGTCGTATAGTTTCCACAAAACCCAGTTCCTCTCTCTAGTCAAAATTTTCAAAAAACCAGGACACCTCTCGAAAAAACCGGACAAGTTGTTGTGCCTCTCGAAAAAACCTGGTCAATTTTAATAAATCATTATCTGATGCTTCTTTACGGACTTTTATGGAAGAAAAGTAATAATTTGAACATTTTGAATACTTTTATTCCTCTTTTTTGTTTTGTTTCACTTACAATTGAGAATTTAGGCATTTTTTAGTAAACGGACAGGCGAAAAAACCTGGACCTCTCTCGAAAAAACTGGACAATTCCTCTCGAAAAAACAATCCTGTCGCCGGACACGGGACCTACCGTGAGGTTACAAAGAATGAAACCTATAAAACCTATTTCGTGACAGCGCTGTTTGTAACATTGGACCTAGAAGGAATGTAGTAAATTTCATTTTTTTATATTTACACATAATGATAAAACATTAATCCTTATAAGTAAATAGAATGGCGTGAATCTTAAAGAACACATACTTAATAAATGATAAACTAAACCATCACGTATAAAGAAACCATTAGCAAAATTAGTCCTGGTACTGATCCTGCAAAAGAAAAAAATGAATAGATAAGATGATAGAAATAAGCTTTGAGTCCAACAGTTTTTATCAAAGACTATCGTTTGCAACGCTTCCGGTGTGCCTCCAAAATCCGCGACTATTTGCTCTTAATTCAGAAGCACTGAAGTCTGTCTCAATATCGTCCTGATGCGATATCGCATTAATTGTTGATCGTTTTTATGGTGTTGTATTTTTCGAGTTGTTGTCTTATTTGCCAACTGCTTAAATGTCTTTCAAAAATCAATTATCGTATTCCAAAAAATTAGATGCGCAATTGCTTATGCTATTTTTTTTCAGTCTATCTGGAGGCTTATACCTGTCATCGCATCGTTTGTAAGAACACGACTTTGAATTGTAAGCTTGAGTCAATCGCAAAAAAGGCGAGCTCGGCAAAGTGGCTACGTTGAAGTTGTGTCAGGTACACCTATTGAACTTCCTGTGTTATTATAATTGATTGCTGATATAGTTTTCCGTATCCATGTATTACATAAGGGCTTGATTTTCAGTTCAATTAGTAGTAAGAGAACTTTAAATATTTAACAACATCGGGGGGGGGGGGGGGGGGTAGAGTGAAGGGATGAAGTTATAACGTTTTATTCCTACATTAAGGATATATGTTACCTGTTTTAACAGCAGAGCCTGGAAATAAAAGAAAATAAATAACCATTAAAAAACGTGTCAATCAAGTCAAAAGCCACTATTAAAAAATCCTTTTTAATAAAAAAATTTGCATAAATTTTGTATTCATCATAACTTTTATATAATGTGAAAGGGAAATTTAGATAAAAATTAATTACAAAATACAATAGTTATATCATTTATTTAACTTAAACAATCAAGCGCAAGGTTACCGTATTAAAAATATCATTTTATTTAATTTGTTTTCAAAAAGACGTCTAAATATAAAAACATTAATAGGTCATTATATATATCAAATTATTTTTTTTATGGAGGTTATAGGACAATTAATTCATTTGAAATAAAAGCATTTTGTGTGCTAAAGATTTAAAGCAGAATTCACACGATCAGTTTTTTTCCCATCAAACTCGCCATCCAATTTTTCTTCAGACGCCCATCCAACAAAAAGTTAAAAAATAACGATTGCTATTTGAAAAATCAGATGACGCACTATTTCAATCAAACTGTTCGACGTAAATCTTAACGTGTGAATGTCAAAACGACAATCCACCAGTCGTTTCACCGTTTGGAAGCGCTAAATTTAAATCAAGAGGCTCCCAGGAGCCTGAATCGCTCACCTGAATTACACAGACACATATATTTTGTAGATATTATTGTGCATAACCATATGCGATTTAAATTTCTGAAATATCTTGGTTAGCTTTCAAGATATTGGGCTTAATAAGTGCAAAATTTGGCAAAAATTAGGAAAAAGGGCAATAACTCCCACATCAGCAGTCAGATCTTTTCCAAAATTTCAGCACAGTAAGATCTTAATATGCTGATCTTTTTTGATACTTGCACAATTTTGATATCTGAAACAATTTTTGAGTTATTAGCAAAAAATGCAATTTACCCATATGTTCTATTTTTAGCCATGGCAGCCATGTTCTTTGACAAATCAAAAATCTGAACTATAGAGTTGTAGCATATAAGCTATTAAACAAGTGTGCCAAGTTAAAATGCAGTTGGTGTTACGGTGTCAGACAAGTTAATCTTTGAAATTCAGGGAAAAAGTAATGAAAAATGGTTAATTTCGTTGTTTTAAGGACAATAACTCCTACAAGAAATGATCCTACAGCTTTGATCTAAAGACATGAAATGTAGATCTTGATGTGCCCAATCATATGCAATTTAAATTCTTGAAATATCTTGTATAGTTTTCAAGATATATGGCTAAACAAGTGAAACATTTTGAAAAAATCCAGAAAAAGGGCAATAACTCCTACATCGGTTGTTGGATCTTCTTGAAACTTTCAAAGCAGGAAGATCTTGAGATGCTGATCACTTTTGTCTCCATCAGAATTTTGATATCTGTAACCATTTTTGAGTTATTAGCAAAAAACTGCAATTTACACCTATATTCTATTTTTAGCCATGGCGGCCATATTTTTTAACGAATCAAAAATCTGAACAACAGAATTGTAGCATATATGCTATTAAACAACTGTGCCAAGTTTGGTTGAAGTTGGATATATGTTGTCAGACAAGTTAATCTTTGAAATTCAGGGGAAAAGTGATGAAAAACGGTACATTTTGACGCTTTAAGGGCCATAACTCCTAAAAGAAATGGTTCTAAAGCTTTGACCTGATTGCATGAAATAAAAATCTTGATGTGCGCAATCATATGTAAGTTGAATTTTTAAAATATCTTGTATAGTTTTCAAGAAATAGGGCTAAAGAAGTGCAAAATTTTGAAAAAAAATCCAGAAAAAGGGCAATAACTCCTACATCAGTTGTTGGATCTTCTTGAAAATTTCTGGGCAGGTAGATCTTGAGGTGCTGATCACTTTTACCTTAAGCCAGAATTTTGATATCTGTTACCGTTTTTGAGTTATTTGCAAAAAACTGTAATTTGACCCCTATGTTCTATTTTAAGCCATGGCGGTCATGTTTTTACGAATCAAAAATCCGAACGATAGTTATGTACACATAATGCCATTAAAAAACTGTACCAAGTTTGGTTGCAATTGGACTTATGGTGTCGGACAAGTTATCGTTTGAAAAATTGTTTACAGACGACGACGACGACGACGACGACGGACGCCAAGTGATGGCATAAACTCACATGGACTTTGGCCAGGTGAGCTAAAAAGGGAAAAATCTGATAGAAAATCGGACGAAAAATCTATAAAAAGTCGGAAAGAAAGACAAATTATAATTTAACATTAAAAAGTGACGAACGGACATATATAAACTCTTCGATTATATAAAAGTTTTGCCATTTATCGTGATCTCTCGGCTACAAGGAGGGATAATTGTTAGGGTTAACTCGCTAAAAGATACAAAATGACTTACTTCCGGTGTATTGACATATGTGTCCACTGAACCATATATTACTTGCACAGTTGTCCGTGACCCAGTTTCCATTAGCGTCCGGTAAATCTAATTTCACACAACCAGAATTCCCTGTTCCGGTTGACTGAGCGGTAGAGTAGCTCATAAACTGAACAGAATCCCCTACAACATACAAAGAAACTGGTTTATAGTTGCTTCCCTTGCTCATCTTTGTGGGTAATGTTTAAGACTACATGTACATCTGTCATGTGTATTGATCATGTTCGATAAACCATATAGCTTTTAAAACGGTTATTGTGTGAGCCCTGTAGATCTAGAGGTACATTTGTGAACATATAATTCCGGAGCACCTAAGTTCAGGTACATTTGTGAACATATTACTAGTATTCCGGGGCACATGAGTTCACTATTGTAACGACTTGAGTTCGCGTTGTTGGGTTTATTTTGTGTGTGTTGTTTTGTTTTGTATTGTGTTTCCTATTGCTGTTCTTGTTCGTGTTTACCGGTTTTGTCGTTGCCCTTTAGGACTTTTGACACTAGAATGTCCCATTGGTGCCTTTTTGCTTCTGCATGAACTATAGACCACGAATTGTCTGCAGTTGTAACTGGTTGTTTGTTGCTTTAAGACAATAATTCCATTCTCCCTTTGTGTCTCACAACCGTGTTGTGCTTTACGCTACTTCGGATCGCAATTAATTGGTGTCATAAAGATCGCAAAATTGGTGCCATAAAGCCTGGTTTAATTCCCTGTACACTTTTAAATTCCTGTTTTCATTTACGTTTTTATTGCGATATCAGCCATTGGTAGAAATTCATAATTTATGCTCATAATTGATTCACTACCGGTATTCCCTTTTATCTAACAACTGTGTTGTGCTTTGTAGTACTAATCGCAAAAGAATAGGGAGGTTCTGCACCATTAAACCTGGTTAAACCCACCATTTCTTTAAAAACGCCTTTATACATAGTCAGGTTAATTGCATTCAGACTTCAATTTCACTTTTGCCTTTTTCCTTTTTTTGATTCTTGAACACATGGGACATTTGGATATTGATATCTCAAATTCGGTTATATTACCAGTAAGCCAAACAAAATGCCGAATAAAAAAATTAAAAGCCATATTGAAGACCATTATCATATCAAGACAATCCCTTCGTCCTGTTGGAATCGTTTACCTAAATCCGATGAAGTATATTGTCCTGTTGTAATCGCTTAACTAAAACCGATGAAGTATATTGTCCTGTTGGAATCGCTTACCTAAAACCGATGACGTATATTGTCCTGTTGGAATCGCTTAAACCGATGAAGTATATTGTCCTGTTGCAATCGCTTACCTAAAATCGATGAAGTATATTGTCCTGTTGGAATCGCTTAAACCGATGAAGTATATTGTGTCCTGTTGGAATCGCTTAAACCGATGAAGTATATTGTGTCCTGTTGGAATCGCTTACCTAAAACCGATGAAGTATATTGTCCTGTTGGAATCGCTTACCTAAAACCGATGAAGTATATTTCCCTGTTGCAATCCCTTACCTAAAACCGATGAAGTATATTGTCCTGTTGCTATCGCTTACCTAAAACCGATGAAGTATATTGTCCTGTTGGAATCGCTTACCTAAAACCGATGAAGTATATTGTCCTGTTGGAATCGCTTACCTAAAAACGATGAAGTATATTTCCCTGTTGCAATCCCTTACCTAAAACCGATGAAGTATATTGTCCTGTTGCTATCGCTTACCTAAAACCGATGAAGTATATTGTCCTGTTGTAATTGCTTACCTGCAACCGATGAAGTATATTGTCCGGTTGCAATCGCTTACCTAAAACCGATGAAGTATATTGTTCTGTTGCAATCGCTTATCTAAAACCAATGAAGTATATTGTCATGTTGCAATCGCTGCGCTTACCTAAAACCGATGAAGTATATTGTTCTATTGCAATCTCTGCGCTTACCTAAAGCCGATGAAGTATATTGTCCTGTTGCAATCGCTTACCTAAAACCGATGAAGTATATTGTCCTGTTGCAATTGCTTACCTAAAACCGGTGAAGTATATTGTCCTGTTGTAATCGCTTACCTAAAACCGATGAAGTATATTGTCCTGTTGGAATCGCTTACCTAAAGCCGATGAAGTATATTGTCCTGTTGCAATTGCTTACCTAAAACCGAAGAAGTATATTGTCATGTTGTAATCGCTTACCTAAAACCGATGAAGTATATATTCCTGTTGCAATCGCTTACCTAAAACCGATGAAGTATATATTCCTGTTGCAATCGCTTACCTAAAACCGATGAAGTATATTGTTCTGTTGCAATCGCTTATCTAAAACCAATGAAGTATATTGTCCTATTGCAATCGCTGCGCTTACCTAAAACCGATGAAGTATATATTCCTGTTGCAATCGCTTACCTAAAACCGATGAAGTATATTGTTCTGTTGCAATCGCTTATCTAAAACCAATGAAGTATATTGTCCTATTGCAATCGCTGCGCTTACCTAAAGCCGATGAAGTATATTGTTCTGTTGCAATCGCTTATCTAAAACCAATGAAGTATATTGTCCTATTGCAATCGCTGCGCTTACCTAAAGCCGATGAAGTATATTGTCCTGTTGGAATCGCTTACCGAAAACCGGTGAAGTATATTGTCCTGTTGCAATCGCTTACCTAAAACCGATGAAGTATATTGTCCTGTTGCAATCGCTTACCTAAAACCGATGAAGTATATTGTCATGTTGCAATCGCTTACTTAAAACCGATGAAGTATATTGTCCTGTTGAAATCGCTTACCTAAAACCGATGAAGTATATTGTCCTGTTGCTATCGCTTACTTAAAACCGATGAAGTATATTGTCCTGTTGCAATCGCTTACCTAAAACCGATGAAGTATATTATCCTCTTGGAATCGCTTACCGAAAACCGGTGAAGTATATTGTCCTGTTGCAATCGCTTACCTAAAACCGATGAAGTATATTGTCATGTTGCAATCGCTTACTTAAAACCGATGAAGTATATTGTCCTGTTGAAATCGCTTACCTAAAACCGATGAAGTATATTGTCCTGTTGCTATCGCTTACTTAAAACCGATGAAGTATATTGTCCTGTTGCAATCGCTTACCTAAAACCGATGAAGTATATGTAGAATTAACTCTCCTTAGCCCAATCCAATAACTCGACCGTCCAGTTATATCCGATACTTCGTCGGCTTTAGCAGCTAGGGCCGTCTGTGTAGCGTTGTCCGTGATAACAGCTAGATATCCGTTTGTCTGTGAACAGCTATTGTTTGCTTGACTGTAACTGAGAGCAGTAGGAGAGAAATAATAGCAACTACCTCCAAAATTGTAGAGTAGCTCTAAATCTGAAGTAAGTCCCATAGGACAGCCATCTGAAACAAAACAGAAATAATAGTTATTTGTCTGGATGAACTTATTGCGTCGAGCTTGTTGTCGTGATTACAAATATCAAAACGCGGGTATAAACGGTTAATTTGGATATGCTATATATCGATATTTCAAGGTATACCTCTCATCAGGTTAAATTCCAAAACTGTTGAAAACGGAAAGTACTAAAAACTAAAACGTTCGAACAAGGAAGCCAAATCCAGCACCGAGGATATCAACCATGTGCATTACAAGGAAAGAAAAAAATTCTCGAAATGTTGAAGCGGTGCCGTACGTATGTTTCCCGAACTCCCGAATTTATCTCACTCAGGTGGCAATATTCTAGTGCTGAAGAATATATCAACTAAAAAACTGAAAAAACCCTTAAAGTTTCCTAACCAATGGTTGGTCTTAATCATTCTTTTGGGCTCCGAATCGGAATGTTTTTGTACTTAGCTCATTTTTACAAAATTGCCCAAACAAAGCCCGATTTCGAGGCCGAAATGCAATGAATAAAGATATATTTGGGTATTTTGGAAAGGAATATCATCCGTGTAACGGATTATATAGGAAAGGATATGAGATCAAGGATTTATTAAAAGAAAATCGAATTGAAGAGAAAAAAGGGGGGTAGTGAAAGTAGTATCTCCCTTGTGTTTTTTTTTCGTACCGCACATTGACTCTAACAATAAATTGATAGAGGGAAGCAAGTCCCTGTGATTAGAGCATTGTTTAAGTATCACCACGTGGCTTTGACCTTTAATCTTTTTTTTGCACCATAAAGAATAGATATTTGTTTTATTTCACTGTTGGTCGTAATTAAGTATTAGACTACAAGTACCGTGAATTTCTATCAAAGGGATCAAAAGTAATGCCCGGAAACACATGCTAGACAGACAGAAAGTAGAAATATATGCTGCTTTGTTTTCGACGACATTCATGACATTACAGCAATGGAATGAGGATTTTTATTGTATGTTTTAACATTCATGTATCAGTCAACATCTTTTCTGAATTCGATACGAAAATTCTACCAAAGGCGATGTATTTATCTCAGCTTACTATATGATTAACGGTGGTTCTATAAATCAAATTATTAACCAAGCTGGGATGATCAATCCCATACATCCATAAATCATAGAAATTGAAGATCGAAGGCTTAGTACAGATATTGGTGGGTTAAACCAAAAACGCTTGTGTATGCTCAAATATTATTTTTTTCGACTAGTTCCAGTTAAAAAAAACAATTCCAAATGAATCATTTATAGAGGAGGGCTGTGCATAATACGGAAATTTGACAATAACAGTAAAGTTATACAATAGATACATGTCCTTGTTTGTGCGTGAGGACAATGTTGTTCTCTTTTTAAAGTTTATGTTAAACCATTTCTCTAAAAATGTATAATGTCTGATCATGGAAGTACTATCTAGCGCGTCAGATGCTAAGATAATTAACAAATTATTAGCAGACGAACGGCATCGCAGTCTGAACGTTTGATGCCCAGGGGGGGGGGGGGGGCTACTTGCCTATAATTTGAATATTACTGTGCCCGGTAGCCCTTTAAAAATGTACCCAGTTTAAGACCGACAAAATGAAAAAATACACCCTGTATAAGACAAAAACAGCAATGACTAGATCCTGTTTAAGATATTTTAGTTGATATATTTGTGCTTTGTACTCATTTGTAACCATTTTCCATTCTATATAATGTTATATTCAGAGGTGATCTTCCGGTAATCATGAAAACTTGATAACAGAGTGCCAATCTGGAAATTCAGAGGTGATCTTCCGGTAATCATGAAAACTTGATAACAGAGTGCCAATATGGAAATTATTACCCTGTTCAAGACTGTAGGTGTGAAAAAGAGATACCCTGTTTAAGACAAACTGGTTGCAAAAACATGACCCATTCCTGTGGCACACTCATTTCATCTTAATTATAGCAAGTAGCCCCCCCCCGGGGGTTTGATGTTCCATCATTGTGTAGTTCCTGTCCAGATAGTACTTCCATGATATATGTTCATACATTCTGTTCTAATAACACTCACGCCTAAAGTTGTCTTTAATGAACTCGACACCACCGGAAATGTTTCATCTAAGTAAAGGATATGCTAAGTAGCAATTGATACAAGAGGATTAATAGGGAAAAGAGTCACAATGTGAATCACCTCTTACACTTGTACACTGATAAGGACTTACCGATAGAAATTAGGAAAAGATGAAGGGCATTAAAACCCATAATTGGCCCAAGGAAATGTAGTTGGTTCAAATATTACGATATTTATAAGAAATACCAACTTGTGGTTACAAAGAAAACATTCAAAATAAAGGCAAATTTCGTTCATTGTGATCGGTTTTAATTGACAAATAGAAAAAAAATCTGCAATTTTAAATGGTTTCAGTACATATGTATTAAAAAAACGTTGGGCACTTAAAAACAATAGCTTTAAACTTTCAGAAATAAATGGATTTCATCATTTTACACATTTTATCCCAGTAAGAAGATGTCGCTTAGATGCACCCATCTTTTTCGAGACTAAAAATTGTGTAAAAATTAGTAAAAACTAATGAAACTTTGATGATTTCTTCAATTTAAAGCTTTTAAGTTAACGAATTTGCATAACAACTAAACGGATATGGCAAAAACATTTTCTTTAAGCCTAATATTTGATCAACGATTCAACAACTTTAGACATCTGTAGGCCCGGTTTAAATTTCCTGGTAGATTTTGGGCCAAAAATGAATCTTATTGCCTCACATCCTTTATTAGAATCTCTGATATATGATTTACAGTAAAAGAAGCAATATTTTATAAACATTCTTCTCATAAAAAGATCACAAGAGGGCGTGGATGCTGTAGAACGCATAGAGAATAATGGCCCTAGAAAATTAAAGATAAAGAATAATAGTCCTAAAAATATTTATTATTATTAAACATTGATTCATCTCCTCTGTATGTTAATTATTTATACTATTGAAAGAATAAGTGACTGTCATTATTATTATTACCATGCATATATATGTGCATCAACTTGAGCTATAGACAATTTATTAAATTCTAATCATATCTTTTTTTATGTACATGTATATTATGCCTCATAAAATTGAGGGCATCCCATCCACACCCACACGTGACCCTTTGTTTCAATATTTCACCCTGATGAGAGTACATGTACTGATTTTGGGAACCCGAAATGACAAAGACAATAACAAAATCAGCAAATACACAAGAAAACAGCACACAGAAACATATTAAAACATTTAAAGAACATACACAAACCAACAGCACTGCAAGTATTAAACTCGTATGCTCCGGAAGGGTGAGCTGATCCTGCTTCTTGGAACATGCCCTTTGTGAAACTACCTTTCTTAGAAAATGGTACAAAAATGGCCTTTTTATAATTTTTGAAAAAAAATGTGAATTATTTAAGAAATAATCCATGGCAGCCCGTGGTTTATTGAAGATTTGAACATGAGTTGCCATTGTTTTTCCGTAATAATTTGCCCTGAGTGGAGTGCAGCGGAGCGGGGGGGGGGGGGGGTGTTAAAATAAACGAAAACAATGGATATACGCATGTTAAAATATGACATATAATAGAAAAAAATATTTAATGAAATACTTTTGGCGTTGTACTTTTACCCTTACATGTCAATTCCGGTAAAAAAAAAAACGATGACAAAACACTCGTGTGCATCAGTAACAATAGCGATAAAAACAAAGTGTTTTTTTATTCATGATGATGGTTTCATTATAACGAACTTATGCTGGCGGTTTTCCATTGTGGTTTTTCTAAATTGCCGCTTAATATGTCGGCTGCGTCGCGTACACTTATTCCAAATCTATTTTCCATTGTCACCCGTCAGAAAAGTTTCACCATAACAATTAGAAATCTAAGGCAAGGGCTCCGCAGAAACTGTTTACTCTGCCGGAGCACCTGAGTTCATTCTCGTTACGACTTGAGTTCGCGATGTTGATTGCTATCCGGCTATATTTGTGTAGTCGTCGCGTTATGCTCTCTTTCGTGTCAACTGGTATTGTGTTTTTCCTCCCAGTGGAGGATTCAGGGAGGGGGGTTGTGGAGAGGGCGTAAACCCCCTTTAATTGATTTTTTTTTCTGTATAAAATTAACCAAGCCACTTCAAATTTTCATCAAAATCTGACTTTTTAGCAATTACGCCCCCCCCTTTCACGGACCTCTGGATCCGCCCCTGCTTTCTGGATTTTTATAGTCGGATGCCCCATTGGTACCAGGTATCTTTGCTTGAGGTCCTTCAGCGATTAGGATGTAAGTGCATCCATGTTTACGCATTCTTGCTATCCGTCAACGACTTTGGATTTGTGGAGAAAAGTCAATAATGTTTGATTTGGGAAGGGGATTTCAACTTGACAATTATAGCAGTTTGCTTTGAAGATACAATTGTTCTTCATAACCCTGATATAAATATTGAATTAGAACTGTTTTGGCTAAAATATTTAGAATATTTACAGCTACCACGATATACATTTAAAAGCAAAATATACTGAAGTTTACGACTTGTATTTTGGCAAGTTTTTGAAAATATAATACGAATAAACATATATCTACTTAAAAACCCCATAAAATACAGAAAATAAACATTTTTTTTAATCACTATAAACAAAAATAACACCAAAAATCTGGCTTGGTCATTTTCGTCAAGCAAAGATAATGCTACTGACTCCGTTTTTTTTTCAATTTGTGTTTTTTAGGATACGTTTTCACAGTAATTCTTTCACTACTACTATGTCTACAAACATAAAACTATCTACTTACTTTGGGCAAAAACAGTGTGTAAAAACAATAAAGAAACAATTCCAACAAAATAATACATCTTTAAACTTTTGGATTGTGTTATTTAAATGACAAACTTAATGTATCAATGTATCTATAAACTCCTCAGAAGTATCCGGTTATACCTTATATACTCATCCGGAAGTATTAGTATATTTACATGTTTAAAGGATAAGCTTTTATTTACTAACACGCTTTGTGACGAATTTGCATCAATTGTTTCATCACCTCGCTTCCGCATATTTTATACATGTACTTATACATGTTTTTTTCTTCAAGCTGGCATCAGTCAAATACAAATTATAGTACCAAATTGGGTATTAATACAAATTAAGTTATATGTTATACATGTATATCTATTTTTCAAGGAGAAACCTCTCATCAGCAGCATGTGAATAAAACAAGCATGGAAAGAAAAGCACGCGTATATATTAGCCTATATAAGCAGCGAGAATATTCATAATGAGTAGAACGTGTTCAAGGAAAGAAACCTAGCATTTTAAACAATTCTGATTAAACAATATGATTTCAAAAATTGTTCGTATCAGAAAAGTCCAACGAAGGAGCTTTTGATTAATCAAAATCTAGGATACTTCCGGTTAGATATTACATGTATTAAGAACAAAATGAGATAAGTCGCTTTACATTCTTTATAAATTTTGTAAAAAACTCAGGGAAGAAGGGATGTTTACTTAAAGATCTTTAATTAACGAGCTAGGCATAACATATTATGGAATACTGAAATAATACACAGTAAAGGTTCAAGGCAATTGTAGAACAGCAACTGACTGATCAGTTTCTTAAATAAACTGTTAACACAGAGACATGTCTGGCCTGTCGCAGCTGGACATAGTATAAAATGAAGTTAAAATAACTTTTTCATATAAAACAGACATAAAAAAAACCATTCATAGCCAAATGAGTATAAAATCTCAAAGTCAGTTTACCATGACCGCATGAGCCAAACAGATAAAATCCTCCTGAAATGGAACTTTACTGATGCTTCAGCAACTGCATACCAAATATAAATGGTGAACCATTACTTCTTTACATAAAACAGACATAATAAAAAACCTTAAAAAGTGTAAAATTTCAAAGTCAGTAGACCATGACTGCAGGAGCATACATATGAAATACTTTTGAATTTGATCCGTACTGATGCTGATGTAAGTGCATACACAATATCAATGGTGATCCATAACTGCTTCATGTTCAATAGATGTAAGACGATAGGTTAATCTTGGCAAAATCAGTGTAAAATTTCAAAGCCAGTAGACCGTGACTGCAGGAGCATACAGATGAAAGTCTTTAGAAATTGATCTGTAAGTGCAAACCCAATATAAATGGTGAACCATAACTGCTTCATGTAAAAAAGACGTAAGAAAAAAGGTTAACCTTGGCCAAATCAGTGTTAAAATTTTAAGTCAGTAGACCATGACTGCAGGAGCATACATATGAAATACTTTTGAATTTGATCCGTACTGATGCTGATGTAAGTGCATACACAATATCAATGGTGATCCATAACTGCTTCATGTTCAATAGATGTAAGACGATAGGTTAATCTTGGCAAAATCAGTGTAAAATTTCAAAGCCAGTAGACCGTGACTGCAGGAGCATACAGATGAAAGTCTTTAGAAATTGATCTGTAAGTGCAAACCCAATATAAATGGTGAACCATAACTGCTTCATGTAAAAAAGACGTAAGAAAAAAGGTTAACCTTGGCCAAATCAGTGTTAAAATTTTAAGTCAGTAGACCGTGACTGCAGGAGCATACAGATGAAAGTCTTTAGAAATTGATCTGTAAGTGCAAACCCAATATAAATGGTGAACCATAACTGCTTCATGTAAAAAAGACGTAAGAAAAAAGGTTAACCTTGGCCAAATCAGTGTTAAAATTTTGGTTACACGTCTGTAGTCCGACAGCCCAATAGTCCGACAACCCAATAGTCCGACAGCCCAATAGTCCGACAACCCAATGGTCCGACAGCCCAATAGTCCGACAACCCATTGGTCCGACAACCCAATAGTCCGACAACATACAAGAATCCAGTTGATCGGACCGATATCGAAAAAAAAAAAAAGAAAATGTGAGCAGCTGTTCACAAATGAATACCCCACCCCGCCCACAAACAATCAGAAGAAATTTTTAAATAAATGGTGCAGATCTACATTATATAACGAAAATTGTGTGAAAGTTTTATGAAAATCCATTGAAGGGTTTAGGACAAGTAGCGTTTAAGAGATGGGTCCCCCTTGGCGTCAAATGACGAAGTTCGTGTTTTGCTGCGGGAAAACCTAAAAATTATTTTGATCAAATTTTAGAATAGATGCACATTGATCATGTCTTTATTATACTTCAAACATCATTGTATGAAAGTTTCATGAAAATTCATTGAGGAGTTTAGGAGCAGTTACGGATAAGGGATTGGTAACCTCTGGTAGTCGAATGGCTCAGGCCATATATTGCTAGGAAAACCCAAACCATTTTGATCAAATTTTTAAATAAAAGGTGCACATCTACATTATGTAATAAAGATTGTGTGAAAGTTTTATGAAAATCCATCAAGGGGTTAAAGAGGATTTAGGATAAGAGATGGGTATCCTTAGGTGCAACGGAAGGAAGGACGGACGAACACCCCTACCTCTATATTCCCCCTCCCCCCACTTTTCAATCGGGGAATAATTATGCCTCGTCTTCAAATGTGAATATAGCATTTGTAATTTGGACTGTACGCCAGTGTGTATGTACGTTTGTTCGTCCCACATAAGATTAACTTTTAGGTTTAAGTGACTTTTCAATTAAGGGTAACATTATAATTATGTTACATACGGGCGAAGAACATGAAATGGTTGATAAAATAATCATGAAATAAAGAGAAATATGAGTCCGATGGGAAATAATGAAACAGTAAATTTTGAAAGCCACTAGAAAATTGAGAAGTAATAAATGGGGTGGAAAATTGTGCAAATGTGCACTCGAAACGGGCATAATACCATAGCTCTCTCAACACAGGCTTTCAGTGTTATGACCTGACAACCCCTGAACACATGAGCCAACCTATTCAGCCACCAAGGTACAAAACCTGATCGCTCTGTGGGAAGAGCACTGACCAATCACCAGAGAATACCAGTAATTCGACTAGCTGGGCTCTGTTGAGTACTCCGGGACCCGCATAATTAGTGAATGACATTGTTCATGAAACTTTACAGAAAAAGGCATATGTATACTTTTGAGAAATAACAAAACAAAACACCATAAAATTGTATATGTTCCCGTTTAACTACATGACGATGGCAAACGGCGGCGAAGTTGTTAATGTGCAGTGCTACGAACACCATTGGTCGTGGTTTGTACTAACACCATGGGTCGTGGTTCGATCCTGGTCAGGATTGAAAATTTCACAAACCAAGTTTTCCGACTCTTTCTTCATAACATTTGCGAAGATGATCAAGAATAAATGCTTGTCATTTGGAAGCGACGAAAAATTTGATACACATTAGGCTCAATGGGGAACGCTAAAAAGAAGAGGTTTTGTTTCCCAATCATGATAAAAATAGAGTTAAAATTAACTACATGATAGGAAAAAGCAGCTTATTGAGTCTATCTCTTCCAATCACAATTACAGTCAGTGTGTAACCAATATAAAATTGCTTTAAATCATGCAGCCTCCTGACATACGGTATTTCATTGTCAGGAATGAAGTTGGGGCTGTAATTTACTCAGACTTGGGAGTTAAATAGAATGAAGCTAAATGCCAGGTATGCTTTTGCATGTACTTGCCAGGAAAAACTGTCGCGAAAAGGTTATCAAGTTAATTATTTTCATTAAATTAAAGTTTGTTTTTGCATGCAAAAACGATGTCCCCCGTCCCCTCTAAAGATCTAAGTTTAAAGGTCAATAACTCCCACAAAAATTTGAGGATAAAAATTTCCTTGCATAATATGCACGACTACATATGGTGTCCAACTTTCGCTGATATTCGGTTCAGTAGTTTCAGAGGAGTTGCACTGACAATTGTGACGGGCGGACGAAAAGAAATGTATCTTATCAAAATTTATTAAAAATAATAAGGCCTAAGATTAATTTATTTTTAAAATATAGTATTTGATTTTGAATTTAAGACAATGAACTTTAAAAATTCAAACAATTCTTTCAATTTCAAAATATAACTTTTCAATGTTCAGTCAGTGGGATCCGGAATCCTCCTAGGGATATCTCAATTTCTCTGAGAACAAATTTGAATTAGATTTGGCCCGGAAAATCCAGAGCAAATCAGAATTCCAATTTGTCCTAGGAGAAATCGGAATTCAAATTTGCCCTAGGAGGATTCCAGATCGCCCTTGAGATCAATTTACCCTGTAACATACATATATTTCTTGCTTCCCTTTTAGCTCACCTGGACCAAAGGTCAAAGGTCCAGGTGAGCTTTTGCCATCACTTGGCGTCCGTCGTCGTCTGTCGTTGTCTATTAACAATTGTTCTAAAATCTTCTCCTCTGAAACTACTGATCAGAATAATATGAAACTTGGTATGAATGATCTTTAGGGTGTCCTGCACCAAACTTGTGTTTCGATTTTTGATTCGTAAAAAAACATGGCTACCAACTAAAAATATACCAGGGGGCCAGACTATTGTCTTTGGCCTGTAAATCAAAAGGTATAAGAGATAAATGAAATCTGATGCCACCCTACTGCTTCAGCATCATAAGTTCTTCTAAAGTCTCCATTTGGTCAAAGTTGTCAGACGATCCCTTATACGGGTTACAGCCCCTTAAAGGTGAAAAATAACGTTTTTTTTCATGTTTTTGCCGACAAAATGTACACTATTGCTGAAATAGAAAAGCTATTGCTTGCTTAAATGTTCAGCTTATATAGCTCTTCAAAAATTTCCATTGGCTCAAAGTTTTCAGATGACCCCTAATTTAAGGGGTTTCGCCCCCTTAAAGGTGAAAAATAATGTTTTTGGTCTATAGAATGAAAACTTTTGCAGATAAAGAAAAGCTGTTGCTTGCTGAAACATTAAGTTCATTAAGCTCTACAAAAGTCTTTATAGGGTCGAAATTGGCAGATGATCCCTTAAACGAGTTATGACCCTTTAAAGGTGAAAAATAGTGTTTTTTGCTTATAGAATAATATAGAGAAAAGCTTTTTCTTGCTTAAACATTCAGCTCATTTAGCTATACAAAAGTCTTCATAGGGTTGACATCAAGACCAGGTGAGCGATTAAGGCTCCTTGGAGCCTCTTGTTTAAATAGAGAATGATTCATAAGATAAGTACGTTAAATATTGATTGAGTAAGTGAGTGAGTGAGTTGGTGTTTTACGCCCGTGCAACGCTATATAGATTATTTACAGGCGATGAACATGAAAAGGATGATAAAATGAACATGAAATGATGATGATAAATGAAGTATGGGGATGGGGTGGGAAACAAAGGACCGGTAAATTTTGAAGAACCACAGGAAAAAAGGGAGAGGTGGGTAGGGGCAGAAAATTTAGCCTATGTGGTGCACTACTTGGCGGTCCACAAAGGGGTCTTTTACGTGCATGAAGCGTGGCACTCTTCACACACGTTGGCCCAGTATGGTCGGCGGTCAGGGTTTCCGTATTATAGACCTGACAACCCTCGTGGACGAGGGCTACCCTATTCAGCCACCTAGGGTACACACTTGGTCGCTCTGTGGGCTGAGCACTGACCCGACGTCAGAATCCCAAGACCCTTATTCGCCTCTTACGACAAGCTAGGCTCTGCTGCGGGCCTATTCGCCTCCCGGGCCCCGCACGGGACTAAATATTGATTGAAGGCATGATTTGATTGAAGGCATGATTTCTTCAGTTTATATCTTAATTAAAGTTAGTTATAAGTAAATGAAATCATTGCCAATATTCATATAATTTGATTTGTATACAGCATCCATTTGAAGTCAAGATTGTATGCTTAGAGGTTTTTTTTTATTTGGTTGTGTTTAAAGTTTTATTAAACATTAAATACATGTATATTAGCATTGTCGGACTATCGGGTAGTCGGACTATTGGGTTGTCGGACCAATGGGTTGTCGGACTATTGGGTTGTCGGACCAATGGGCTATCGGACTATTGGTTGTCGGACTACCGGGATGTCACCGAATTTTTAAGTCAGTAGACCGTGACTGCAGGAGCATACAGATAAAATGCTTTTGAAATTGATCTGAACTGATGCTTATGCAACTGTATTGGTGAACCATAACTACTTCATGTAAAACAGACGTAAGAAAAAAGGTTAACCTTGGCCGAATCAGTGTAAAAAATACCGTGACTGCAGCAGCATACAGATAAAATGCTTTTGCAATTGATATGTTCTGATGCTAAATATCAATGGTGAAGCATAACTGCTTCATGTTTAACAGACGTAAGCAAAAAGGTTAACCTTGTCCAAATCAGTGTAAAATTTCAAAGTCAGTAGACCATGACTGCAGGAGCAAACAGGTGAAATCCTTTGTTAACTGGTTTGTACTGATGCTGTACTAATGCTGATGCAACTGGTATCAATGGTGTAACAATATTTAAGTAGTTCACATAAAACGGACTTAACCAAAAATTAAACCAAATGTGGACGCTGCCGCCACCGGAATCGCCATACCTAAGTCTCGCCTTTTGCGACATTTGTCGGAGGCCAGACAAAGAGTCAGCGCATCCTTGTCAGACCCCTTGGTAATCGAGTTAATTTTAAATTTGTTCAAGAAAATCTTACAAGGTTCAAGGATACTTGGATATTCTATCAAATAAGCAGAGGCACCAAAGGGGCATTCGAGTGTCAAAAGTCCGAAAAGGCAACGACAAAACCGGTAAACATGAACAAGAACAGCACAAGGAATCACAAAACATAAAAACAACCGAACAGAAATCAACAACGCGAACTCAAGTCGTAACAAGAGTGAACTCGGGTGCTCCGGAAGAGTAAGCGGTTCCTGCCTGCTATAGCAGGCAGGAACTCCGGGCCATGCGGGTAAAACTACAAAATCACCATCTACAAATAGAAACTGGTGAAAGACGAATGCAGTTATAGGAAACAGATACAACCCTCTTATAGCAACCGCAAAGAGCTATAAAGGGGCCAAGCTTTTTTTATATTTACGAATGTCCAGCTGTGGATGTCATTATAAAGCATTACATTTCGAAACATTTTCAAAGTAGACCTACCCAGAATTGATAGAAGATAATGAGATGCGTTTTTAGTAAGTGTGTTAGTGTACTTAATTGAAAGACAAAACGTGAAGTCTTGTTTGAAAATGTTCTTACGGAAATTTTAGAGAAAAAAATGTGTATTTAATGGATATTTAGTTGTATTTTGGATCGTTAACAATTCGGTACCACTTATTTAGGATCGTGAACAACGATCAGAACAGAGTCAAAATTCATAATAGTCTACTGAACGTTTTAATGTGGCTCCTGTTACATATATTATTGAACAAAACTACAATGCGGTCCCATCAGTTCTTAATGGAGCAAATCGAAATTATTGGGTTTACTCACACAAAGCTACAAAAAAGTTCAGAATTGCTGATCACACACAAAATTTAGATTTTATCAAATTTTTAATTCAAAATAATATTTAGATATTAATTTGTTATATAAATTAACATTTTTAATAGTCTGATCCTGAGTTTTATAATAAGGTTCAAGATCAAAAACCTTAAGAATGGGCGTTTTCAAGAAAATCTTATGAATTACGCATTTATTGATATAACATTAGCAACACTTAAGTACCAGATTTAACTTTAAATATACATTTTTGCAACTAATGAATAAAACAATAAATCTGTAAGCCACTGCTCACTCAGTATAGGCCCGCTACCCCCCCCCCCCCCCATATTGACTGTCAGGAAACAGGAAGTTGCCATCCGATAGATATCATTTTGAAACTCGCGATAGAAGACCTCACACTGAAGGCAAATACCAAATTTCAAGTCAGTGTGAAGAGTTAATGCAGAGAACCCTGATAAATTTGACCACAAATGTTGAAAATTGATTTAGTCGGTAAACAGGAAGTAGATATCCCACAGACAAAATTTCGCGATAGAGGACTTCATACTTAAGTCGTATACTGAATTTCAAGTGACTGTGATGATAAGTTGCCGAGAAAACTGTTACGGCAACAATTTCCCAGTAATGTTGAGAATTGATTAAGTCGGTAAACAGGAAGAAGATATAAGAGAGACCTAATTTCGATACTTGCCCATTAATTCTTTATAGGGGTTATGACCCATAAAAAGTAAGATATGTCGTTTTTTTCATGTTTTGTGATATAAAAATATATTGCAGAATGACATAATTCACAATTTGTTTTACTCGATGGAGATTATTCAGCCAAGTTTGATAATTTCATTTATACCTTTATGGGACCTTCGTGACTGCCGAGTATTCTAAGGCGCTGGTTTAAACACCACACTATTGATCACTAGCCGATTACCTCTCAGATGGTGTTTGAGTCCCGCTTATAATTTACAAAAATGGCATTTCCCCACCTATATGTGAATAGCTTTGTCAATTACCTGCCCTATGTCGGTGGTTTAAATCGGATACTCCGGTTTCCTGCACCGTCCTATATGACACAGGTGCACCCCCCCCCACACACATTATTACCTTTACCCCAATAAGTTCTGCAAGAGCTTTTGTAGGGTCAAAGTTGTCAGATGACCCCTTATACATGCACCAGTATTTGATTTATAATTAAGGAGGTACATGCCACATGCATCAAATTTTTCCTGTCAATGAATTTTCTTTTAAATTTGTAAATGGATGCATGGGCCATGACATACTCTTTGAAAATTCAATATGAAAAGGACATGCTTCCGACTTGGTTTTTGATATAAATGACTCCAAAGTCGGGTTAATTTTCATTGAAATGTTAAAGAAAGCTACCATTTTCAAAAGAATTTCGTGTCTCTATAAAAATTTTGTCAATGAATTTTTGTAATTTTTTGATATCATATAGAACTTGTATAATGCACTAGAAAATGAAAAGAAAAAAGGGTGCTTCCCATTTCGTTTTTCTGATAAAGATAAAAGTAGGCCAAAAAGTGACCCAATATGGCATATTTTGGCACAAATTATTTGCCTTCGCAAAAGTGCTGAAAACACGATTTTACTTGGTTTTATCTGAGATAATTAAACTAAAGAGATAAGTCTTCCCCGATAAGTTAAAAATAACAAGGTCTTCGCATGATTTTTGTACACTGACAATATTGTCCTCAGATTCTCTGTTGAAACATGGTATAATGGTTCGAGGGTAAACACTTTTATTATAAATCAGACATGTAAAATATACATATCGTTGGAAAGAGGAAATCCTGCTGTATGGGATAGGCTAATTTTCTTTTAATTTTGATGAGTCATTTTTCTAAAAAATACTGTTTAAAGTCGTCAGTTTTAAATAAACGAATTATTTATAAATAGTGCCCTTGGAAAATCTTGAAAATTTTATACTAACTTAAATTAATTACTTTATCATTTGATATTGTTTAATAGCAGAGAAATAGCAGAATAAACAAGTGATTTTTTTACGATAATTAGGTGAATTTTAGAGGAGTAATTACCTGTTAAAGGATATGCAATTTCCTGTTAAAATTTGACACCCGCTGTCGATAATTGCAGATAAGAAAATTTGTTTATTGTGACCAATTTTAATCAGATTGCGAGAATTTGCATTTTTCGTCCTTCACCACTGTTTAGTTTTTGTTTAATTAAGATAAGAATAAAAAGTTAAGCTGTTTAAAAATTATATAGCCCGAAAGACTCAGCTATTCGGACGTATAAGTTTAATTACTGTTTCCACGCCCGAGTTTACTCGCGTCTTTCACAGCGACGACTCTGTTATTTTGGCCAATTTGTAATGTATAACAGGGTGATTCATATCTCTTTAGTTTTAATTTTCTCAGGTTTTATGATAATTATTATCAAAATAAAACCAAAATTAACTAAAACCTAAATTATTTTCAAATCAAACTTAAATGCAAAAGCATGTAGTTAAAATATTTAAAAAAAAAAAATTCTAATTTAAGAAACCTTGCAAAACAAAGTAGTACGGTATATATGTTGTAATTCTATGATAATATTGCGGGTTATTTTTTGTATTGGCCTTGTTATTGGTCCAAGGCTTGCTGTATTGGCCTGAGGCGCAGCCGAAGGCCAATATAGCTGGCCGAGGACCAATAACAAGGCCAATACAAAAAATAACCCGCAATGTTGTCTTTATTAATTAACACCCAAAATTCTCTTTGAGGCAGAGCCGAACCAAATACATAAGGCCAATACAGATTAATTAATAAACACCCAGTAGTTTCTAGAATTTCATGCATATACATGTACAAGTCTAGCATTGTCCCCATATAGCCAGTATTGTGGATTTTTTCTTGTGTTTTATGCATTTGTTTATACTTATGTATGAATGTATAAGTTTATTAAGGTTACAAGGCAAAAAAAAATATACTACCAATACTTTGAAACACAAACAATCATAGACCCTTTCAGTTGTTGTATCGGAAAACAGGAACTGGAAGTAGTAGGCCAACTGACATGGAAAGGCGAGGCAAAGTACAACTCATCATGTTTAAGCTGTGTACCAAATTTGAAAAAAATCCCTCCAGTAGACGGATGAACAGACAGACGGACAAGGTGATTGCATATGCAAATTATCTTACAATATGTCAGCAAATAGTTTTATTTATTATGAAATTTAACAATTATAAATGAACTGTAAAATTTAACAATTATAAATGAACAATTAGTTTAACATGTTTGTAAGTTTTACTCCTGGGATGACACTATTTCATTAGTCTGACTAGATAAGTAATGCCCACTTGAGTTTTTCTTTTTGCTATTTCCGGCTATAATGTTAATATTAATAGTTCCGCCACTTATCACAGCATTTTGAAATAAATTCATAGGATTGTCTTTCTTCTCACTAGTATGTGATTGCATCTGTGCGCAAGACGTTGACATTTCTACAACAGAATCTGCACTATTATCTGTGTGGAAAGTAGGAACAAGATCTATAACTGTAGCATTATTGTTAGCGGGAACAAGATCAATAACCGTAGCATTATTGTTAGTGTCAGTAAGACTTACTGGATTGGATTTTGTACCCTCAGCATTGGTGTTATCACATGTAGATGCATATGATTTATTTGGCCTTAAAATATTTGAAATGATATTTGAATTATCTTCCTGTTGTTGAATGGACGGAACTGCATAGTGTGTAACAGACTGAATGTTCTTCCATCCTCCTAATTGGGCAACCTCTGTTACAGCTTTACCACTTTGAAGTAAACTAGTTGCAAAGGTTTTACGGCCAGAATGATTAACCTTCCTCCCCTCTAGCTTGCCTTCTTCTGCCATATTTTTCATAAATTGTCCCAATTTATCTTTTCCGATAGTTTGTCGACTATACCATACATCAGTTTTGGGGCCTACCAAAGCTCTTAAATAAAATCGAGATTCATGTTCACACATGTCTGAGGGTCGATGTCTACGAAATTCTTTGTAAACATTGACTGGACAATATGGGTCATCTTCAACAGCAAAAGCTCTTGGTGGTACTGCTCTTATATCACCAACTTTCACACCACTCCGAGTCTTAGTACTGCGCTCTAAAATTTGGAACAAAAAAACATTCATACTATAATACAATAAGTAAATTTATTACATACTTTAATGAAATAAATGCATAATATGACAGAAAGTAAGCTATCCATATCAGCCCACTGGGCCAATAACCGTTTATTTGGTGCACCTCGTGCAAACCAGGCCAAATCATGAGCATGATTGTTTCCATATTGACCTGATTATCATCCCTCGACCCATATTGTCCCTCGACTACGTCTCGGGTCAATATGATGGTCTCGGGCTGATAATCCGACCAATATGGAAACCCCCATGCATTAATCTATATTTATAAACGGTAAATTTGTTTGGTTTTCATGTAATTTATACTTGTTTTTTTAAGGGGGGTTCATCTTAACAAAAAAACAGTTATTAGAAATTGCTCAAGGCATGGTTGTTTCCATATTGGCCTGATTATCATCCCTAGACCCATATTGTCCCTCGACTACGTCTCGGGTCAATATGGGGGTCTTGGGCTGATAATCCAGCCAATATGGAAACCCCCATGCATTAGTCTATATTTATAAACGGTAAATTTGATCGGTTTTAATTTACAGTTTTTTAAGGGGTGTATTTTTTTTAACTTTAACGACTGTTGTCTCCTAACTGTAGAAAATAATGAGATGTGGAACAATTTATGTTTCTATGTTAATGATTATGAATGTTTATTTTTCAATATTCATGTATGTACATTTGTATTTAAAATTTCAAATACTTTAATATAAAGATTCAAAAATAATTTTTACCATTGAACTGCAAGTATTCTTTTCCATCTGAAGTCTTTTTCAAGAGAATGTCTCCCCAATGCATATTTACATGGTCCTGACGACCTCTCAGTCCAAAGAACATACTGTTGTTAAGCCACACCAGATTCAGCAAAGCACTTGGATTATCTAAAACAATTAATACATTTGATTATCTAAAACAATTAATACATTTTTTTTCAACCACATGATAAAAAGAAAGGATATGGGGAAATGTTTTAAATATAACCATGCATCAAATGGATAAGTATAATAAAAACAAATATGGGTTACCACAAGGTGATCAATAGTGGAAACCACACCAAATAGCAAGCCATAATTGGTCCTGGGTTAAACTGATTAAGTAACATATCTTTAGATACATCTACATGAATCAAGTTTTCAAAAATGGTGAGTGCTATTTTTATTTAACAAAACATAAAAATCTTCTCAACACACCTTTTTTTTTATCCTAAATGATGTTCTGTAGTCTTGAGGGTAAATATAAGTAAATAAATAAAGTAGATTGCATTTATCTGACACAGACAAATAATCTGGCAGTACAATTTGAAACAGAATTAAATTAATAACATGTACATGATGTACAATGTACTTACGAGTTCCAATTATTCCTTTTTCTCGCAATATCTTCAGCTCTTCAGAAGTTAACGGCTCTGCTGCATTTGGTTTATTCCCCTTTCCCATTGATTTCAAAGACTTGGTCTTCGCCTCCAACACTCTTCGGCTATGTGCAAACTGTGCATCCTTCTTTATACTACATTAAAAAACGGTGAAATAAAAATTATGTTTTCTATTGGTGTTTGGCTATAGCAGACAGGAACGGCTAACTCTTCCGGAGCACCTGAGTTCACTCTTGTTATGACTTGAGTTTGTGTTGCTAGTTCTCATTCAGTTGTATTTTTGTGGTTTATAGTTACAAAAATGTACATGTATGTGTACCATACGTCCATAGTGTACATACATGTACATGTATTACTGTACAATAGAATAGGATCTGTTTTAGTGTTTACTTTTTACAGTGTTCTAGCTAGGATTTGAAAAGGGCAGGGTGCTAGGGATAAAAAGGGCACTTTAACGCGCGAAACCGGGTCAAAAAAAGGGCACCTTCAGGGCTCAAGCTACTTAAGAAAAATAGGGAGAAGTGACTTCTCTTTCAGATTGGTATAAGGGAGAAGTGTGGAAGGACAGGGAGAAGTGAAGTTATAGCGGGGAGAAGTGTGAATTATATATACACGGGGTGTATGTATTAATGATATAATACTATAATAGTATATATAGCATATTGTTATACACTATATATTCTTTAGTTCATTTTAAGAAAACTTGTGGTTATATCATTTGTAACTGATATTTTTGCATGCTGATGACCATGAACCATTTTCTTGCAAAAGCACAGAGAGTCACAAGGTTTATATTCAATATTTGTCTTGTTTTCTGACAGGTTTCTATTTAAGATGTTTAAAAAAAATGTATTATTTACTTAAGAGGGATAATTTGAAGTGAACTTATTGATTGGGTTTTGTATTCATAGTGGATTTCTTATCGCAACATCTAAGATGCAAAGCATAGACCTTTGTCATCATCTTGTTCAAGGAGTGTCTAAGGGTGCTAGCCTAACTTTAATGAATTTTTTCTCATTGGTTTATTGATGAATCATCTAAATAACGAAGTATGGTTTGAAAAGAAAAGTTTCAAAAATAAACATTATTTTAGGAATGCAAAATTAAGCAAACATAATATAAACTTGTTTTAGATTTAAACAATAAATTTGATGGAAAATGTGGGTAAAAATGGTTGTATGTCTTAAATTTACAATAAAATATTTCTTTAAAGGGAGATAATCTTAAACTTTACTCATTCATTCACAAATTGACAAAAATATCGATCTCATTTCATTTTTTCTTTGTCTTTAAATAAACAGTCTTTTCCAAAATCAAAATAGTCATAGTCTAAACTGATAGAATACTACAATATCAAATAATTTCCACAGGGATTTTCAATGGGATTAAGTAGTTAACAGAAAATTGATTGCCGACGGCAAAATCCTTTGAAGTTCCGATTTTCACACCTTGTATTGGCACAGCTTGGGGGCTAATTTTGACAAGTTTATGACCTACTTTGTTAATTATTCAAGCTAATCCCTTAAATAAACATTAAGGTAATCAAGGAATCTGTGGAAGTGGCAATTTTAACATAGGAAATATGAAAAATACAGAGGATTGCTCGGGCGACTTACGCGAGATCGTAGGGCGACTTGACTTCGCTTTTTCTGTAAAAACGGGCATGATATTCAACAAAAGGGCAGGGCGTCGTAAAAAAAGGGCAGGGCGCCGTAAAAAAGGGCACATTGGTCAGCAAAAAGGCAAGGGCGTCATTGAATCAAGGGCGGGCGCTGCGCCCGATGTATGTGCCTACCGAGAACACTGTTTTTACCAGTTTTGTGTTTGTGTTTTTATTTATTTTGTTACTTTGCCATGTTTGCATTTGGATTTTGATCTAACCTGAAATTCAGTTTCTTGTCACGTAAATATCTGTCCAAACTGTTACTTATGCTGATTAATGTCCCTGGTTCGTATTCTGTTCCATCTCTCTTTCTGGCTCCCAGATAAAAGCGTGCCAAAAGACTGTCAAGTTCCGAGATTGGAATTTCAGAACTGTCTCTAAATTCTTGAACAGACACAAAATAGTCATGTATAATTTTTAAGTCACTTTTTGTTTTGATACCGGTATTCTTAATACGGTTCTCTTGTATGAAAGAATCAGTATCCTCGTCAGTAACATTGACAAAATTTATCTTGGATTGTTTGCGTTTTCGACTGACCCGTGACCGTCGGCTGTCTGTCCTTCATCTTCAAAATCTTGAAAAATCAAATTTTCACCAGCATTTTCAGGTATCTCAGAAACATTACTTAAAATCTCATTTGCCTCCATCTCCGCCAACTCTTCATACCTAAATATGTCCTCCACTAGAGCATCACGCATTTCAATAGCATTTGTAATTTTTCTTTTTTTTGCCTGATGTGGCCATGATTGTAAACAGACGACTATTCTTCTCTTTTTCTCTGTAAGGATAATCCTCCACTTGATTGGAGCACCCACATATACGTGGTAAAATTTAGTCAAATCGGCATACAATATAAAATGTTACACTAAAATGTAAAATCACTAATAACTTAAGACTTTTGGGGGTATGTACAGCAGCAAACACTGTCTTTGCAGTGATTGTTATATAGTATGTATCTACATGATACATCATACAATAATGGTTACACCAACAGTCAAGCGAAGATAGCCCTCACTGACTCTTAAAGAAAAGTAAATAAAGCAAGTATATTTTATGTTAGTCAAGTGAAGTTAAGCCATCACTGACTCAGTTTAATCTTATTTAGAATGTGCGATCTCCCACAGTGTAGATTGTAACATAAGTTTCGGGTTGTTGCCTCAATTTCCTCATACATTTTGGCATCATCATTGGGAAGCAGACCTATTTCAAATAATTTGCTACTTGATAGAATTAACCTGGTTAGAAGTTCTGTGTCCTGGATTATAGTTGCCCATGTGTCAGGATGGTCAGCAGATATAATGTCCTGTAACTTCTGGAGTTGTTGAACTCGATATTGATGAAGAGCATTGCATCTGCAGAGGAAGTGTGACATATCCTCGTCTTCAATGCGGCACATAGGACATAACGGATTGACTTCAGCTTTGTTGAATTTTGCTTGGGTAGATTGCAATGTGTATGTCCCAGTCATCATTCGGCACTTTACGGAGGCTCGACGGACGTCTTTTACATTATGTCTTACATTGTTCCATACTGGATGTGGTTTACCTATTTTTAGAGCTTCATGATGGCATAGCTTCAATGAGGATTTAGCTGTACATTCCTCTAATAGTATATTTGTCCAGGCTGTATCCACCTTTTGTTTGGTCAGATTTTTCCATTTCTGTTTAGACATTTTTAGTTGTAGTAGTAATTGAATGTTCGGTAGTTCGTATTGGTCTAGTACCTCTGTTATTCTAATAAACCAGCTTTTTGATGTTTCATCTTTAATTGAAGATTGTCGTATCAAAATATCCTTCAGTCGTTGATTTTGACTTCTGATTATGCTTCCTAATAGAGATACTTGTCTGAGGTGGATTTCGGCTGCTATAGGTCGACACCCTAGGAGAAGGTAGACAATACATGTGGCTGTAGTAGTTGGTAGAGCCTGGATTCTCTTCAGAAAATTTATGTGGAATAGTTCTAGCAACTTCAGGTTTGTTTTGTTTAAGACGAAGCTTTCTAGACCATATAATAACCTCGGTAAGACATATGTGTTGAACATTGCTATGCATTGTGTAGGTGGTAGGCCGTTAGTACCATGCATACCCGTTCCATTCAGTTTGTACAAGGTTTTTCGTGCTGTGGATATTCTGTCGTTAATATTGATATTAACTTCGTTTTTTCCACATCGGGTAATGCCTAGATGGACCCCTTTCTCGTTGATGGATATTTCTTGATTTCCAATGTGCCAGCATTGTTCTCTATTCGATGAATTGGTTTTACATCGTTCTACAATCATACTTTTTGTCGGGTGTATCATGTATCTCTCTCTCGTAGAATAGTTGTACGCTGTGTCAAGCATTACTTGTAGTTCTTCTGGAGAGGTGGACAAAAGTGCAACATCGTCTGCTACCGTGGGACATCCTACATATGAAGATCCAATGTAACTACCAAGCTGAAGATTTTCCAGGTTGCATAACAAATCATTGATGTAAGATTTATAAAAACCAGTTGACAGAATTCCCCCTTGTCTAACCCCTTGATGAATATTGATTTTGCGACTCATGCGGTCTCCCCATTTGACCCGGGCAGTGAGGTCTTGGTACCAGCAGTCAATGACATTCCATAGTTTAAAATTGATGTCGTTTAGGAACAATTTGCGTTTCAGAGAGTCATGACTAACCACGTCAAACGCTCTTTGAGAGTCCAGTAGTGCAATGTATAGTGGTTTCCCAGTATCTAAGCATTCGTTTATGCATTCCGAAATTAATAATGCTGCCATGGCAGGAGAGAGATTTTCTGTAAAGCCAAATTGTAGTTGAGATTGGTTTTCAGGAAGATTTCTTTTGATCCGCTGTAGAATAATTGTTTCTAGTAGTTTGCTGAGGATTGGAGTGACAGTTATGCCTCTATAACTCTCAAAACATGTTGGATCTTTCCCTTTCTTATGAACTGGATAGATAACTCCGGATTTGAATTGATCAGGAATGAAGTTTTGTTCAATGATAGCGTTGAATAGTGAATTTAGGGCTGGTACTAATGATGCCCCTGCCAGTTTTAGGTGTTCGGCTGTTATTCCAAATTCATCTGCAGATTTTTTGTTGTTCAGGCTATTGACTGCCTCCTCAACTTCGCTGATTGATAGAGATTCGGCTGTACATTGAGAAAATTCTGCATAATTTCTGATAATTTCCAAATCATGTTTGAAGCGGGCTTCGTATAAACTATCAAATGAATTTTCTAAAGTTGGCATGGCTAAATCTTCATAGTATTTTGCGAAGCCGTTGCTTTGTCTTTCTTTGTCCAATATCGTTTCTCCATTTAGGTTGAAGACTTGGCTAGAACCTTTCTTGTCCGATAGTGACCGCCTGACCAATTGGTAGAATCCTGGTGAATTTTTGGAGTCGTTTAAGGCAGAGTAAAAGTTTTTCCTTTCACTAGCTCTCTGTTGCCGCTGTAATGCTCTTATGATTCTTTTTTGTTGTTGTCTCTGCATAGAAATTGGGTGTTCAGGACCAGGTTTCTTACATTGTAGCCATTCTACGTGCAAATTTTTTCCTTTTTGTATTGCTTGCAGAATTTCAGGAGATGCTTTCCATTTTGGACCATGTATCTTGATCTTTTTCTTAGGTACACACTTATCAGATGCTTCACTGATTTTTTGCTGAATGTAGTTTACATATTCTGTAATTTCGCCTGGTGAATTAATCTTTCTTTCTTCTATTTTGAGCATATGAGTATATTCCACTTGGTTTGCCTGGTCCCAAAGAAATCTTGACCCTTTTACCGATTTGTCTGATCCTATCTTAGTTTTGGTTAATTTACATTTGATGGTAGTTGATATTGGATTATGGCTTGATGTATTCACAACGTCGGCTTCGTATATTTTGACATCAGATAGTATATCTGGGTTGTTGGTAATGAAATAATCAATTTGGGATTTTCCACCTGCATGTGCATAAGTTGGGGTGCTGTCTAGGTTTGCAGCAGTACTGAATTTGTTTTGCTCTACAAAAAGACGTAGACGTTTGTCTGAATCATTACTTCTCGTGGTCAGTAGTGTGGCATTTAGATCTCCACAGATCATAACATCATGGGTCTGTTGATATTTTTCTATGATTGATTCTAGTAAGTCTAGACAGTCTTGGTATTCCTGGCTAGTGGTAGTGTATCCAAAGGTGGGTAGATAGCAGTTTAGAAGAATGATAGGTTTGTGTGTAGTATCTATTTCAATAGCATTTATACGAGTATTGCCATCAGGGAGGGGACGTACTGAATTTTCTAAATTGAATGTCTCGGGTTTTTACCTACTCCTTATAACATAAATATTGATACTTTCCGAAAGTCTGTATAGGCCGCGGATCGGAACCCGGCCAATATCAGTAAAATCGATATTGGCCGACTTTTTTCCTGTATTGGCCGAGCTTTTCTGTATTGACTGAGTAGCTTGTTTTATATAGTAGGGACAGTTTACATGTTATTAAACATAATATAACGTTAGTTAATTAATAATTTTTGATAATTTTACCAAGAATACAAGAATACAATTTTTATTGACCAATTAAGGGCCCTCGAGGGGCAATGACATAACAAACAATTATGATTTAATGACATAGATAACATATAAATATTTGAACCTTTTAACCTCTGTAACTGGTGTAAAGTACATGAATTTATATAATCAGTCAAAATATAAAACAGTGGTGTAGAATAAAACATTTATATCAACCTTGACTCCAAGAGGAACTTGCCAAAATTATTAAGTATGTTTATATTTTCACAATTGAGAATCCATTATAATTTTTTAAATTGTGATAAGCTACTAAAGTTAATATTAGATTCTTTAATCTTATTAAATAATATAATTCTGGACTCAGAGAATTTAAAGCATTGGTTAAAAAAATGTAATTCATCATCTACTTCTAAATTATTACACCTATCACAAATTCTATCTTCTAAAGGAGTTTTTGGTTTGGTATGTCTACCTGTTTCAATTTTTAATTTATGACAACTGATCTTGAATTTTGTGATAGACCTTCTGAGTTCTGAATCAGTTATAAGTTCTAGATATTTTTCAAATCCAAAGTTGGTTTTGATTTTCAGATAGGTCCTTAAAGTTCCATTATCAACAATTAGTTTATTTCTGTTATTATACCAAGTTATTATACCGTCTTGCGTTTAAATTCTGTTGTGCACTTTAGGCCGACTTAACAATTAAAGGAAGGATAACTCTGTTTCAATTTCGAACCAATTTTACAAAGTTACAAAGTCAGTAGATAGATACAACAGGATTGTAAAAGCAGGTAAAATTGAAAGGACGGAAAATGCACACGACAAAATTAGTACTCATCACAAATGCAAACCTCAGAACATAAAAAAAAATGAAATTATCAGGCTGGGACCCAATTCAACACACCAAATTCTGCTAATTGACTAAATGGGGTAGTATAGTATACCCACATATAGACTTAAAAAATAAACTGGGACTTAGATATATATAAATTCTTATTAAGACCAATTATCATGATTATTCCTAAACATCAAAATAACTGGGACATGACATGTCTCAGATTTTGCTGATTTTCATTTTTAATCTGATATTGACCACTGGATCACAGAAATAATGACTGTTTGTAATGATTGGCCATGGTTGCCATGGTAACCATGGCGGCCATTTTTGACCATTTCTCATACCACAAAATAGCCTGTATTAATTTTCAAATTTGTTAAACAAAATCAATCCCAGTTCAATAGAACTTTTAATTTGCTTGATTCAATACCTCATTGAAAATATTCAAAACAGTTTGAAGACTATTTATAAAGGTGTAGTCAGAACCAGACTATCAAATATGTCAAGAAATCATGCTTTTTTTTGTGAATTTTGTGACCAAAACAGTGAACAGTGTTTTCTTAAGACATTTTTTGTTACCCCATGGCGATTTTTATAATTTTTAAATATCAATCATGGATTTACATATTAACATTCATGATGAGTATTAATTTTGTGATTGGTGCATTTTCTGAAAATGGGGTCAGAAAAGTGGCAAAAATGGTAATATTTTTGTCAAAAATTTATAGAGAATAATACACCATTTCTTCACATCTTCAATAGCCTTGTTCTGGCTACATAGATACTTAAAATATTAAAACTGTTTTAAATATTGTCAATGGGGTATTGAATTATGCAAATAAAAAAGTTATGTTGAAAACAAACTGCCTTTCCTTGTAAGGGAGCAACCATTTGATTTTTATGGGGGGGGGGGGGGGGGGCTTTGGTGAAATTTGAAATAAAAAGGCAGTATGGCAAATATCCAAAAAAAAAGAAGGCAGGACAGTGCTTTGAGTAAAAAAAAAGGCAGGATGGTATTTTTGGCTTAAAAATTTATAGTTGCTTTAAAAAAAAAAAAAAAAATGTGCATGCAAAAAAAAATCCAGGCTCGACTTTTTCCGAAAATAAAATGGCAGGACGAAGAAAATATCCATAGCCCCCCCATAAAAATCAAATGTTTGCTCCCTAAAATTGGGGTTTAAATATTGCCTTTTTCAGCAGATTTGAATCGACCCAAAATGGCAACCACGGTCAATCATAACAAACATTCATTATTTTTGTGATCCAATTTGCTATAAAATGAAAATCATCAAAATCTGAGACATGTCATGATCACCCTATATTGAAATCCTTTGATCGTTACAGATAATTAGTGTTAATTGTCTCGCCTGCGACGAATAGTCGCGGAAGGCGAGACATAGGTATTACTTTCCGGCGACGGCGACGGCGGCGGCGTAAACTTTTTTGTAAGACTTTTGTGGACAATGAATTGCTTGAAAAGTATAATAGCTAGGCATCTGATATTTGGTATACAGATAGTTCAGGTTATGGTCTACGCAACTGTCACCATGCCGTTTGACCCTGACCCCATTTTCACGCTCCAGTGACTCTGTGAACTTAGGTCTTTTTTCAGGCCGTAAACTTTTTTGTAAGACTTTTGTGGACGATGAATTGCTTGAAAAGTATAATAGCTAGGCATCTGATATTTGGTATACAGATAGTTCAGGTTATGGTCTACGCAACTGTCACCATGCCGTTTGACCCTGACCTCATTTTCACGCTCCAGTGACTCTGTTAACTTTGGTCTTTTTTCAGGCTGTAAACTTTTTTGTAAGACTTTTGTGGACGATGAATTGCTTGAAAAGTATAATAGCTAGGCATCTGATATTAGGTATACAGATAGTTCAGGTTATGGTCTACGCAACTGTCACCATGCCGTTTGACCCTGACCCCATTTTCACGCTCCAGTGACTCTGTGAACTTAGGTCTTTTTTCAGGCCGTAAACTTTTTTGTAAGACTTTTGTGGACGATGAATTGCTTGAAAAGTATAATAGCTAGGCATCTGATATTTGGTATACAGATACTTCAGGTTATGGTCTACGCAACTGTCACCATGCCTTTTGACCCTGACGTCATTTTCACGCTCCAGTGACTCTGTGAACTTAGGTCTTTTTTCAGGCTGTAAACTTTTTTGTAAGACTTTTGTGGACGATGAATTGCTTGAAAAGTATAATAGCTAGGCATCTGATATTTAGTATACAGACAGTTCAGGTTATGGTCTATGCAACTGTCACCATGCTGTGTGACCCTGACCTCATTTTCACGCTCCAGTGAATCTGTGAACTTAGGTCTTTTTCAGGCCAAAAATCTTTTTTGTAAGACTTTTATGGATGATGAATTGCTGGAAAGTTATAATAGCTAGGCATCTGATATTGGGTAAACAGACAGTTGCGGTTATGGACAACGCAACTGTCACCATGCCATGTGACCATGACCACATTTTTACGCTCCAGTGACTCTGTGAACTTAGGTCTTTTTTTCAGACAGAAAACTTTTTGTAATACTTGTGTGGACAATGGATTGCTTGAATAGTATAATAACTAGGCATCTGTTATTAGGTATACTGACGCTTTTTGTGTTTATATCAAGAAATGAAAGCTTAGGTAGTTGATTTTAGCGATGGTGCCGGCAGGCGAGACATACTTTTAGTGGCCACACTTGTTTTTTATATATTCTTTTCATGCATTGTGTAATTTTTGACAGGTTGGGTTTAATAGCTCATTTGCACTATATTAGCTCATTTGATGGTATTTTAAAGTATGAAATGAACTATAATTTTCATGAAGTAAAAAAATAAAATTTTAGATTTGAATTTTTTGTTGGATTGTCGCATATGGCCATGATTTAAAATGTTTGATTAGATATTGGTTCAGGTTGGAGAATCTTGATTCTTTCCCATTACTTAAAGATGCATATGCATGCTGCAAAACTATACATGGTAACAACAAATTGTCCTGGTACTCTCTTGTTAAAAAAGCATTAGACTATTTAAATTTGAATTTAGAAAGTAAAAATTATGGACTATATACATTTAAGAACTTTTTAAAAAAGAAAATTAATATAAAATATTCAGCTGAATGGTATAAATCACAGAATAAATTAAAAGATGGTAAACTACAAACTTTTTTTAAAATTAAACACAATTTTGGTTTTGAAAATTTACAAAAAACAAAGAAATTTGAAACAAGAAAAGCTATTTGTAAACTTAGAATATCTTCACATAAATTAATGATTGAAGTTGGTAGACATATCAATATTCCTAGAACAGAATGTTATTTCAAAAAATGCAATATGGGCGAAATTGAAGACGAAATTCATTTTTTAATTGATTATAATCATTTTCAGCAGGAAAGAGAAATTTTATTTTCTTTTATTAAGAAAGAAAATAAAAATTTTGAAATTCTAAAATCTGAACAAAAATTTTACTTACTTCTGAAGATCCAATGGTGTTAAATGCAGTGGGTGAATTTATATTTAAATACGTATAAATTTATATAGAATCATCATGAATATTATGAAATCTGTCTTGCTACTCTGATGTGTGATTGTAACTCTTTAATTATTGTTCTTTTCTCTTTAAATGTTATATGTATACTCATCCTGCCCCTTGTATGGCCCTTGATTGGAAAATAAAATATGTTCTATGTTCTATGTTCAATGATGTTATGACATTATTTTTGTTAAAGAAGATGGTATGAAATATTTATGGTTTCCAGATTGATACAACGAAAATTAGCAAATTTCCATTACTAAGTCCAAGAAAAACCATTTGAAATAACTACCATGTTTCTTTACAAAAAATGATCAGCAATATCTACATTTATGTGACCCTCAAACAAAAAATTGAAAATCTAATTTTTTTTTTACTTCATGAAAAAAATAGTCCATTAGATACTAAAAACCATCAAATGAGCTATATAGCACAAATGAGCTATTACACCAACCTGTTTCAGTTTTGTTTTTTTTCCGTTTTTGAGCACAGCCCATTTTTGGCTAATTTAATATCACTTTCAGCCTTTAACGTGGCATCAAATATCATGGGACATTTTTATATAATTTAACTAAGATTATTCACCATTAATTCAACCTGTCAGTTGAAAGATACAATAGGGATATTTTGTCTTTTAATATTCAAAATCCATTTTGAACAGGAAAAAATTGTACTGAAAAAAAAATCTTTTTAATATTCAAAATCCATTTTGAACAGGAAAAAATTGTACCGAAAAAATACACCATCTTCAAATAAAAAAGCATGTCAATGAAATAAGGTGTGTCCATATCTAGGTGCTTATATAGTTTGTCCTGATAATATGTCGTATATAGGCTGTACATGTACATGTACTAGTACTAGGATTTTCTTCTTAAAAGTTCAAATTGTCCTGATGAACCTTAAAGCTGTGAAGTTGTTGATTTTGACTAGAATATCAATTCTTTGGAAGGCTCAGTGAGCACTAAGATAACATCCATTTTCAGCAACGTTAATGCTGCCATAGCATTGTCAACCTTACATGACAAAAGACAAAGCCGCACCAAATAACAGCATTTTTTGTCATGTTTGTGTGCAAGAAACATTATATTGATTGCTTGACAGCTGAGTTAGGGGGTAGTTGTACTAGTAATAACACCACTTGAACAGCTAGAACACTGTCTAAATGGTCTATGGAGGAAATTATTGACAGTCACAAATCTGTCATTTCCTCCTTTGGCCTTTCTTTTGGTGCCAATAATGATGACATTCCATCCCTGTATTGGAATCCTAAGTTGCATAAAAATCCATACAAACAGTGCTTCATTGTAGGGCCATCTAAATGTACCACTAAACCTCTTTTAGTTCTTTTGACTTCAATACTTACAGCAATAAAATCCAGCCTCCAGAAATATTACGATTAATGTGGATCCTGAATAATGCGAAAGAACTGATTCTTTACTCTAAATTAGTTTCGTCTTGTAACAGCATCAAAACTTCGATTTCTCCACACAACACTCTATTCCACATAAACAACTGAAATCAAGTTAGGCATTCTTCACAATTAAGTCGTAGACTTGCTCCCTCTTTTAATCCCACTTTTCGTTGTATTGATTATATCCTTTCACTGAACAATCCGTTTTTGTGGCTTTCTCCATCTTATATATCCTATGGAACACATATTTAGATCTTCATCTCACAATAGAATCTCAAGGAAAAATATCAACAAAGCTCTATGACAAACGTGATGACTTCAACTTTCCAAGTGGTAACTTTCCCTTCTTGCGTAGCGACTTTATGTACGCTTTAGCTTATTGAGTTTACGTATCACAATTGATTCGTTACTCCAGAGCTTGTGGAATTCACATGAATTCCTTGGCAGAGCGTCACGTTTAACAATAAAATTGTTAACACAAGGTTAAAGTGTTGCTCCTCGGTTGCTGTCGTCATTAAAAAAAAAAAAAAATTGGTGAGACATCATGCACTCACAGACAAGTATGGGATTTCTATCTCATTTTCCTAAAAACCTTCGATGAGGAACTTTGTCAAAAGCCTTCATTGAATCCATTTACAAAGAGTCAATGCTCCCACCATTTTCTAGGATCTCCGTCCATTCGTCAAGTAGTCTTCCAAGAGTTGCAGTTTGATTTGCCTTCCGGATATAAATGCAAACAAATTGTTTGCTTGCATGCGGTTGACTATGTGGTTTCTCACCAGTTTTCCATCATTTTGAGTGCAATGCCTGTCAAGCTCACAGGTCTCTAATTTCCCGGGTCAGACTTGTCTCCCTTTTAGAATAGTGTCAACATTTCGCCTTATCTCCATATATTTTGCCATTTTGCTGAATCTTTCGATGCATTAAGGATTTTGGTTATTGTTTTTTATTTGTCTTTTCTTAATTCTCTTAAAGCTTTTGGTGGGGTTCATCCGGCTCTGTTGATTTGTTTAGATTTAGCTAGTCCCACAGTTTCTCAACCTCTTTTGCGGTGATTTTCTGCACTTCAAGTTCGTATGGTGTTTGTATTTGAACATTGTCTATGTTTGGAAGCCCCCCCCCTCTGGTTCTTTTGTAAAAACACTGCTGAAAAGTTTGCAAGGAAATTGGCTTTATCTTCGTCATTTTCTGTAGATTTGCTCTCCATTCTCATCCTTGTATTTCAATTCAGCGTTATTTTTCGTTAGTTTTCTTCTTTTAATTTGCATTTTTCCAAACTTCTTAGGTTCTGCGTCGGCATCTTTAGGAATGTCTTTTCCCATTCGGTTCTTAGTTCTCCTAACTAATTTTTTTCAATATGTGTGTTTACCTTAATCTTATCATTGATTTTCTGGTCAAGGGGAAGCTAGTTATGTTTTTTTTTAATTTCGCGGTTGCCTTGTCGTTAATGCATACATATTACATACAACTTTTTATAGAAAAATTAAACAGTATTGATGAAACAAGAGGCTCCCAGGAGCCTGAATCGCTCACCTGACATATATGCCTGAAGTAAAGGTTATAAGGCAAAATCTATTTAACCATGTTAACGTTGAAAGGGTCATAAGATTAATAAGGGGGTCATCTGACAATATGGTGGATCTGAAGGTGCTGATCACTTTTGTTCTCAATCAAAATCTGTCACCCTTTTTGAGTTATTTGCAAAAAAATGCAGTTTAACCTAATGTTCTATTTTTAGCCACAGCGGCCATGTTTAACAACCAATCAAAAATCCCCACAACAGTTCTACACACCTAATAATAATAAACAATAATACCAAGTTTGGTTCCATTTAGACTTTAAGTGTCAGAGGAGTTAACATTTTCAATATAAGGAAATGCAGTTAAAATGCTCAATTTTGATGTTCCAAGGGCAATAACTCCTCAAAGGAAAGGTCCTACAACGTTGACCCTGTTACAAATTTTGTAGATCTTGATGTGCTTAACAATATGCAATTAAATTTCTCCAATATCTTGTATAGTTTTCAAGACATTGAGCTAAACAGGTGCAAAATTTGCAAAAAATCCACAAAAAGGACAATAACTCCTACATGGGTTGTTGGATTTTCTTCAAAATTTCGGAGCTGGTAGATCTTGAGGTGCTGATCAATTTTGAAATCTGTCACCGTTTTAGAGTTATTTGCAAATAACTTCCATTTACCCCTATGTTCTATTTTTAGCCACAGCGGCCATGCTTTACGACCAATCAAAAATCCCAACATCAGTTCTATACACCTAATGCTAATAAACAACTATACCAAGTTTGGTTCCATTTGGACTTATTGTCAGAGGAGTTAACGTTTTCAATGTAATGAGGAAATGCTGTTAAAATGCTCAATTTTGACGTTCTAAGGGCAATAACTCCTAAAAGGAAAGGTCCTACAACGTTGACCCTATTACATATTTTGTAGATTTTGATGTGCTTAACAATATGCAATTTAAATTTCTCAAATATCTAGTATAGTTTTTAAGATATTGAGCTAAACAGGTGCAAAATTTGCAAAAAATCCACAACAAGGGCAATTACTCCTACATGGGTTGTTGGATTTTCTTCAAAATTTCAGAGCTGGTAGATCTTGAGGTGCTGATCACTTTTGTTCCCAATCAAAATTTTGAAATCTGTCACCGTTTTAGAGTTATTTGCAAAAAACTGCCATTTACCTCTATGTTCTATTTTAAGCCACAGCGGCCATGTTTTACGACCAATCAAAAATCCCCACATTTGTTCTATACACCTAATGCTAATAAACAACTATACCAAGTTTGGTTCCAATTGGACTTGAAGTGTCAGAGGAGTTAACGTTTTCAATGTAATGAGGAAATGCTGTTAAAATGCTCAATTTTGACGTTCTAAGGGCAATAACTCTTAAAAGGAAAGGTCCTACAACGTTGACCCTATTACATATTTTGTAGATCTTGATGTGCTTAACAATATGCAATTTAAATTTCTCAAATATCTAGTATAGTTTTCAAGATATTGAGCTAAACAGGTGCAAATTTTGCAAAAAATCCACAAAAGGGGCAGTAACTCCTAAATGGGTTGTTGGATTTTCTTCAAAATTTCAGAGCTGGTAGATCTTGAAGTGCTGATCATTTTTGTTCCCAATCAAAATTTTGAAATCTGTCACCTTTTTAGAGTTATTTGCAAAAAACTGCCATTTACCTCTATGTTCTATTTTTAGCCACAGCGGCCATGTTTTACGACCAATCAAAAATCCCCACATTAGTCCTATACACCTAATGCTAATAAACAACTATACCAAGTTTGGTTCCATTTGGACTTAAAGTGTCAGAGGAGTTAACGTTTTCAATGTAATGAGGAAATGCTGTTAAAATGCTCAATTTTGACGTTCTAAGGGCAATAACTCCTAAAAGGAAAGGTCCTACAACGTTGACCCTTTGCATATTTTGTAGATCTTGATGTGCTTAACAATATGCAATTTAAATTTCTCAAATATCTAGTATAGTTTTCAAGATATTGAGCTAAACAGGTGTTTCAGGGTAGGTAGATCTTGATGTGCTGATCATTTTACCCTTTGCCAGAATTTTGATATCTGTAGCCGTTTTTGAGTTATTTGCAAAAAACTGCATTTTACCCCTATGTTCTATTTTTAGCCATGGCTGCAATGTTTTACGACCAATCAAAAATCCCCACATCAGTTCTAAGCACCGAATGCTAATGAACAACCATACCAAGTTTGGTTGCAATTGGACTTATGGTGTCAGAGGAGTTAACGTTTTAAAAAGTTTACGGACGACGGACGGACGACGGACTCCAAGTGATGACAATAGCTCACATGACCCTTCGGGTCAGGTGAGCTAAAAAGCAAACTTTTTTCTATAAAAAACTAAATATAAACTTTCTTACTAAACCTTATTTATCCATATCAGATTTTGAATTTAGGAGGTTAATTACTAAATTAAGAATAAGTGATCATTTATTATTAATTGACAAGGGAAGGCATTTTAAAATACCCAGGGAAGAAAGACTTTGCCAAAAATGTAAATTATTAGATGATGAGATCCACTTTTTATTACACTGTACTATTAATTCAAACTTAAGAAAAGAATATTTTGAGTTTCTTTCTTTTAATAGCTTTTTGAAAGACCTAAACATCAGTGAAAAAATTATATACATATTAAACCCATCAACACAAACAGAGATAAATAAATTAGGATCCTTTATTAAAAAGTCTATAGAACTGAGGACAGGGGAACCTTAAACATTTGCTTCATAATGTATATATATATTTTTTCAACTTGTTACATGTGTATATGTATGTATGTCTGTTTATGTCTATGTTATACTGTCACAAACTGTATATATAGTTTATATGACAATAAAGATTGAATTGAATTGTTAATTTTTAGTACTAGTATGCCTTTCTCCTTGGCTTAATTATACATGTAAAAAAATACCTCGTTTATGGCATTTGGATCTGCATTTCTAGTAAATCTCACCATTTTGGTGTAGCCTCTCTTGTTATAACCCCACTCGTAAGAGAGGGGGCTATATTGCAATCATCTTGTCCGTCTATAAGTCTTTTTTCTGTTTTCTGGGCCGACTTAGGCCATTAAAAGAGTCAAAAATAGAAAGTTTTCGTAACAGATTTCTCAGCTTCTTCTAAAGGGATTGATTTCCAATTTGGTATTGAGTTTCAGCATGATATCCTGAGTTGTACCGTGCCACCCCTTTCCCGGTCAGTGAGGCATCTATTTCCTGTTTTCTAAGATTAGACTTAGACTTTTGTAAGGGTCAAAATAGAAAATTTTCGTTACAGATTTCTCAGCTTCTACTGAAGGGATTGATTGAAAATTTTGTACACAGCATTATTATGATGAGTTGTTTATCCCTTTCTCTTTTCAGGTCACTCGAGCATTTACTTTCTATTTTTCCGAAGGGTCGAATGAGGGTATCCTTAGCACGACCAAGTGCAACCCCTTGTAATTACATTTTCTTTTAAGTTTCTTTTTGTTCCCATTTGCATTTGTATTCAAATGATAGTACAGCATGATTACTTATCCCTATAGCGGGCTACCATGATTGATTTTGTCTACCATGTCCTCTTCATTTGTTAGAATTAAATCCAATACCCGGTACCGGGTTCATTATCGCCACTAACTCTAATTATCTCACTGACATGTCGATGTAATTAACTATCTCTGGTGATTCCCATGAATATTTCGCCGTCTTGGTCACCGTTTGCTGCCAGTCTTTCCAATCGAGTTTAGGATAGTTGAAGTCACACATGAGCAAGATATGGAAGTATACCTTGTTTTAAGGATGCGTTTATTATCATTTCATTTACTAGTAGTTTGGTTAAATTCTCTTTGTTGCTGCTTCTTCTTTTGTAAATACACCCTATTAATAGAATAGCACTCCCTGCTTATTCTATTTTTATCCATGTACATGTACTCTCTAGGAAGTCGTTCCCCATTTTTAGCTATTCTTTACGAAAACCGTCTCTGACGTAAAATTGCGATGCATCTAGCTGCTCTATCTTTTTCACTAACCAATAGAAGTAAATGAGATGTGGAATAAGTGTACGTGACACAACTACATATTTACGATAATTTAAAAAATCCACAATGGAAAACAGCCAACAGCCTTCAATGTGACCAGTGGTCGCTGCTCGCTGTCATTCAATTTGGCCCTGGATTGAAAATAAACTACATAAGACTCGAGCCTAACCCTAAAGTGCAATGAAAGACCATTTTCTTGATAAAAAACCCCAAAACAATTAACATAAATTCGACAAAATATAAACATAAGCTTTGATAAAGATTCCTGGCTTAGGACAGGCACATTTAAAATGTGGCGGGGTAAATCTAGTTTTTTTTTGCGCCAACCTTCAGAGCCTTCCATTCACAGTTCGGCCTTTGTTGGGCTGTATCTACTTCTTCGGTCAATTTCAATTACTACAATCAATTCTATCGTCTTTTCGCAAGTTGAATTCTTGTTCTCAACACATCAAATTTATTTGTAAGACTATCAGCATTTGTGTACAAAATACTCAAATAAAAAAAAAACAAGCGTTATCTACAAGGCTGCGGTTAAAATATTTGTACATGTATAACATAATTTCTTTTTCCCGGTCTGGTTTTGCTTTTGTAATTTCTCAAACCTGATTAACCAGTTCGTAGTCCTTTGACTTTCTTTGTTCCCCATCTGCTTCGTCATGTTCTTTTGCATTGAAGATAATAACATTACTTCTCCTGGAGATGCTTTCTTTGTAATCGTCAAGTTTTTCGTACATGTCATCTAGACATGAAATGCTGTTTCCGCCAGTTGCCTCATCGGATTTGTCATATATCTGTATCATCGATCGTCCTTACGACTTCATTGCCTGGCTTCTCCAATTTTTCTTCCAGGTCTGAACTCTAGCCATATCTGGTTTTTATGTCACTGCCTTCTCCGGGGCCTTTATTCCGGATTCGTATTTCTGAAAGTACTCAGAACTGCATCTATCCTCAATTTCTTTTCTAATTTTGGGTTGACATAATTATATTCAACGTGTTGTCAATTTTATTGCTAAATTTGAGTACGTACAGTCTTATTAAAATCAACCCTCTCAGTAGCTCCCGTTTACGCGACATATCAGCTAGTGAGAGTGCTGATTTTAATCAGACTGGAGTACGTAGACTATTACTGAAACGTGTTACTAGTAAGTAAAGGGCATTTCACGGCTATCTCGCACGGTGGGCAATACAAATACATATCTGTTCTTTTGCCTACGAATTTGTATTGTTCTGCTGATAGATTTAGGCACATTCTGCGCATGTGACCTGAACAGATTTTGCATTCAAGAAGCTAAGCCTTCACTTATCAAATATGGCTTTACAGAGTTTACAGGTCCTTGCCTCTTTTTTCTGTTCCTTGCCTTCATTGTTTCTTGAAGACAACAATGACCCTTTAGATTTGTCTTTTGGCTCTTTACTGCTTGTAGTTCATGATTTTGTGTTTGGTGCCATCCTCGAATAAAGGTAATAACAAAACTACCGAACTTGAATGATCAATCTCATAGTCCAGAGAAAATGACAAAAACGAATCAGTCATACCGGAGAATTGGTGGATCGCAATGGTCCTGACTTGGTACAGGCATTTCAAACGAAATGGTGGGTTAAACCAGGTTTTATGGAATGTGATCTTGACCTTGTTGACTATGTGTATATGGTCTAATGTAAACACGTTTGCCCTATTCAGAGGATAAACAAGATTCTTATTTACTTTTGTTGATGGCATTTAAAATGTTGTTTTATGGAAAGACTTTACTATTTACAGACTTAACAGGATCCTTATCTTTGTAACGTGCAAGAGGTTTTAAACAAGTTTGCCCTATTCAGCACGTGAACTGGTCAACTTTTGCCAAGAATACCTTTGTTTTATTTTTAGATAGATAAGTGTAGGGAACATGATGGTAATTGCTTCCCCTTTATAATCAAACAACTATTTTCAGTCTTTCAACCTTTCCCTTAAGAGTGTTTGATGTAATAAAATTAAATCGATATGGTGTAACCTTTTTCCCATTGAATAAGTGGTGTCAAATCATATGTTGACCGCCTTTTGAGAGAGCTGTTGAATGCCGAGTTCAGCTGGCGGATGTTTACATTCAATTTTCTCCGGTGTTAATGAAAATTTCATCCTTGTTTGAAAAATCACCAAATAAAATTATCCATCATGTGGAAAATTTTATTCTTATTTTATTAAACTAAACCCATTTAAAAACTTGAAAACATACATTGATAATCCAGTCTTGATATTATAATCCAATCACAGTCCAGCAAAGTTTTAATATCTAGCTTCAAGCTCTGTCACAGTCTGACTTCCGGTTGCGCAATACTTAATTCCTGTTATGTTACCTGTAGCTGATTTCATGAATTATATTCTATTTTTGCAATTATCTGGATAAAGAAATTACAGAAACATCTTTATCTGCCAAAGGTCAAGATAAATGTTAGCGGACAATCGTAACTATTCGGCCATTTCCGTTACACTAAAAAATAACTTTAGAAAGGCCGATGAGTTCCGATTGTGTTAGCGGATAGTAACTCTTGGCCTGCGAAATTGTAATAATCCTGACTTGTACAGTCATTTTAAAAGAAATGGTGGGTAATTAAAACCAGGTTTTATGGCACCAAAATTACCTTTTGTAGATATACTTCCAGTGACCACATTGTTTAGGAAAAATGTTTTACGATCGTATCAGTTTTGAAATACTTGTACATTTATGGGAATTAGAACTATTTGATTTAATAGTTTTTATTCTTCAATAGGTGTTTGTCTAGCTAGTAAGAGAAAATATGGATACAGAGAAGAACCACAAAGACCACGATGGACGTTCTGATACATGTTGTACATGTTTGAATCCATGTGGTCAGAGCACACATTTACAGACAAACTTGATTGAAGACATGAGCGACGGATTCGAAAATAACAAATCGGATGTACAGGACCAACAGTTTTCTCCGAAAGAGACTCCTGGTCAAAACAAGAGGTCACAAAAGAAAGAACACGTGAGTACTAGACCAGACAAATCTGATGTACATGACTCAGGGTTTACTTGGAAAGAAACTCCTGAAGGAAACATTGGGACACACAATTTTCCTGATAAGGGCACCCTGCAACCCCGTCTGATGGTACACAGAAATGATATGTTTTATAAATGTGACGAGGACCCATTCCAGGGACAAAGAAGGCATCGTTCTGGTGAGAAACTTAAGGGTTTTGTACTCAGTAAGACTTCAACCTACCACTTTAAGACCCAAACTGAAACTAAACCCAGGCCTCATACATGCGACTACTGTGGTAAAGGATTTACTACGAAGGGAAATTTACTTGCCCATATCAAAATACACACTGGTTACAAACCTTATAAATGTGAACTTTGTGATAAATCATTTTTTAAGAAGATAAACCTCCAGAGACACATGCGAAATCATACTGGCGAAAAACCTTATAAATGTGAACTTTGTGACACATCTTTTACTACGATTGGAATCCTACAGAGACACAGGAGAATACACACAGGCGAAAAACCTTATAAATGTGAATTTTGCGACAAAATTTTTACTCAAAATGGGAGCCTAAAGACCCACATGAAATTGCATACTGGTGACAAGCCATATAAATGCGTTCTTTGTAATATATCATTTAATCAGTATTGGATCCTACAGAGGCACATGAAAATACATACGGGTGACAAACCTTATAAATGTGAACTTTGCCATAAATCATATATCGAGAGTGGAACTCTTCGGATACACATGAGAGTACATACTGGCGATAAACCTTATAAATGTGAACTTTGTGATAATTCATTTATTAGAAATGCAACCCTTCGGAGACACATGATGATACATACAGGCGACAAACCATTCAAATGTGACGTGTGTGACAAATCTTTTACTCGGAATGAAATCCTACAGAGGCACATAAGAAAGCATACAGGTGACAAACCGTATAAATGTGAACTTTGTGAAAAATCATTTATTAGGAATTCAACCCTTCAGAGACACCTGATGATACATAAAGGTGACAAACCATTCAAATATGACGTGTGTGACAAATCTTTTACTCGGAATGAAAACCTACAGAGACACATAAGAAAACATACGGGTGACAAACCTCATAAATGTGAATTGTGTGACAAATATTTTACTCAGAATGGAAGTTTACAGACCCACATGAAAATTCATACTGGGGACAAATCTTATCAATGTGAATTTTGTGACAAATATTTTACTACAAGTGGAATTCTACAGAGACACATGAGAATACATACAGGTGACAAACCATTCAAATGTGAATTTTGTGACAAATATTTTACTCATAATGGAAACCTACAGAGACACATGAGAATACATAAAGGTGACAAACCATTCAAATGTGACGTGTGTGACAAATCTTTTACTCGGAATGAAATCCTACAGAGGCACATAAGAAAGCATACAGGTGACAAACCGTATAAATGTGAACTTTGTGAAAAATCATTTATTAGGAATTCAACCCTTCAGAGACACCTGATGATACATAAAGGTGACAAACCATTCAAATGTGACGTGTGTGACAAATCTTTTACTCAGAATGAAAACCTACAGAGGCACATAAGAAAACATACTGGCGACAAACCTCATAAATGTGAATTGTGTGACAAATATTTTACTCAGAATGGAAGTTTACAGACCCACATGAAAATTCATACTGGGGACAAATCTTATCAATGTGAATTTTGTGACAAATATTTTACTACAATTGGAATTCTACAGAGACACATGAGAATACATACAGGTGACAAACCATTCAAATGTGAATTTTGTGACAAATATTTTACTCAGAATGGAAACCTACAGAGACACATGAGAATACATAAAGGTGACAAACCATTCAAATGTGACGTGTGTGACGAATCTTTTACTCGGAATGAAATCCTACAGAGGCACATAAGAAAGCATACAGGTGACAAACCGTATAAATGTGAACTTTGTGAAAAATCATTTATTAGGAATTCAACCCTTCAGAGACACCTGATGATACATAAAGGTGACAAACCATTCAAATGTGACGTGTGTGACAAATCTTTTACTCAGAATGAAAACCTAGAGACACATAAGAAAACATACTGGCGACAAACCGTATAAATGTGAACTTTGTGAAAAATCATTTATTAGGAATTCAACCCTTCAGAGACACCTGATGATACATAAAGGTGACAAACCATTCAAATGTGACGTGTGTGACAAATCTTTTACTCAGAATGAAATCCTACAGAGACACATAAGAAAACATACTGGCGACAAACCTCATAAATGTGAATTGTGTGACAAATATTTTACTCAGAATGGAAGTTTACAGACCCACATGAAAATTCATACTGGGGACAAATCTTATCAATGTGAATTTTGTGACAAATATTTTACTACAATTGGAATTCTACAGAGACACATGAGAATACATACAGGTGACAAACCATTCAAATGTGAATTTTGTGACAAATATTTTACTCAGAATGGAAACCTACAGAGACACATGAGAATACATACTGGTGATATACAAATGTGACGACGAGTCTGGTAAAGGGTTTAATTCTAGGTATAACTTACAGAGCCACATGAAAATTCATATTGCCAACTGAAAACAAGCGAATTATCGATATATGATTTTGTGTTAAACTCGAACTCGCATAAAAATACGTATTATTACAAACACACTTTGTGATAAATCATTTACTATACCTGTGGATGCCTTAGGGTACACATATGAGAAAACATACAGGTGCCAAACAAAATAAATGTGATCAGTGTGGTAAAAGGTAAAGTCGTCATATATAGACCAGCATGAAAATACATGATGTTTACAAACTTTATAGATGTGAATTTTTGACAATTCCTTTACTCAGAATGGAAAACTACAGAAACACATAAGAAAACATCACGTGGAAAACATTCTTGTTACAAACCAATATGAATGTGACGTGTGTAATAAAGGGTTTTAGTTTTTGTTATCAACTACAGACTGTTGATAAACAAATTAAAAAAAATGGTTTGTGCTACAGACTCATGAAAATACATTTTGCCAACTGGTACATGTAATAAGCCATTTATAGATACGATTTAATTGTGCACAGACATACATGTAGGTTGATAGAAGCAAAGAGACACCAACTGGGCATTTGAGTGTCAAAAGTACGAAAGGGCAACGACAAAACCGATAAACACGAAAAAGAACAGCACGAATAAACACAAAATACAAAATCAACCGAACGGAAATCAACAACGCGAACTCCAGCCGTAACAAGAGATAACGCAGATGCTCCGGAAGAGAAAGCGGTTCTTGCTTGCTATAGCACACCCGTCGTGTTGCTTATTTCCAATTCAGTGTGGCAAATCCGGTAATGGAAGATAAAACAAAGTCCTACGACAATCCAACATCTGCACTCATGCATCTGAGAGATCGAAATCCCATATTTGTCTATAAGTGCATGATGTCTTCCATAAAATTTCTTGAGTGAAGACAGCAACCGTGGAGCAACATAACTTTGTGTCAGCAATTTCTGTGTCAAACGTGACGCTCTGCAAAAGAAATCAATGTAATTTAACCAAGCTCCGGAGTAACGAATCAATTGTGACACGAAGACTCCATAAGCAGGAGCGGACGGAATGTTGCTACATTAAAAGGGAAAGTTGACGATTGGAAAGTTGAAGTCATCAAGTTTGTCATAGAGCTTTATTGAAAGTCTTCCTTGAGAGTCCATTTCGAGATGTAGATCTAAATATGAAGCAGATTTCCTAGAATCCGTTGTGTACTTTATATCAAGTGCCTGGTTATAATATGAGATGGAAAAAGTCGCTAAATCGAGATAAGAGTTGTTAAGTGAAAGGACATCATCAATATAATAGAACGTGAGGTTAAAAGAGTGCTAGTCTACGATCTTTTTTGTCTAGAAGAGATTGGAAGAAGTCTGCTTCATATGAATGTAGAAACAAATTAGCAAGCAAAGGTGCACAATTACTGCCCATTGGAATCCCTATTGTTTGCTGAAAAACACGCCTCCCAAACTGAACAAATATGTTATCGACAAGAAAATTGGGCATGTCGACTATTTGGTCCTCCGCATATTTGTTCTATTTTCTTTGATGACAAAGAAAGTCTGACTGTAGTCGCCTACCAAATATTTGTACCTGCGTTTTCCATTCTTTTTGAAAAAGCTGCGTTTAATCAGCTGTACCAATCGTGATTTGAGTTGTTCATGCGGAATAGAAGTGTTAAGAGTGGAGAAATCGAAAGTTTTAATGCTGTTGATCGTTGTCATATTTTGGTTTTCATCTTCGATATTTTTTTGGTTTTGTTGTTAAATGTTCTTCATGATCTAGATATATTTGTTTGACACTATTTAATCGGTAAATTATGATTATTTTTTGTCCTTGAAATTTCCGTTTGTTAAACTCAAAATCGTCCAAAATACCTGCAGGGTGCCGTTTTATAAAACGATCGTTATTAACGATCATCGTTAAATTTAACGTGTGGTTTACGTGTACCTTACGACTGACAATACGTGCGTTTCATAAAACAATCGCTAATGAAACGTTAAAATCCAAACAAGTCAATCGCTGTTGGTCGTTCTATTTTTAGACGTAGGAATTCCCTATAGCTCTTTGATGTTGGAGTGACAGTAAGTATATTATCATTTAGCAGACGATGGATAAAAAGTTTTACTTCTTCTGAAGTGGAAATTATTGTTCACGAGGTCCAAACACATTATTTTGGGGCATTCAGCAGCAGTCTAGATCAGACACAAAAGAAAAGTTTGTGGGAATCAATAGTAGTAAAGTATGCATCAGCATGACTATCGTATCCCAGGATACGATATACTGTAGACTGTAGTATCGCGAATCAACAACAACAAAAAAATCCAAACAAACACTTTGCAATGGAATCATTATGTTTAAACTGTATACGAGCCGGATCCAGGCACTCCCTTTCAGTGTTTGATTCTACAAGTATTATTTGTGAAACTGAAAGTAGTTATGTCCGGTTTGTTATGTAAACAATCAACAAGATAGCCGAAGATCAACTGATTCTGTTTCTGTTTCTGTTCAACTGATCAACTGATCTATTGCTTAGATAAAATATGTCATTTATTCTCAATCTGATCAGAACTCAGTATTTTTTTTAAATATGGGTAAGTCAAAATTAACCACTACATTGAAGGTTAGACGGCATGCTATTTTTGGACTTGTTGCCATCCTAACAGTATTAAGGTACGAAATAAAGGTAATAACAAAACTACCCAACTTGAATGGCCAATCTCATAGTCCAGAGAAAATGACAAAAACGGATCAGTCATACCGGAGAATTGGTGGATCGCAATGGTCCTGACTTGGTACAGGCATTTCAAACAAAATGGTGGGTTAAACCAGGTTTTATGGTGCCAAAGCAAGGCCCTGGAAACGGTCATATTTGCCGGTCATGTCCGAAATTTTGTCCAAAATGACCGATCAAAAATTCCCCAAATCCCACATTTAAAATTTTATTTGCACAATGTTTTTTGTCAGTCCAAAAACCTCCCTCTTCCATTGGGATCTTAGGATCCGGTAATGACCATAGAACACAACATAGTTGTGAGACACAATAGGGATATTGAGGTGATCATCTCAGTACAAAAGACCAGTCAAATACTAATTAAAACAATTAACTACCATATCTTTTAAAACAAGAAAACAAGACCTCTTTCTTACTCCAACAACATTGAAGGTTGGACATTTGTTGGACGGCATGCTATGATTGGAATTGTTGCCATCCATTCTCGCAGTACAATACTCAATTTGAGGTATGAAAAACAAGACATCTTATGTTATAGGAGTACTACATGTATCAGTCCATGGTAGACTTGTTTCAAGTTCAAGTCCCTTTATTTTTTTACTTTTTGTAAGAAAGAATATGGAATATGGCATTGTACATCTTATTAAATGTGAAAATACTGCCCCAGTAATCATAACTTTGCTCCTATTTGACATGTTGCTGTGAAATTTGATAAAAATGTTCCTAGCCATAAAAGAATTTGTTTCATATATATAGCAATTGTTAGCCTATAACGTAACGGTACTCAAACTGCAACACTTAATTTGCATAAATTGCTCTAAAATAACAGGATTGTTAAATTTTTCATTTATATTATTAATATTTCATGTACCGTATTTAAGATTCTTTTATAAAGAACCATAAGCCATTTGGACTTCATATTTATTTTTCAGGGTAAATGCAGTTAGCCCATGTTTAAGAACCGTAGCTGAGGTTAAACACAAATGGCAAGACTTGCAATTAAAGACAAAGAAGAAGGAGTCAGACCACCTGAGGGCCAGCAGGCAAACAGGCGGTGGTGCTGCTCCGCCACTATTGAACAGCATTGAAGAAAAGGTTTCTAAAATTAGTAAATGTAGTTTTCTGTATCATCTGGGACAAGTTTTTTTTAAGTTCACATCTCACCAGATCCAATTTCACTATTAAAAAAAAGAAATGTGATTTATTTGTGCTGTTTTATTCTATGGATGTCTTTTAAATACATTTGTTCAAGTATGAAGTTCATTTTCAAACTTTTCTTATATATAATGATATACAGACCTAGTTTTGAAAATATTTAGTTTTATACCTATATTTTTATATTTTAGGTCATTTCTTTCATTCCCAAAGTACTGACGCAAGGGATAATAGGTGGCATTGATACATACAGTTGTAAGTTCTAATTCAATGGATTTGTCTATATATATTTTAAAACTTAAGTCATTTAAAACAATGATTACAAAAATTTAATCACTCTTAAGAAATTTAGTATTCTAGAGGATTAGTACACGAAAAGAAAAAAAAACCCTCAAAACTACAAAATGATCCCAAAAAAAAGTAATTATTTTGTGCTGCTTGATCCTTTCTGACTTTGTCAGTATTCTAGAAAATAATGAGATGTGTGGAATAAGTGTACACGACACAACCTACATAATAAGGGTGAATTTAGAAACCACAATGAAAAAGAGACAGCAGCCTTCAACAAAGCCTGTGGGCGCTGCTCGCTGTTTTGCGCTTGGCCCAAGGTCACAAAATGATGCAAACAATTCAAATACAGTCCTGAAATGGTCAAAGAAAGACCCCTTTCTAGTTTAAAACATACATCATTAGTCTACTATGGCCAAGAAATATGTTTAAATATACCAGGTACATGTTTTTAATGAAATGTTTTTTAAATTTTAGCAAGTATTTGTAAACTGAGTCTGACAGAATCAGCATCTGAAGGTAAGCATGGTGTTGACCTTGAAGCGAATGTTTTCATACACTTGATTTGAAGCAGAAAAAGTAAAAAATATTATTAGTCTATAAAAAATGTTTTGTTTTGAAATATGTATCAGCCTGACAATAAGGTATTTTTCTCAGCATTTTTGCAGAAATTATATAAAAATGTGTCTTATTACATGTATTATATGATTTTTTTAAATGAAAATCAATACCTTTTTAAACATTTAAAAAAGAAATTCTTATTATTTTAATATAGCTTCTACATGTTCTAGTTCCATCTTGGATTTGAGTACACCAGAAATGCAATCAAATGAATCTTTATGTAAGTATTTAAACATCGATTATTACCAAATGATTCTATTCGTTTATACAGGCATGACATAATATTGCATATATTATCAAATAAAGCAATGCAAAGGAACAACTTTTATACAACCAATTGTTATAGAATTTTGTTATAATGTTTTAGCCACTATTAGGAAGGTTTTTGTCTTGCCTTTAAAGCAGAGCAGAATAAGGTGTTACTTTACTGGCATTGGTCACATTGGTGTTAACTTTTTTGTTAAGGTTTTATGAGCACCTCCATATTGGATCCAAGAACTATAAGTCCCAGGTTAATGAAACATGGTATGCATATGCCCCAGTAGTAGCTTAGCATATTTGCATCCTCATCTTTTGACAGCACCCTTGATTTTCTGGTTGAGTGACTTCGACAATTTTCAATACATTTGATAGCAGTTTTAAGGTTTTAGGAACACCTTTTAATCTCAAACACTAGAAAAATATATTTGAAATAATCAAAGACTTTTTGTTTCTGATGGTGCCGACAGGAGAAACATACATTAGTATTAACTCTTGTTAATATATTTCATCGGATCTTTCAAAATTGGTGGGTGTTTCAAAAGGAATTATTTTTTGATAAATAATGTAATGTGATTTACTTCATGTAGAATTAAGTAGTAAAAATCATTTTGCAGAATTATAAGTTATGATTTTTTTTTAGCTGAATCTGGCCAAGATGTGTTTGTGGATGCATCAGATGTGCTGATAGACCTATGTACAGGCAAAGAAATCACAAGTAAGCATTCTGGAAATTATTTTTTGGATTTCACATTGTGAAAATATTTTTATTAGGGCCCCACATTGAAGATGCGGACGCCCTATAGTTCTCACTTTGTCCGTCTGTCCGTCCGTCAACAATTCTTGTGAACACTAAAACTCAAAAACTATTAACAACACAGTTCTGAAATCTTGTACAGTTGCTTAATAGCATGTCATGATTTGCATATTTAATTTTCGTGCAAATATGTCAAATATTTTTGGAAAAAAATTTAATTTTGATTGAAAATCACAGATTTTGAGAATTGGACTTTGTGAACATTAAAACTCAAATGGTATGAAAATACAGCTCCAGATGAAGTTTCATACACATTCTACGGAGAATGCCTTACTGATTATAATCAAATTTCGTATGATTTCGAAAACACTTAGATTTTTGCTGCTGGGCCCTCTCTGACTTTGTCATTATTCTAGTTAGTTCTCTTTGCAAGTACTTTAATAGCACAACATAAATAATGCATACCATGACATTCCCTCTCAGGTTTGTCTCTGAAACTTTTTACAATAAGACAAGCAAAACAAACATATAAATGAATATAATAGTTATGAAACTATGTTTTATGAATGACCAGGATTTACCAGACAAACCAAAAGACTTGATTTCCATCAAATTTGAATCTTTAAAATTGAGTATGTTATAAGTTATAAGTTGTAAGTTTCTTCGAGGAATCAACATTATATTCAGTTGATATTGTTGATTTTTTTCTATTTTTCAGTAAATGATGGTTATTCAAGTAGCACAGGCAAAGTAATGTGTGCAAGTGGGGATGCAAGAAAGGAAATTGCAGGATATGTACATCCCAAAGCATGTGAGTTTTTCCACCACATCCGAATATCATTGTCATCACTTGGTGTTCAGCTTCATCATGAGCTCTATGGTATTTGTTCCCACGAGAAATTTGCTAATGCTAAAAAAGATTTTGCTTGTACTGGAAGTGTAATGTAGTTTAAAGTGAATCAATAAAACAAAATCATTATTTAAAAAATAATACAAGGGTTTTTCAACAAGGTAACATTTTTCTAAAACATAATAAATCAAAATAAACTTTTCGTGTTTTCTAATTAAATGCACATACGAAACTACATGTTCCAAAGTTTTATGGCCCCCATACTGTATCTCGTCCCTAAATAAACAAACGAAAAAAAAAGTCTGCAAGTTATACCCTTTTTAGCTTTGCTCGCATTTAGGCAATGCCTACTCCATATTATCTGCATTATGTTTTCTTTGTTTTTTTTTCAGTCAACTCAATCAATAAAGAAGTGATCTCTGCAAGTAAGTGTAAGACACTTGTTTTAATTTTTTTGTCTTAAACCCCAGAGTTTTAAAACAAAACCAGTTAAAAATGAATGGACAACAATTTCCACCAATCATAAGTAATTTATATGTATAAGTATAATATATGTATATGTATAAGATTTCTCGTAAAAAAATGCATACACTTATTCTTCATCTTACATGATTTATACAAGGACGTCAAGCTAAGTGTGACATTATTTTATAGGAATTTGATGTTAATACAGTTATTTCTTTTTGTAGGAAAACCTAAAGTGCAAGTACCAGTTACAGACACTAAAAGACTTATTGAGATTGAAGAAGAAAAACTTTCTTTGAAAAGAAGAAAACTTGAAGTGATGGAGAGACAAACCCAACTTTTGCAAATTATTGCAGATAAACTTAAACCTGAATGTTAAGATTAGTGAGGACACTTGACCTAAAAATAATTCTTAATTGTAAATTGTAAATTCTAAATAGCTTTTTTTTTATATATCAATATTTTGTATATGCACTCTCTTGTGTATAGATATTGTACCACCTTTCCAGGCTTTTTTTTTGAAAAATGCAAGATTAAAGTTCCCTAAATTTACAATAGGTTATAGGAAAGACCTAAAAATAAGCATAAAATCTTGTCTCAGAAAAATCTATGAATTAAATTTTAATTTTACTTTTTCAAAGTTAATGTTTCATACTATATTTTGAAATAAAACAATAAAAAGGGGTCACCAACTTAAACTTTCGTATACCAGTACTTCTTTGTAATTATTTAATTTTCACAAGAATCATCTCATCTTACATGTACATGACTGGTGTTCTCACTAATCTATAAGTAAAAATAAAATAATGCAATTGTTCAATATTCTGCAGTTTTTAATTCATATTTTTCAGTCATGAAAATCTTAGTCGTACTAAGTTGGCTCTTGCATTGATCCCTGTCTGTCCATCTAATTGAAGATCATGTTGAACTACTTGAGGGTTGTCATTGTCATTGTCATCAAGGTCCAGTACCTCATCGAGCTGAGGTATTGCTCTCTCAATACATAGATTGTGTAGGATGAAGCATGCCAGCGTGATCTTGCTGCTTTTAAGGGGGCTAAAATTCAAACATCCTGTAGTCTTGTGCAGACATCTGAAAGAACAAAAAGTCAGTTATCAGTAAAAATGTTTGTCCCTAAAGGTAGTCATTAGCTTGGTCATGAATAAATCAATAAATTTCTAATTTCTAATATTTTTATATTGAAATTTCTGGGATAAGGTTTCAAAATTGATAAAAACACAAGGTTTCTTTTCTGCACATGGTCAATGTTCACGGCACCTGTTGGAACTTTTGGGTTTTGAGTACTTGTGTTAAAAAAAGTTAACTTTTGATTTTTGGCAGCATTCACAATTGTTAATTTTTTGCTGAAGATTTTAATGGAACTTGGTATGCATAGACACATAACTTATTTGTATTAAACTCATGATTATTTACAAGTGCTACACCAATCATATCGGTATGGTAGGTGCACCTAGTGATTCTAAGCACAATGCATGCTTCGGATGCTGGCTGTGACCTATATTTTCTGCATAGATGACCACCTTAGAAAAATAGATTACCTATGTTTATTGTATACTATACCTAAATCTGGACTTCAGAAGACCAAATGCCCGTTCAACTGTACTCTTCTGCTGGTGACGATGGTGTTAGAAATGGTGTTAAAAGCCATGGTTTTAATGGATACCCGGAATCTCCAAGGAGCCACCCTTCTACATTCTGCCTTTGAAACTCATCATTTAACTCACAGCTATTCCAGATGAAACTATCATGGGTGCTACCTGGCCATTTTGCTACTACATTTGTAAACCTATAAATATAAAATATCATTATTACTATATTGTGTATGAGAAAATCTGTCAAAGTCAAAAATGGCCGGATTTCGTTAAACAGGAAGTAGGTGAGCGACAGACCTGAAATCGAATCCCACGTTATGGGACCCCACCCTGATGCTGTATACCAAATATCAAGTGGCTGTGATAAGTAGTTAATGAGAAAACTGTTACACAAATTTCTTCCACGCCGCCGCCGCCATGGCCGCCGCCCGACATTCACCATTTTATAACCCAGATTTTTCACTCTGTGAAATCCAGCAAAAAATGAAAACTGGATATATATAGTTATCTCGGATCATATAGACATTTACTTATATTATAGAAAGAATCACCTTGTTCTAATTCAAGAAATGACATTAACATCTTCATAGGGTCGAAGGTGTCACGACATGTTACGCCGACTATTTTTTGTTTGTTTTGGCAGTGTTTCCGCGGATCCTCTAGAGGCTAGTCGTCACGCATTTAATTAATGTGTTTTATCATCGATTTCTGCTAATTATAGGTAAATTAAATTGCAGATAGAGAAAAGCTGCTGTTTGCTAAATATTTAGTTCATATAGCTCTGCAAAAGACTTCATAGGCTTCAGTCTCCTGGGAGCCTCTTGTTGTAATCAAAATTATGGGCGTATTTATGTAACTTGGCCCGCCTTTGGTCAGAATTGCAGGGATAAAGGCCATGATTCTTTCAATTTTATCATTAAATGTGTACTGGTGAGACCTAATAACTCAATTTATTTGTAAATAGTAGTGCATACATGTGATTCTCCCGCCGGGAGACGAAATCTCCCTTACTTTTTGATCCATCTCCCGTTCTCCCGACTTTTTGTGTAATCTCCCGCTTTTTCAAGACATGACGAAATTTTAGTTTTATAGACATTTTAATTGTTCAGTCATAAAACATTTCCGTTTTTTAGGGGTTTGTCAATTAGATAGACGTTGGTTTAATAGGTAAATTCTTTGTGTACTGGTTTTGATACCCTAATCTAGTTTTGAACATCATTGTCTCCTTTTTTCGCATTTAATTATCGCCTTTTTTCATCGTTCCTGTTTGTTTTTTTTGCCAACTACATCAACAGCCATTAACGTAAAAAAAAAATTACAGAAAGAGTCAAAAACTGACACTACAGAAAAAAATGACAGCAAAATATTCTTACAGTGTATATGTTGTGTACAAGTTGTAATTTTGTACAAGTTATAACATGTACAAAATATTTGTACAAGTTATAACTTGTACGGACCAAAAATACAAGTTATAACATGTACAATTTTAGCCTGTACATGTTATAACTTGTACAAAATAATGACAAAAATGAGATTTAACTTGTACAAAATATATTAATACAAATATTTTTAAAATACTTACACTTTTGACTAAAATAAGGATTTTAAACCTAATTCAAAACATTGTTTTAAGGAAATAAAGTACTTAAAACAATATTAGAGAACAAAGATGATCAATACCAAATGTCAGACATACTAGGGAAACTGAATCTGTTGTAGATTCATAATGACCCTGACTTGGTATGGACATTTCAAAAGGAATTGGGGTTGGAAGAAAGCAAGTTTTACAGCACAAAACTATCATCTTCCATTAATTGCAAATCGGGGAACTAATGTGACATAAAGCCAAACCAAGTTGAGCAGTAAAGGAGACTTTATTACGAAACCCACAAAGAAAACTCACTTAAAAAAATAGAGGAAAAAAGGACACAATAAAGGACCGACCTGGAAAAGCAAGTCTTAAAAATCACTTGTTTAGTACCACAGGTTAAATATTAGTTATTATAAAAAGAAGTTCTTGCATTCATATTTTTGTTAGATTTTAACATAAACATGTAAATGCCTATTTAGATATTTCATAAACCATATTCAACAGATTTGGGATGTACATGTAATGTTTTATATTTCTTGTTTCAATCCAGAGATCGACTTAAAGGAAATAATATCAGATCAGAATTGGACTACAGGTGTACATGTATTGACATTTTCTGGTCATATACTTATAATTGTTGCCTTTATAACAACGTACTATCAGTATGGTCTGTAAAAACTTATTTATTCTTAATTTTTCTAAAATTGAATGACATGTACCAAACATGTTGTCAAAACTTGTAGTTGTAAACAGTTACATTTAAAAAATATGCATCAGATTCAACTTTATTGCAGAAAAAAAATTAGAAAAAAAACCAAAAACCTTTTATTCCTTTAATTCTGGATTATTTGATATGTCAAAACAAAACAAAGAATATTAACTTTGTTGATAAGTGTTTACATCGATCAATATTGATTTTTTTTTATTCAAAATGATGATTATTTCATGTAGCTACTTTTGAAATAAATGTTGTACAAGTTAAACCCGATTCTTTGCATTATTTTGTACAAGTTATAACATGTACAAGCTAAAATTGTACATGTTATAACTTGTATTTTTGGTCCGTACAAGTTATAACTTGTACAAATATTTTGTACATGTTATAACTTGTACAAAATTACAACTTGTACACAACATATACACGTGAAAAAAAATAACAATCTGGCCCGATTCAATGTAAAATCCTAAGCCTGCCCCAGAAAGCCCATTGTTCCGTGCCTTGCACACAAAATTAGATCGAGCAGGTGCCCGTTAATAATTTGTATAATTGACAAAAAATAGGGCTTTTGAGGCATTATAGACAATTAAATAAACACTACGTCAAGGTTTATTCAGACTGAGTGACAAAAAGTATGTGTATATATTTACAAATTTCAGTGAGACTGCAGTATAAATCTGACTATGAATATAAAAATAGATTTCTTTAAATTACTTCCTGGAAAATATATGAACGCGGACGTGATAGAAGACACCCAACAAACGGTTTTCAGTTTCCAAATATTTGACATCTCAAACTTTGGCGTTTATTTATTCGTTATTTCGTTGAATATTTTTTTTTATGATAATTAAAAAAAATAATTATAGTTTACCAATCGAACCACGAAAAACTTACATCAAGTTTGCTGTACAGATAGCTTGGACATTAAGGGCATGATATCCTTTCCTGCAAACAAACGACTGCTCGTCTTCTACTGGTCTAATTATAGGGATGAGAGTTCCATCTATGGCCCCTATAACATTAGGCATGCCTGCAATTTCATGGAACTTTTCTTTTGCCTGCCTCAAACCTCTCTGGTCAAAAGAAAACTGGATCCTCCCCACCAATGTCTGGACCAATACATCTGTCACGCTTTCAATAACTCTCGAAACTGACGACCTACTAATTCCATGAATGTCACCGATCTCTGACAAAAATCCTCCCTTTGAATAAAACCTCAAAGTAGTCAAAACCTGTAGAAGAGGGGGTATTGCTTGGTTCCTCAGGGTTGGCCTCTCCAACCTAGGCCCTACCATGTCCACTATGTCGAATATCGACCCTCTAGTTAGGCGATACCGCTGCACTATCTCCACATCATCCAGACTATCCATAACATTAGTCCTATCCCGAAAAACTCTCTGCCGTCTTAATGATCGCCGATTATTTGCGATCGCAATTTGAAGATAGGTTGCCATTTTGAATTAAACGTTTAATTAGCGACAAGATCAAGTACACGCTAGTAGCGATCGCGATTTGCACGTTAATTACGTTCGTCGTTAATTGCGATTGTTTTATGAAACGGATTATTAGCGATGCGATTAGTTAACGATTGAACGTTAGCTAACGATCGTTTTATGAAACGGCACCCTGGACTTTCCTTGCACTGCACATGGTCGATATCTAGGGTGCTGGGTTTGGCTTTCTGTTCAAACTGTTTTGGTTTGAGTACTTTCTGTTCAATGCTTTTTAGCTTTCCTGGACTGAAGGTCCATGTGAACTATTACCACCACTTGGCGCCCATTGTCATCTGTCTTCGTCTGTTAACATTTTTTAAAAATTTTCTCCTCTGAAACTACAGGACAGATTTTAATGAAACTTAGTATGATTGATCCTTATTGTGTCCTGCACAGAAAGTATGTTTTAATTTTTGATTCGTCAAAAAAAAAAATATGGCCACCGTTGCAAAAATAGACCGGGGGCAGTTTTTGGCTTATAAATAAAAAAAGTATAAGATATGGAGAAAATATGATGCAACTATACTTCTGCAGCATTAAATGATCTACAAAAGTCTCAATTTCGTCGAAGATGTCAGATGACCTCTTATAATTGTTATGGTTCTTTGAACTTCAAAAATAGCTTTTAATGTCGCCTGCAACGTTTTGCAAAGCGACATATAGGAGTTACTTTGACACTTTACGTCGTCTTGCGTTGCCTTGCGTCCAGCGTCTTATGTCCTGCGGCGTCACAATAATTTCCATCGCATTTTTCCAGGCAACTACATGTCACTATCTCTTGATATTTGGCATGAAGCTTTCTCCTATAGTACTATATGGTGTAAAGCGATTTTATCCCCGTTATCTATTTTCTTCCAGTTAACCGAATATTTTAAGACGAAGGCGACATTCTTATTCCATTCTAGTTTATGCTGTTGCCCTCTATAAAGAAAACTATCGAAGATAGAGATAAGCAGTTGTTTGTTAAAACTTTCAGATCACTAAGCTCTGCGGAAGTTTCCATAAGGTCGAAACTGTCAGAAGACCCCTTAAAGGGGTTGCAGGGATGATTCCACTTTATGATTTAGGGCCGCCAAACAGCCCCAATTATCCACCTGCGGCCCCATTAATGTTAAATAAAAAATCCCAACGCTAAAATAATCTCAAAATCTCAGACCTTTTCCCGTCATTGAGTCCACTCCGATATTATATTATAAATCAATCATTGTCATCAAAGCGTTTGAATTATATGTAATTATTGAATTGATTACTCGGTATATTTTTAAATCCGATTTAAACTGTTGCGGGAGTGCCGAAATAATATCCATTGATGTTCGCTGTAAACCTTTTGGAATTACTGTTAATAATAATGGAATATACATGCACTTTTTTATGTGAATAGACATTTTCGAGTAAACCTTTTGGATGATTTCCACTGCGTTTTGACTATTCATCATAATCAGAGACTTTGAATTATTTGCAGTGATATATGGACTTATATACAGTTTACACATACCATCAAAGAAAGACTTGTGTTTTGTTAAAGTAGAACTAAAACGTCTACAACAACTTTATTTCATTTCATAGATCTAAATTTTCTAAGATCAAAAAAAAAAAAAAAAAAACCAACCCAACTTGATTCCGATAACAAATAACAAAGATAATGGCAATTTAGTGTTAATTTCTCAAAATATTCGCTTTCGAGTCACTAATGCCACTGACCGTGCTACGTCAGAGCGTGAACCGATAAATTTGTTTACACTAATTACAATAGCAAACGGTAGTTTATCTTTAGAATGTAGTAATAATGAATTGATGATTAATGCATCAAGAAATAAAATACATGTATGTGGTATAAAACATGTAAAATATATTTATTAATTAACATGGTGTTATTTGCTTTGATACTGCAAAAACTGCCCCTGCAATATTATAGCACGTGCAAGGCCAATACAGCATAAACCCGTATTGGCCTTGTTTAATCCGTATTGGCCTAGTTTGATCTGTATTGGCCGAGTACATCTTGTATCAATCTACTTTTTGTTTTATAATTCTTTTTTGATCATTTTACTTATAGCAAAGAAACACTCTACCGCTTGATGCATTTTTTATGTTTATAAAAGAAATCGGAATAAAAATCGTGGTTCTAGCGTCATCGACTCTAATATTAATGTTTCGTACTAGATATTGACGCCGAAGATTTCGTCTGCTAGGAGTTGAAAGAGAAGTCGTAAATGTTGGTTGATAATTAGTTTGTTGTGTTAATTAATAAAGACATTATTACTTGATGATTTCTGTATTGGCCGTGTTATTGGTCCGAGGCTTGCTGTATTGGCCTGAGGCGGAGCTAGCTGTAACAAGATTGTGAAGATGAAAAAAATAATAAAAGGAAATACGAAGATGAAGAAGATACTTTATTAGCCATAAAAATGGGCCCTTTTGGGGCATAGTTGACATTGAATAGCATTAATATGATATACAAACATTTATATTTAAACACAGTGTAAAAAGTATATATTGTATAAAACATACACAGTGATTGCATAAATAACAGCTATAGTATAGTTCTGTGGATCATGTCCTCTATTATCAGTGAACTTGGCTAAATCATAAGATGCATATATTACTTGATTTATAATTTAGTCTATTTATTATCATCTTATTTATTTATTTATTATAATATTGTTTATTATATATAATTTAATCATTCCTTTCAAATATGCCACCTCGTGAGTGAAGCATACAGGCCTTTATTAAAGAAGCCCGTATGCAGGACTCACCAAGGGTCGGTGCTCTTGGCATACCTTTTTAAAGGATTTTTTTTTTTTTTGGGGGGGGGGGTATACAGTTGTGTGCCGCCTTGTAGCCAAAGCAGGATGGTCAGTTGTAGAGCAAGTGACCGGCCAGCAGAAGCTACCAAGGGACGGTGCTCTTGGCACACCAACATGCATAAGTTATTAAGTTTTTAATTATTATTTTTTGTTAATATATTCCCCTGTAAATATATGCCACCTCGTGAGTAAAGCACATAGGTCTTTATTAGAAATATGACACTGATCATATTTGAGGTCTCTCGCAAGAAATTAAGCTTTGAGGAAGGAGCACATAGGTCAGCACATGTGTGGGTCTATTCCAAGTTTCCGTTGCTTTCAGATATTTTGGATGTAACAGACAGGAAGCTGAGACATCAATTCCATGGTTCTCTATATTCTTGCATATACAGATTTACGAGACGTGTACCCGTTTGTCTGTTCTCGCTTTTTTTAACGCCCGACCACGTATGTGGATCGGCCATTTAGTTTAACCATTGTCCGTCCGTAATTCCGTCCGTGCATACGTCCGTAACACTTTTGTTAAGTTCTTGGTTAAGGTCCATAACTCTGATACATTTAAGAACGGGGGCCATCTGTGGCTTATAGACACATTTTCTAGTTTAATGTTGGATTTCTAGGAAAGTTTGACGCCAGATGAATAATAGTTCGTCGGACATTTGTGATGAAAAATAGCTGCAAGCAGGCAGAATTTGTATGCCCATCTACGAACGTATTGCGCATATTAGTGTCCGGGCCCTCGTAAGTTATAAAAAGTTAAGAATACACAATTTGATGTGTTTGTTTATTGTTTACAACTATATTTATTAAAGTTGATTAATAAGCATTCTTATTTACTCAGTATTTGCCAAAACCACACAATAGAGAAGTTTTAGAAAAGAAAATCTATATATGATCTGATAATATTTTAATAAATACTTTTTACTAATTAAATATATTGAGGAATTTATTTCTGAATTTAAATTTGTTGTTTGCAGAGGGCACAAGAGACGATGCTAGGATATTCGTGATGTTTTAACATGTTTTTTTACTGTAAACTTAATACAATTTTTGACGCTGATATGAACATTATATGCCAAACAACAGTATTAAGCCATTTATTGCAAATACTGTAGAATCGAGGAATTTATTTATTTTATTTTATTTTATTTTATTTTATTATTTTTCTATTTCACTACGATAATTAAACATAGTTTGAAAAGCAACTCGAGTTTAAAAATTGCTTGTCCCCAAATTGTGAATTGCCCACTACGGTGATATATTGGTCGTCTAATTTTGTTTCACTTCACACCTGCGTTTGTTTAATCAGACCATACTCAGCATGGGTTAATAAATCAGGTAACTACCATGGGGACTGGAATCCTGGCACCGTCCAATTCCGACATAGACCTGCATATTTGACATATATGATTTAAATTAACACTTTGAACAATAAAGACAAAACAACTGTTTAAAATTGATATGTTCCTTTGATTGCATCATGTACGTGTACTGATGTACGTTGCGATAAAAACTTAAAATTTTGTGCAATATGACAATTATTTGCTTTAATCATAGGACTTAGATTTAACCAAGGAATTCGAGTACTTTAATTAATTCCTTGATTTAATATTTAATACAAATTTTAAAAAGCTCTTTAACTTCATTCCTGTGACGGCCTATCTTTTTGAAATATTATCTGATGTAAAATGTATTGTTAAAATTTGGAAAATGTATATGCGTTCGTTGGGTATTTCCTTAAATATTTATGTAAAAAATTGCCCCCGAAATTATTTATATTTCATTGCTAATATCTTTAATTCCCCTTTCAAAAACACATTCCCACTATACTAGCAAACTATCTCGGTTCCCCCTTGTGCGTCACTTCCGGTTAGCTCGAATATAATTCTTTTCCGGAAATATCGTTGATAAGATTTTGAAATGTGCAAAATTTTGCACTCCAAACACTCATATCTCCGTTATTTGTCAACGGATTTTGATCGGATATTTTGCGTTGATCTTAGAAAATGAAAAACTTTTTAATAAAATCAAGTTGTTATGACCGTTTTAGTTGCACTTTAATTTTTTGTGCTATAGCAGGCAGGAGCCGCTTTCTCTTCCGGAGCATCTGAGTTCACTCTTGTCACGACTTGAGTTCGCGTTGTTGATTTCCGTCCGGTTGATTTTGTATATTGAGTTTCTTCGTGCTGTTTGTGTTCGTGTTTACCGGTTTTGTCGTTGCCCTTTCGGACTTTTGACACTTGAATGCCCCATTGTTGCCTCCTTGCTTCTTAAACCACAGAAGCTACTTTGTATGGTTACCTGTTTAACACAGAGTGGCTAGACTGTTTGGCTACACCCCGGGTGATGCAATTAAATTTCACTTTTGGCTTGTGGAAATATTTTGAAATTTACAGCCAGGTGGCAGTTGTAATTTTATAGTTTGGTCTGAACATCAACCATTTCATTCTCACATGCCAGACCTCAATCCTAGTGAACGAACCCTTTATTCATTCGACACGGGGGACGGTTCCGCGCTTCTGTCATTTTGTTTTGATGGACGCGACCTCAAGTGATAGAATGGACAATTATGACGTCAATAATTAAAATATGCCCGGATTCCAATTTTTTAAATTTGTCTTTACATTTAAAACTTTTCTTAGTTGGGAATACTTAAAATAACAATAATTATATTGCAACAATTATGTATATTATTTTTTTAAAAATAAAAATTACAAAAAAAATAATTTGATTTTGCATTCGTGTTATTGGGTGTGGATTTCTGACAAGCTTATTCGTGTTCAGGTTAGTTGCATCATACTCAGTCAATACGTCATTTTCGAGTTCATTGCTTTTCCGGAAAAATCCCTCAATTACACAGAAATTATCACGTGACTTTACCAGTTTGTGAGTCAAACTGGTTTGCTGCCATTTAGACTTATTCAAAAGTGATTGTAAGATCATCAAAACAATAACATCTCTATGAAAGGTAAATACTTCAATTGAATGAAGAAATATTCTTACGTGCATAGAAATATTGTCAAAATTGAAGATTCTGTCTTTAATAAACAACAAGCAATATTTATTTTGATCTATTGCTCTTAATTGCACCGGAAGTCGTCATGCCTAGAAAAATATATAATAAAAGAACCTTTTCCGGATTCCCCAGCCATTCCGCAATAACCCGAAATTGACGTATTGTGGGACCCAATAAGCTTATATAAAAGTCTCCTTTGGTCGAAGATGTCAGATGACCCCTTATAGAAGACTTATGGCTTAAGGACCAGGTGAGCTATTCGGGCCTCCTTGGAGTTTCAGTCTTGTTTGTTTTTCATCTTCCAATGTTTTAATTCAGATGCTGCTGGTTAGAGGTTACTCTTTGAAATAAGTTAAGCTGTACTAATAACTAAATTTTGCTCCGTCGTCTTTTGTTTAAGTTTTGTTTAACTTTTTAGGCCAACTTGATGACAAAGGAACGATAACTCTGTTTATGTTTTTGTCAAAGAATTTTCAGTTCACAGTTAATATAAATTAATCCTTGAGATTGGTTGTAAGAAACAGGTCACTGATTTATTTAAGAAATGAAAATATCTTATTTTTATAAAACATTACCTGCAATGAGAACTTGCAATTCTTATAAATCGGAAAGAAGGAGAAGAAGTTGAATGATCTTTCATTTATGAAATTTGTGCTCACAAGAAAGGGTCAGAAAGGTCCGATCACAGGGGCTTGTGTACAGTAAAAGATATATACCGCCCTCTATCCCTTTGGTTACAGGGGCTTGTGTACAGTAAACGAAATATATATCCCCCTTTAATCTATCCCTTTGAAAAGGTATCGAAGAAAAGATGTAACACTACGCAACGTATGCATTCATTTCTATAAGAACTATAAATCAATGGAATAATCTTACAGAGGCTACTGTTACAGCTGACACTATTAATAGCTTTAAATCAAGATTAAGGGGATACGTTACGTTAAAAACGACGTTATCGATAAAATTTACCTGTGAAACAGAAAAAGGTCCCTTTTCGATTTGTAACGCAACGTCAATTTTACTTGAACAGCGTTAAACTTTAACGCTATTGTTTATCTTTGATGTAAATTCATGAAAAAAGATGGTCCATGACCTATGACAAAATATATATCATTGTTTAGAGAAAGAGTTGGACTTTCTTGTGTTAGTTTTTTGTTGAAATGTAATGAAACAATTTTGTTTTAATCAATATTTGATTTTTTCCCATTACTTCTATACAAATTTCCCGCCAAAAACGATAATTTCAAAGTGCATTTAATGACGTTCCGCGCGATGTTCGTGACACCGTAAAAAAATTATGAAGTAATTCTGTTTTGAATTATTCCAAAATAAACAATATAAAACAAATATTCACTTTTCATGCATCATTCGAAAGGTTTTTTATCATACAACAATTTTAAATAGGAATCAATAATTTTATTGTATTTTTAAAGGCAAAAAAAAATCTCAAAAAGTTAGAAATTGCTTATTTTGCGTATGTAACGCGTTACAAAAAAATCGTATAAGATTAGCCCACTGTGCTCGTATTTTTCATATTGAATGCTACGAACTCGAAATTGCGGGAAAGTCCGTCGTATTCATTCTCGTCTCTGACGTCAACAACGATTTTTTCATTCGGCGATGGGAAAAATAAAGAAAGAGGTAAGATTCTTTGTAGAAAAAATGTAACGCAGGCACATGAAACCACGCATTGTCAACTTTGACCGTTTATAATTTGGAAACGGACCGCATTTTTTTTCAAATAATTTTGCACACTAAATGTGATAGTAGTCAGGTTTCTATGTTTATTTTTTAAATTGTTAATTTTGATAAGAAATTCGAAATAGACGCTTCTCATTTCGTCTGACAAAATTTTCCGTTGTCATTTTTACGTTAAAAATAGCTCATACCGATTTTATAGGTCTAATATTTCAGCTATGATGTATCTGTTTTTAATTTGGAATGGATTTTCGCAATGTGCCTTGCCGGAAAATGCAAGAAAACAACCAGGGATGTATTGCGTCCACTGATTTTTTTTTTAACAAGTTTTTTGCAAGTCTGATAGTTTTGTCATTGTAACGTTTTTTTACGACGGCAAATATTTATGTAACGTCAATAGTTGATGCTAAATTAGCGTAACGTTATATGTCACGAACATCGCGCGGAACGTCAATAACTTGAAAAATCGACCCATGACCCCCTATTTCAAATCGATATTTCGATGTATCATGGTATTACCATTCACTATGCAAATTTTTTTTAAAAAGTAAGATGGTAGACCAAAGTAACGTATCCCCTTAAACAAAGAAAATTGGAATGTCAAGAAATTTAACCCCTCATTTTGACATTTTGACCTGTGAGGTCTATTCTACACCGCTGCATGGGCGTAGGAAGTGGTACGGTTGGTACTGCTCCGACCGTACCAATAAATATATCAGGTACGGCATGCCGTACCAATATATTCCTTCATTAAAATCAATTTAATGCATAATTTCTGTGTTTTATTCGGCATACTGTAAAACATGGTATGGTACGGTGGTATGGTATGTGGTATGGTACGATGGTATGGTATAAATTTTGCCATATCATGGTACGGTGGTATGGTACGATGGTATGGTATCATGGTATGGTACGAATTTTCATACCATGGTATAAAGTCTATGGTATGGTATGGATTTGAAATTTCTTTCTTCTAAAGTAAAAACATGTAACATAAATATCTTTTTATATTCATAACCATTATGTTAAACTATAGTATGCCTTCTTATATAAAGCATCGTTATATTAAATTAAAGTTACAAAAATCTAGATTAGTCTCTACACTCAGTGATGATGATAAATCACTGTTTTAATTGTTCTTATGAGTTGCATGTCCATAGGAATCAATTCAGTAAAACATGTGTTAATTGACTGAAACATAGTTTTTTTAACACTACCTAGATCAAGATTAAGATCTACTTTCAGTTTCTTTTATCTTAACAGATTTATTGTAAAGTAATCCTGTATTCTGCTAAATAACCATCAAGCTAAATGTAAATTCCAACAATAAAAATGTCAACTCAATTTAAAAATAAACTGTTTTGTTTTGTGTTGCTGATCACACTGTGGTAGATTCGAGGATAAGATACTTATAATTGCTTAAAAGAAACAATTTCTCATAAAGTCTCTTAAGACTTCTCTTTTAATAGTTAGTGTAATGTATACAAACACATTTTTAACAAAAATGTATTCTAAACATAATTTTCTCTTATCTTGATAATATTCTGATTCTAAAATATTACACAATTTTCTATCATGCTTATATTTCATAAAACTAAATACCATAGGCGGTTCAAGAAATTATTGAAAGGGGGAGGGTTCCACTAACAACAGTCTACAGAGAAAGTAATGGGGGTTCCAGTCTAATTTTGTAAAAATCTACACCAAAATTCGGAGGTTCGAGTTGAAACCCAGGAACACCCCCTTTGTGTGCTTAATCTGTATTATAGTCAAACAATATTATTATAAACATGTAATTAAATTTACTATATCATTTTTAAAAAGTTTTCGAATCCATACCATACTATATGGTATACCCAACTCTATACCATGGTATGAAAATTCATACCATACCATGATACCATACCATCGTACCATACCACCGTACCATGGTATGGCAAAATTTATACCATACCATCGTACCATACCACATACCATACCGCCGTACCATACCATGTTTTACAGTATGCCGTTTTATTCACCTTTGTTAAACTGTCTTATTTTCTAATGACTTTGTTTCTGCTAAAACAATTATAAGTAGTAATCATCAACAGATGTGTACTTTTACATTTGGTCTAAAGAATTTTATGACTGACTATTCTGCCTCCTTCAGTCATGTCAGTTGCATGAAATATTTGACGTCCTCGTTAAAAATTGCCTTGAAATTTAAACTGCCCAACACGTAGCTTCTTCCTTATAAAATACGGAGAGCAATTCCAAGACATCGAGTATCAAAAGTCCAATCAACAAAGAAAAACCAGGATACAAGTGTAGTCTGATGACAACAATACTTAGAAGAAAGTCGTGTAGCTAAACTGCAATTTATCAACGCAAAACCCGAGAAAAACGAAAGTGAACTCTGGTTCCATGGAGAGGTAAGCAGTTTATGCGACACCCGTCACGTTGTCAATGCTTCGTTAAAGATATGCCAAGACAATGCATCGGCACTCCTCTGTGATATCGACATTCCTATGTATTTTAAAAGTGTATATGATGTCATTCAATTTCTTGAGCCAGAAATGCTACATAAGAGTGACATAAACTTATAATAACAATTTTGGAGCTAACGGAAAGTTCTTGCAAATTCTGTATAAGAATTGATTGTCAGGTAAAAAAGCAAGCACCAAACTGAACAAATATGTTGTTGCATTTCGATTATGACTTTATTAAAAAAACGAAAAAAAAAACGGATAAAAGTTTAAAAAAATGTAATGATAGGAATAAATACAATAAACACAATAAATAAAAGTAAAATAGGAATATATACTTTACACAGTTTTATCATATATTTTGCATTATGACCTACGTGGTTAAAAGAACTATAAAATAAAATGCCTATGGTTTATCACGCTACATGTATGCTTTGGATGAATATGTGCATGTAAATGTACATTTGCTTTTAGATTTTTTCTTATTAAAGCTGTTTTATAACAAACCAAAAACTATTTCTTTAAATATAAGGTTTGTTTCAATGACAATAAGGCTTCCGGAAACGCTCAGAATGCAAGATTTTGCACCATCTAACCCAGAGCTTCTGGAGGCCTTGAGTGGCCCCAAATGCCCCTGCCGAAAAAAATTCGCTTCGCTTCTCTCGGCCATCGTAAATTTGCCTAATTATTGATTTGGTCCTATGGATATGATCATCTTGAACATTTGAAGATCGTTGACGCAATATTACAAATGCACGCATGAAAAAGTTATTTTGATTTTTTCCCTGCAGTTATTTTTTAATGTGTTTAAAGCTTGATACAAAAATACCGGGTACATTGCTTCTTTAAACTAAGAGAGCGACCATTTGATTTTTATGGGGGGGGGGGGGGGCTATGGTGAAATTTAAAATAAAAAGGCAGGACAGTGCTTTGAATTAAAAAAAAAGGCAGGATGTTGTTTTTACCTGAAAAATTTATAGCAGTTTAAAAAAAATTTGCGCGCTAGTAAAAAAAATCCAGACTCGGCTTTTTTCCGGATATGAAAAAGCAGGACGAAGAAAATCACCATAGCCACCCCCCCCCCACCATAAAAAGCAAATGGTTGCTCCCTAACCGCATTTTGGCGAATACCTAGAATAAAGCATGAACCGGATTCAAGACCAGAAGCCCTCGTACAAGGCGCTAATAGGTGATTTTAAAAATCATTTTCTTTTCGTGTTAAAAATTTAACCAAAAACATGAAATTTTAGAAAATTATGTTATAAGAATAGGAGTTCATAAACATTAAAAATAGTCACAGGAAATGCCCAGAATGCAGGATTTTGCACCATTTATCTCAGAGCTTCTGGGGGCCTTGAGCGGCCCCCAGACCCCCTGCCGTATATACCACCTCGCTACGCGAGGTGGGAGAGGCACTTAATCGTGCCTCTTTATATTCTGGTTCAGCAGTACCAATATTTTTTTCCTTCCTACGCCTCTGCGCTGATCAACTTTATTCATTATTAGCCATAATCAGCCATGTGATGTGATATATAGACTAACATGTATAACTTATTCAACTGAAGCGTGCGCAAACAAAGTAATTATACAAGTAAACCAATCATAATCTATTGAGAGGCAGTTATAGAAGTTTCAGAACTTATACTTGCTGCAAGAGGACAGGTACAAAGGTACAAAGACAGAGAGGGGTATATACTAATATATTTGTTTTACGAGGAATGATTACTTGCCATGAAGAACATGGTACAAACTTGGCCCTTTTTAATGCATGATAAATAAATCATAAGTAATTAATGTCAATGCACTTCATATTAACTTTTTTGTTTTTTCAAGAAGAAATGCTTTTGGTACGTTCTACAATTTTCAGAAAAAATCGTTTTTGTAGTGCATTTAAAAAATAAATATTCAGTGGTTCTATTAAAGGTAGGAAATTTGGGTTTTTTTTTCAACGAAAAATTACTTGGTTCAGAAACAATTTTACAGAAAATTATTTTTTTTTTAAGAATAATTTTCAAAATATCAACTAAGTTATTCTTCCGAGAACTGTTTACATAACCAATGTATCTGATCGATTAAAAAAGTTATGAGGATTTGAAATTTGGTTTAATTATCCTGTCCATCAATGTTTGTTTATTGCCATCTAATTTGACTCTTAATGAGAAGCAAATAAGTAAATATGACATCACTAATGAGCTAGGCAAACACTCCTATATGTATAAGGTAAGAATTTTGATCAGATAAGGTCAACTTAGCAAATACATGTACATAATACGCTCTATATTTTAATTTTATGTGCAGTTTTGGTATTGCATATATAGGAAAATTAAAAATATTAAAATTTTGCAATGTTTAAATTTTAAAGAAAGCTACAGATGGACCTTAAACATACCCAATAGACTGCTTATTATATGGACTTGGTAGGAATCTAGGATTGATGAATGAAGAACATTGTACAGTAAAGGCCAAACTTGGCCCCTTTTAATGCATGATAACTAAATCATAAGTAATATAATTAATTAATGTCAATGCACTTCATATGGAGTTAAATGGTTAAAATTTACGAATATACATGTTCAGTATATGCATTCAATTTCAACTATTTTGGTGCAAAGTACCAAAGATTGCTCCATTGAAAACAGTGCTTTCTTGTCAAAATTCATATTTTACTGTATGTCTTGAAATTAAAATTTAGGGTTTTAATTTCTGATAAGAAAAAGGTAAAATGTATACAAATATTATAACGAAACTTAAAGGTCCCGTGGCTTTTCCGGGACAAAAGTTCATGTTTTAGAAGGTATACCTGAAAATTCACGTTTTTTTTACTTTAGGAATTTCAGAAAAATAAAATAATTTTATCACGTTACATAATTATGTGGAATAAAAACTTTATTCACTATGCAATATTTTTTTTTACAAAAAAATGATTTTTTTCACAATCACACGTAAAAAGCGACGTATATTCACTTCACAGTCGATGACCTATTTGGTACTTTACTACCTCCAAAGCTTTGTATTCTTAATTTCAGGGATCACATTATACAAGGTATACAAGGGGATAAACATGATAAATATGGCTTCTACATCGCGATCGAGATGATTATTGAATTTCTAACATCAAATAGAAATGAATTTGATTATTTTAATGGCGAGGCTTGCCGAGCGATTCAAATATCAAATTTATTCCCAGAGATGTTAGAAATTCTATAATCATCGAGAATTTAGTTGTCATAGGTTTTTCATTAATGTAAACAGGTAAAAAAAAACTGCTAAAAGGTTGATCATCAATGAGGCTTGTTTAGGGTATATTGGGATATGGGATATTCACACAATTTTTTCATGGGATACGGGATATTTGAGGCAAAACTTACTGGGATATGGGATATTTAAGTCCATTTTATTTACAGGGATATGGGATACTAGAAAATCACTTGTTGGGATATGGGATATTTGATGAAAAATTTACGGGGATATGGGATATTGGTACCCCCCCCTAAACAAGCCCCATCAATAGCACGTGTGCAATTACGCTGAGAACAAAATTTTCTCTACAGGTGAGAAACATTTTTCCACAGCTAGGTAAGAGTTTGATAAAGCGGACGAAAATAAGAGAAACCTGGTTTCAGGCATTCACTACAACTCTCATGTATATTAAATTTTTCATAACAATACTCGCATCGCGATTCACAAATATCCGCCTTGGGACAAGAAACCTTGTTACCTGTTCATTGTTGAATGAGTCTCTCAAATTCCTGGGAATTGTTTGTGTTTGTATTTTTTTTACTCTGACAAGTGAATAACACTACTTTTAATTAAATTTTCAAATGTTCTTCAAAAATAAACATATCTTACTTTCATCATTCCCAATGTTATTACCTCTGATCTTTTGTCAGTTGACTTTTTACATACATGTATGTGCAATCTTATATCCGGAATTTTCCGGAATGGATTAACTCACAATTGGTCTATTATACATTTTTATACCTCACGCAACGAAGTTGCGAAGGGTATAATGTTTTTGACTGTCCGTCCGTCCGTCTTTGATCAAAGTTTGTGAACGCAACTCCTCTTAAACTACCGAACAGAATTTAACGAAACTTGGTATGCATGAAGTACACCATATGTTGTTGTGCATATTACCAGGAATTTTTTATCCGCAAATTTTTGTGGGAGTTATGGCCCTTTGGACTTAGAAATTTGCAGAAAATCATGATAACAGTTTGTGGACGCAACTCCTCTTAAACTACTGAACAGCATTTAATGAAACTTGGTATGCAAGAAGTACACAAAATGCAGTTGTGCATTTTACCAGGAATTTTTGATCCGCAAATTTTTGTGGGAGTTATGGCCCTTTGGATTTAGAAATTTGCAGAAAATCGTGATTACAGCTTGTGAACGCAACTCCTCTTTAACATGTTTAACTACTGAACAGAATTTAACGAAACTTGGTATGCAAGAAGTACACTATATTTAGTTGTGCATGTTATCAGGAATTTTTGATCCGCAAACTGTTGTTGGAGTTATTGCCTTTTGGACTTAGAAATTTGCAGAAAATCATGATTACAGTTTGTGAACGCAACTCCTCTTAAACTACTGAACAGAATTTAACGAAACTTGGTATGCAAGAAGTACACAAAATGCAGTTGTGCATTTTACCAGGAATTTTTGATCCGCAAATTTTTGTGGGAGTTATGGCCCTTTGGATTTAGAAATTTGCAAAAAATCATGATTACAGTTTGTAAAACTTCTAAACTACTGAATAGAATTTAATGAAATTTGATTTGCAAGAAGTATAACTTATGTAGCTGTGTATGTTATCACAAATTGGCAAAAGTTTACGAGCTCGACGTTTTTTGTCTCGTCTGCGACTTTAGTCGCTAAAGGCGAGACTTAGGTATTTTTTTCCGGCGGCGGCGGCGGCGTAAACTTTTTTGTAAGACTTTTGTGGAAAATAAATTACAAGAAAAGTATAATAGCTAGGCATGTGATATTTGGTATAGAGACAGTTGGGGTTATGGTCTACACAACTGGCACCATGGCGTTTGACCCTGACCCAAATTTCATGGTTCAGCGCCTCTGTGAACTCACTTGTTGTTTCTTGCCAAAAAACCCTTTGTAAGACTTTTGTGGAAAATGAATTACAAGAAAAGTATACTAGCTAGGCATCTGATATTAGGTATACAGACAGTTGGGGTTATGGTCTACGCAATTGGCACCATGCCGTTTGACTCTGACCCAAATTATATGGTTCAGCGACTCTGTTAACTTATATGTTTTTTCGGGACAAAAAACACCTTTGTAAGACTTTTGTGGAAAATGAATAAAGTGAAAAGTATAATAGCTAGGCATCTGATATCTGGTATACATACACCTAGAGTTGTGGTCTATGCAACGTTAACTGACACCATATCCTTTGACATTGACACAATTTTCATGGTTCAGTGACTCTGTGGGACACTTAAAACTTTTGACGAAAATAAATGAAGTTAAAAGTAAAATAGCAACTGATATTTGGCATACAGACATTTGGGGGTTTCGGTCTACAACTGATTCCATGGTGTGTGACCCTGATCTCATTTTCACGTTTCAATGACTTAGTGATGTTGGTCTTTTTTCATTGTTTCTCAATAACTATGGTTTCAGACATGTTTGTGATGGTTAAATGGAATTCTGTCAGCTGTCACATGACCTTGACCTTAACTTTTCTGAAGGCCCAGCTAGACCTTCAATGAGTTCTGTGATGGTGCCGACAGGCGAGACATACTTTAGTGTCAACTCTTGTTTATAGTCAAATAGCAGAACGCGTGTGGTATGTGAGCGTTCTCACTAAAGGTTCTTTCATTACTAAATATAACGAAAAATCGCACAAAAACTGCGAAATTGCTTCAGATATTTAAGAACGAAAAGAGGTCGAAATAATAAGTTGGTTCAAATTTCAAAACAATTATGGATTCAGGTGAGGACTATGCCAGAAAATGGGCCAAAAAAGAACATGAGAAAGAATCTGACGTTTTGTCAGAATGGGTAAAAGCTGTGGGGTCATTGGTTTTGAAAAGAATCAATTCTTTGAAAGGCTCAATTAGCACTAAGGCAACATTCATTTTCAGCAACGCTGATGTTGCCAAAACATTGTCGCTCTTACATGACAAATAGGTTGTTGTACCTGCAGACAAAGCACCAAATAACATCGTTTTTGTGTGCAAGAAACACTATATTGACTGTTTGACAGCTGAATTGGGGGTTAGTTGTACCAGCAATAGCACCACATACACGGCTACAACACTGTCTATGGAGGAAATCATTGGCAATCACAAATATGTCATTTCCTCCTTCGACCTTTCTGTTGGTGGCAATAATGATGACATTCCATCCCTGTATTGGAGTCCTAAATTACATAGAAATCCATACAAACAGCGCTTCATTGCAGGGTCATCCAAATGTACAACTACGCCTCTTTCAGTTATGTTGACTTCAATACTTACGGCAATATAATCCGGCCTCCATAAATATTATGATTGGTGTCAATCAAATATGGATCCTGAAGAATTCGAAAGAACTGATAGAGATTCTTAACTTTAAAAATCAGTTTCATCTTGTAACAGCATCAAAACATTCGATTTCTCCACACTTTACACTTCTATTCCACATGAACAACTGAAATCGCGATTGGCACAGCTGATTAAACGAAGCTTTTTCAAAAGGAATGGAAAACGCAGGTACAAATATCTAGTAGTCGATTGTACCAAGACTTACTTTGTCATCAATGAGTCAAAGAAAAAGAACACATTTTCAGAAGACCAAATACTAGTAATCGACATGCTCAACTTTCTTATTGACAACATATTTGTTCAGTTTGGTGGACGTGTTTTTCAGCAAACAATAGGGATTTCAATGGGCACTAATTGTGCACCTTTGCTTGCTGATTTGTTTCTTCATTCATATGAAGCAGACTTCTTACAATCTCTTCTAGACAAAAAGACCGTAGACTAGCTCTCTCTTTCAACCTTACGTTCCGTTATATTGATGATGTGCTTTCACTAAACAATTCTCGATTATTACATGTGCCTGCTCTAAGCCAGGAATCTTTGACAAAGCTTTCGTTTGTGCTTGTCTTTTTGATGTTTTCTGTTCCTTGTTTAAGAAGGGGGTCTATCTGTGACTATTTCAGGGCTGAATTATATGCATTTTATTAAGACCATGGGCCTATTGCAGAACCGCAAGCAGTGCCAAATGGCCTCGTTGAAGGCTGCTGGCGGTTGTCCATTGTGGTTTTTCTAAATTGCCGTTTAATTGTGGGCTGTGTTGCGTACACTTATTCCACATCTCATTATTTTCTATTTCTCCATCTCATATATCACCAGGAGCTTGAGATAAAGGACACAACGGATTCTAGGAAGTCTGGTTCATATTTAGATCTACATCTCGAAATTGACTCTCAAGGAAGACTTTCAACAAGGCTCTATGACAAACGTGATGACTTCATCTCATTCCGTCCGCCCCAGCTTATGGAATTTACGTATCTCAACTGATTCGTTACTCCAGAGCGTGCGCGACTTACATCGATTTCCTTAGCAGAGCGACACGTCTGACGCAAAAATTACTCACACAAGGTTATGTTGCTCCTCGGTTGATTTCTTCACTCGGGAAATTTTACGGATGACATCATACACTTACAGATGGGACCAAACCTAACCTGTACAAAAGTAAACCAAAAGTAAACATTTAGGTTACTTTTCTGGTTTGGTTTGGTTTACTTGACTAAACTAGGTAGTAAACCATGGTTTACTCATGCTTTTCCGACGTAAACTAAACTTAGTAGAGTAAACCAAACCAGCCATTAGTTTGGTTTACTTTTAATCGTGTTTAGTTTACTCAAAGTAAACCAAACCAGCGTCCTGGTTTGGTTTCCTTTAATCTTGTTTAGTTTACTACCAGCGGCCTGGTTTGGTTTACTTTGAATCTTGTTTAGTTTACTCTAAGTAAACCAAACCAGCGACCTGATGAAATAATATTAATTTAGAGATGATGAATTAAATTTATGAATTAGCTAGCTTGACGCACAGATCGGCTAGTAAAGAGTTTATTCTTTACTGCGCATGCTCGCTCAAAGTAAACCAAACTAGCGACTGGTTTGGTTTGTTCTTGGCCTTGTTTAGTTAACTCAGAGTAAACCAAACAAGCGACCTGGTTTGGTTTACTTTTAATATTATTTGATTTACTCTGAGTAAACTAAACTTGCAGCATGGTTTGGTTTACTCTGACGTAGTAAACTAAGTTTACTCTCAGTAAACCAAAGTAGTCAGATAGCTGGTTTGATTTCCTTTTGAAATTAAACTTAGTAGTAAACCATGGTTTACTCAGAGTAAACCAAACCAACATAAAAGTAAACAAATAGTAAACTTTTGGTTTACTTTCTAAATTTGGTTTGCATACAGGTTTGGTTCGTACCCATCTTTTTAGACAAATATGGGATTTCGATCTCTCAGATGAGTGCAGATGTTGGTTTGTTATAGGGTTTTGGTTTGTCTTCCTTTACCGAATTTGACACGCTGAATGGACTATTGGCAACGCGACGGGTGTGCTATAGCAAGCAGGAACTGCTTACTCTTCCGGAGCACCTGAGTTCACTCTTGTTTCGACTGGAGTTCGCGTTGTTGATTGATATTCAGTTATTATGTGTTTCCATGTTTTACATGTTGTCTGTTTTTGTCCCGTTCTTGTTGGTGTTTACTGGTTTTGTCTCTGCCCTTTCAGACTTTTGACTTTCGGATACCCCATTGGTACCTCTGGTTCTTACAAAAAACACAGTTATTAAATCTAGTCATTTGTATTCTTGAACAGGTGTTTAGTAAAAAGATAATATGGATACAGAGAAGAATCATAAAGACCACGATGGACATTCTGATACATGTTTGAATCCATTTGGTCATAGCACACAGTCAAACTTGATTGAACATACGAGTGCTGAACGTAACAAACCGAATGTACATGACTCAGAGTTTACTCAGAAAGGAAAAGGTGGAGGAAACATGAGGTCACAAATGAAAGAGGTCGTGACTACTGGACCAAACAAACCTGATGTACATGATTCAGAGTTTACTCAGAAAGGGACACATGGAGGAAACACGGGGACACACCCTGGAGGTAAACCTTTTCATAATGATGCATGTGCGAACAATTTTCCTGATATGGGCACCCTGCATACCCGTCTGATGGTACAAAGAAATGACATGCTTTATAACTGCGACGATGATAATTACCCATTCCGGGGACAAGGAAGGAATCTCTCTAGTAAGGAATTTAGTTGTGAATGTTGTGAACATTTTCAACTCAGTAAGACTTCAAACCACCACTTTAAGACCCAAAATGAAGCTAAACTTAAGCTTCATACATGCGACTACTGTGGTAAAGGATTTACTTCGAAGGGAAACTTTCGTGCCCATATCAAAATACACACTGGTTACAAACCTTATAAATGTGAACTTTGTGATAAATCATTTATTAGAAATGCAACCCTTCGGAGACACATGCGAAATCATACTGGCGAAAAACCTTATAAATGTGAACTTTGTGACACATGTTTTACTACGATTGGAATCCTACAGAGACACAGGAGAATACATACAGGTGATAAACCTTATAAATGTGAACTTTGTGACACATCTTTTACTACGAGTGGAAACCTACAGAGACACATGGTGATACATAAAGGTGACCAACCATTCAAATGTGAGTTTTGTGGCAAATCTTTTACTCAGAATGGAAACCTACAGAGGCACATGAAAATACACACGGGTGACAAACCTTATAAATGTGAACTTTGCCATAAATCATATATCGAGAGTGGAACTCTTCGGATACACATGAGAGTACATACTGGCGACAAACCTTATAAATGTGAATTTTGCGACAAACCTTTTACTCAGAATGTAAGCCTAAAGACCCACATGAAAATGCACACTGGTGATAAGCCTTATAAATGTGAACTTTGTGACAAATCCTTTACACGGAATTTAAACCTTCAGAATCACATTAAAGTACATACTGGTGACAAACCGTATGAATGTGAACTTTGCGATAAATCATTTACAGAGAGTGGAAACCTTCAGAAACACATAAAGAAACATACTGGTGAAAAACCATAAACATGTGACGTGTGTGGTAAAGTTTTTAGTTATATTCACCACCTACAGACCCACTTGAAAATACACACCGGTGACAAACCATATGTATGTGAATTTTGTGACAAATCTTTTACTACGAGTGGAAACCTACAGAGACACATGAGAGTACACACTGGTGACAAATAAAGTAAATGTAAATTTTGTAACAAATCTTTTACCCAGAATGGAAACCTTCAGAAACACATGAACAAATATTCTTGTGACAAACCATATAAATGTGGTGAATGTGGTAAAGCTTTTAATTATAGGCATCACCTACAGACTCACTTAAAAATACGTACTGGTGATAAACCATATAAATGTGAAATTTGTAACAAATCTTTTACCCAGAATGGAAGCTTTATGAGACACATTAGAAAACATACTTGTGACAAACCATATAAATGTGACGTATGTGGTAAAATTTTTAGTTATAGTCACTACGTACAGACCCACTTGAAAATTCACACTGGTGATAAACCATATGAATGTGAACTCTGTGACAAATTAGTCCAGTCGATTTGTGAACAAATGCTCAAAAGATGGTAAAAGCATGAAATTTAGCATAGTGGTAGAACAAAGCATACCAAAAAATATTAGCTATGGACCCAATTCAAAAAGTCAAAATGGCGGCCATTTTCAAGATGGCCGCCCGATGGAATTTAAAATTAGGAAATAAATTAAATTAAAAATTCTGCTTTGAAGATAAAAGCATCAAATCATGTATAATAGCAGTGCAAACTATTCTGAACAATATATTAGAAGATAGTTTGCCTAAAATTCAAAATGGCTGCCATTTTAAAGATAGCCGCCTCAAAATAGCATATATACGTACGAAATCATATAATCTTTTATTTAAGGTAAATTATGACCCAAATAGGCCCAAACAACAATGTATATGTGCTAAATCAAATTGAATAAGATGTATAAATATAATCTTGTGTCCGTTTGAAGATATCAGGTGGGGAGTGTACAGGAATATGCTGCATATCTAATTATATCAATCTGATTGTGGTAAAATTGTGTTGATGTTATCGTTTTTTAATATAGTATGGCAGAACTAATTATATTTACATTGGAACTATCAACTCGAAATGGTGTTTTAAAGCCTACCTTTTGAAGAATTATATAAGCATTTTTTCCGGTGTCAGTCTGTCAATCCATATGTCTATCAATTTGTCCAGCCTGCAATAGGGGTGCTACATTTATGGACCCTATTAGTTATGACTCGACTTGAGCCATTTTACCCCCCCCCCCCCCCTAATAGGCTTCTGGCAATGCTTCTCAATTTTCCTCTGTCCTTTGAAAGTTGATGGATGCTGCTCCACATGTAACCATTCTCTATCATTTTTCTTGTTTCTCCTCCATGTCAGTCTATGTCACCCCTTTTTTCTTGTTCCTTGTAATGTCCATTGTAGGGCCTGGTTTTTCCTTTGCGTAATGGGCTACCAAAGAGAGCGACCAGACGGGGATGGCTATGGTGAAATTTTAAATAAAAAAGGCAGGATGGCAAAAATCTAGAAATAAAAAGACATGACAGTACTTTGAAGTACTTTGGCAGGATTGCTGTTTTGACTGAAAAATATTTGTACCTTTAAAAATTTAAGTCCTCGCAAAAAAAAAAATCCAGGCAGAGCATCTCCATAGCCCCCATCCCCATAAAATCAAATGGTTGCTCCCTAGCCACTGCCGCCTTCCCTTCTTTATTTCGAGAACAATAGGTGTGTTTTGGACTGTTTTTGTCTGTAATTCTGTAAGGCGGTCTTTTGGATGGATCAGAGACATTTGTATCTAAATACCTGAAGTTTCTGCATGTTGGCCATTGTTAGGCTCCGTGTTTCTGACCCGTACAGCAAGAATGATTTAATTATAGCCCTGTATGCTAAATACAGATCTATGATTTAAAGTTACTGCTTAATTTACTTAGCTTGGTCTTTATGAATACTTGTTTCGATTCCCATACTTTTCAGGCATTCCAAGGGCCGTTTCATCATCTGTTGCACCAAAGTTGTTAATCACAATTTCTATATATATATAAAGTAAAATGTTGTTCTCTCAACGTGAGTCTTGTTCTTTTTTTCTTTTTTTTTTGGTGAGTGCATCTATTTCGCTGATATTGATGTTGTTTTTGTTAATCCTCATTATGGTCTCCTCTTTTTATACGTACTACTGTTTTGAAGCATTTTCAACCAATTCAAAGATGTTTTCTTACATTTGGTGGAGTCCATTTCCTCTTCTCTGGTGTGATTCTCTAATCATCTAATCAATTCATGGCCAAAAGAAACAAAGAAAAGTAAAGTAAACAGCCATGTCTAAAAACTGGACGTATTTCAAACTCTTTACTTATATCTCGTGGGTGCACTACCTGACATTTCGTTCCTAGAGCTGTACATATTCGTTATTGATGTAACAGTTCTGTTTGGAATTCCATAGATCGCAAGAAGTTTCCACAGAATTTCTCGATCAAGGATATCGAAAGCTTCCTCGAAGTCTATTGTAATATATATAAAGGGAACTGTTTCATTGAATTGGCTGCTTGATGTGCAGGTTGGCTATCTGTTCAATGCAAGATTTTCTTTTTTTTTCAATCTTTCTGGTCTCGCAGTTTTATGTCTGAAGTTGTTTTAATACAACAATGCTCTATAGTTTTTACAATTGATTAAGCCTCCCTTTCTAACAACTTAAATTATGTATTCGTTTTCCAATCTTATGGGAGTTCCACTGTGTCATAGGTTTAAGTATTTATGCTGTTTTTTATGATTCGATTTAAATAATGACATAAATTCTGAGTCTGGCGTTGGTAAGTTTTCATGGTCTTTATGGCTTTGATATTTTATTTTAAGATGACAATGAACAGTCTATATTAAGGTGGTCTGCAGCAGGCTGAATAAATGTCATTGTTTCAGGAGCTTATACGACAATCTTCACATCTAAACACAATTTTACTCCGATTAGCAAGATATGTAAATATTTCTGTACACTCCCCGTCTGATATCTTCAACCAGAATAGAGATTCCTTTGACACTTGTTTAAAATTTGTTTGAGCACTTATCTATTGCGTTCATTCATATTTAGGGGCATAAAAAACTTTGAATAGAACATGATTTCATAATGTAGATAAATATGCTATTTTGAGGAGGTCATCTTTAAAATGACAGCCATTTTCAATATAAGGCAATCCGTTTCTACTATATTCTTTAGAATATTTTGCACTGCTGTAATACTCAATTTGGTGAGTTTATCTTCAAAGTACAATTTTTAATGAATTTTATTTGATTTATTTGTTAATTTTATTTTCCATTAAGCGGCAATCTTGAAAATGACCGCCATTTTGAATTTTCGAGTTGGGTCCATAGCTAATATTGTTTAGTATGCTATTTTCTTCCACCATGCCAAATTTCATGCTTTTACCATACTTTGATCAATTTCGCCAAAAACCTGCACAAATCGACTGGACTAAATCTTTTACTCAGATTGGAAGCCTGCAGAGACACAAAAGAAAACATTACTTGTGACCAACCATCTAAATGTTTAAATGAGTATGGTAAAAGGTTAAGCCGACAACAGACCAACAAACATAAACTTAATTGATGGTTACAAAGCTTTTAAAAGTACGGAAGCCTTTTAGGGCCATGCAATTTACTTTTTATAATTTGTGATAACAAATTACTAATTTAATATAACAAGTTAATAATTTAATATAACAAGTTAATAATTTGATATAACAAATTATCAATTTGATATAACAAGTTAATAATTTGATATAACAAGTTAATAATTTGATATAACAAATTATAAAAAGTAAATTGCATGGCCCTAAAAGGCTTCCGAATAAAAGTGAATTTTGTGACAAATCGTTTCATTAGCGACCACAAGATGGCAAGACGAAAAAAAAAAATGACGCTTTAACACAAAGATCAGACAGCCGTTTTTTTAAATAGAACTGCTATAAAATCATTTAAAATGTCCAAAACAGTTCTCAAAGCGAAACAGCAAGTTATTAATTTATCTGAAAACAAATTAAACGATGCCGATATTACATGTATATCTTACTCTCCAAGGGAATCATATGGCTTTTATCATACACTGGTTTACTCCTCTCTAGCTACCGACATCGTAGTTATCTTCGATTCCTACCATATAAAACCATTTATAACCAACCCAAGTGCTTTCAAATTACTAAAAATACCTGAGAAATAAACAATAGCCAGATAACAACCTTTATTTTACACAATAAATCATTTTTTATTAATTTTCTGCCCTCCTCTGTCCTGCTCTCTACTTCTCTCTATATTAACCTACCGAAAGAGAACTACTTCATGATTATGATGAACTTGCAAGAAAGATGCGATGTAGAAATTTGCTTAAAATTGATAAATCTGAAAATTTGCATCTCTTCTATGTTAATAGAAAATAATGAGTTTTGGAATAAGTGTACGCGACACAGCCCACAATTAAACGGCAATTTAGAAAAACCACAATGGACAATTAACCGCCAGCAGCCTTCAACGATGCCATTTGGCACTGCTCGCGGCTCTGCAATTGGCCCATGGTCTAAATAAAATGCATATAATTCAAATCCAGCCCTGAAATACTCACAGATAGACCCTCTTCTTAAACAAGGAACAGAAAACATAAAAAAAGACAAGTACAAACGCAAGCTTAAATGTCAAAGATTCCTGGTTTAGGACAGGCACATGTAATATGTGGGGGGGTTAAACTAGTTTTTTGGGCCCAACCTTCCCCCTATCAATATTCCTAGACAAAGCTCAAAAACTAAAAAATCAAATCGATCAAAGTCCAATTCCACTAGAGAGAACCTAAGACAAAAAACAAGAACAAACAAAAGGACGATAAAGGAACTCTCCATAGAACACTCACTCGCTGTTACTGACAGCTAGCTGAGAATCATCAATCTGATGTAAAAAATCAAACATATCGGTTTTAAATCCGACAAAACACTTCAAACAATTATTATAATGATTTAGTGAAGTGTCATCACACAAAACCGACACGCTTGATCGCCATAATGCGTAAATGACAATAGTAAAATTTTTCATTTCTAATGGATTGCTTTTAAATTTGTGAACTTTATATAAAACATTATCATATAATTCAGGATGTGATATTCCTTTCATTATAAGAAAAAGATTTTACTAATTTGTGGTATCGATAACCTTGTTTTAATAATTTTTCAGTAATAAAACGGTTTTTATTATTAAAATCAGAAACACCACTGCAGATCCGAGCATATCTTACTAACTGTGAAATGTAAACCCCGTATGACGGCGCTAGTGGAACATCTCCTTCAAGAAAAGGGAAATTTATAATAGGGAAGGTAAAGTCGTCACGTTTATCATATACTTTGGTTTGTAATTTTCCGTCAATAATACTTAAATCAGGATATAACCCAAAAGTTTCTTGTTATGCACTAGGAAACTATATCAGCTTAACAAAACTTGCATTGTCTCATTTGCCGTTTCGAAAATTCCAAGACAATATATTAAAAAAAACTGAAACCCGACAGAAATATCGTTATTAGAAAACCATGCAGATAAAAATTCAAATATCGTTTTTAGATAAAGACAAATACATCGATGAAGAATATCATCAATTTATTAATATTACCTCATTACGAAAATATGGAAAATCATTATCTAGATGGATTTACTTCAAGAGAACATCATAAAATACGTAACAGACATGTTCCGCGAAGTTGCATTAGATTTACAAGTTGCATTTTAAAAATATTTGCTGATTATACAAATAAATACACGTGGTAACTTTAGTAACTTATTTAACATTTCTGTACTCACCTTGATTTCGGATCTACTAAGGAATACTTTTGTTGTCTTTTTGGACATCCTTTCCTTCTGTGTTCCTCATTCTTGACGCGAGTTTGGACACATGACCTTAATTGACCAATGAACAACCGGCCTACCCTGTTTTGCTAAATCAAGTTAGGTTCATGTATCATACCTTTTAACAATTTGACTCGTCTAAAGGGCATAATATGTCAAAATAAGTACCATATGTTTACATAAAAAAAATTAAAAGTTGTGAAAAACTTCTTATAATAGAAATTAATGACAACCGCCAGCAGCCTTCAACGAGGCCAGTAGGCCCTGCTCGTGGTTCTGCAACTATTAGATGCATATTATTCAAATCCAGTCCTGAAATAGTCACAGATAGACCCCATTTTTAAACAAGAAACAGAAAACATCAAAAAGACAAGTACAAACGAAAGCTTTGTCAAAGATTCCTGTCTTAGGACAGGCACATATACAAGCACAAAGATAAGATAAGATAAGATAAGAAAGATTTATTTGAATTCGGATTTGCAAATAACAATAAACACAAGCTCTCAAGAGCTTTTTTCCGACTAAAGTCTAGATTTGCAAAACATGTTTAAAATTAATAACCTAACTTGAGATACCGTTTTTTACTTTCATGAACATATAAAGAGATTTAATGAGAAAAGATATCAATGAAAATGCACGCGAGAGACTGTCCTTTTTGCAATGGACTTTCGGATTGTGGTATATCGTTAGTTTGTGAAAAATTCTTTCGTTTAATTTCATGAATTTCTTTTTTAAAACTTTTACCCCTCAAACTTGATACATGGAATATTTTTATTTTCGTTTCCAACGTAAGTTTTTTTTTATATAACTCGTCAATACCATCCCTCAATACCATTAGCCCACAATAATATCCCTCAGTACCGACACCTAACCGTCAATTATATCTATCCCGTGCGGGGCCCGGGAGGCGAATAGGCCCGCAGCAGCGCTAAGCTTGTCGGTAAAAGTCCACTAAAGAGCGCTCAGAAACCTCACATCAGGGTCAGGCCGCTTTGCCCACAAAGCGACTGGGATGTGTGCCCCAAGTGGTTGAATGGGGCAGCCCTGACATTGAGAGATGTGGGGTCGTCAGGCGATAATGCGGAAAACCTGACCGCAAACCATAGTGGTGCACCGTGTTGGGAACAATGTCACGTTCCTCGCACGTTAAAGAACCCTGCTGCAGGTCACGGTTAGAGTAGGACCCGTAGGATCCCCATGCAGGAGGCTAAATTTCCCCTCCCTACCCATCTCTCCTTTTTCCAGACCTTGTGTCCCCATTTCCTCCACTTCATCATCATTTCATGTTCATTGTATCACCACTTTCATATTCATCTCCCGGATATAGCCGAAATCATGCTGCTTGGGAGTAAAGCAATAACTAACTAACTAACAAATCAATTATATCTAATGAAGTTGTGTTAGAAAATCGAACATATGTTTCCTTGTAAAATGGTAAAATTATATTATGTTGGCCCGCAGCTACGATTACTCGTCTACGAGTAACAATAGGAATTTTTTATTGTTACTCGCATGACTAAAACAGAAACGGTTTCCGGATACGGCACCTTTTCACAAGTAAATAAAACGAATAATAAACACTTCTACATTATTGTACATTAATATTGTTCTTTTATTTATCAAATTTATGATGTTTTATGACGCTTTCGGCAATGCCAATACCGCATATCATGTTTTTTCACGTGTGTCTAATTTTCGCTATGTTCGCAGTTGGTAACAATCCGCGAATATTAAACACAGCAAAAATTTCCCATAGCGTTATTGTTCCTGTTCCTTTTTACCTTGTTTTGGTTGGTGTCTTAAGTCTCAGGTATTTTAAATGGTGCCATTTCAGGCATCCGTCACAGACAACTGCCGAGTAAATGTGGACATCGTCGCCACACTTCTGGCACAATCAATCAAGCATTGTTTACAAAATATTTTTTATCCTTTTGATATGATTTTTTTCGTCCAAAATCTTTATACTGATGTTGTTGGTGTCTTTAATACTGGTCTCTAAATTTGATGATTATGTAATTCCCACCTGTGCATTTTGATTTGATGAAAAGTTTGTACGGAATAGCCATACGGCTAATCGTACATGTACAAACTGTCTGTACTAGGAACCACTGCCTTTTTAATGCCTTTACCTATATAGATGAAAATTATTTTAGACAGAGAATACCTTTTGCTTGCTTAACCTTCAGCACATTACAAATGTCTCCTTGCGTCGAAGATGTCAGATGACCCTTATAGAAGACACTCGGATATGGCTTAAGGACCAGGTAAGTGATTCGGGCTCCTGTGAGCTTCTAGACCGAGATTGCTCTGACGTCCACGGCATTTTTCCAGCAAGCTTGTGCCGTGGGATGTCAGAGCTCTTTCCATATAAAAAAACACGGGATTTTAACAAATGCTTTCTAAATGTTAAAAAAGCTCTTATGTCAGTCATTTGCAAAATGTGAGTTGTAAAACAAGACTAAATTAATATTTAAAAGTATATAGCTACAAGAAACTACCTGATATAATCCAGTAAAATAAGAAAAATGTAAGAGCTGATCTTTAACTTTATCGATTTTATCAAGTTCAAGATCAGAAAATAATACAAAAATTTTAGATTATTTTACTTATTCAAGATATTTTTTTTTATTCTTAATGACCAAATCATAGACCTGTATATTATACAGATCTATGACCAAATGTTTCATTTGAGACCAAAATATATATGTAACAATGATATAAAGATGCTTAATTTATCTCGGAAGTGCACAACAAAACTGTTGTGCTAAATCCCATGTTTTATGTTAAATTTGAAGCTAGGACCTCTGACGGACACGGCACTAGCTTGCTGATCTCGGACTGTACTCTATATGGAGCTTCTTGTTTGTTTTGACCTTCCAATGTTTTGATTCAAATGCATGGGAGAGGTTACTCCTTGAAATAAGTAAAGGTATAACTATGGTTAATGCTGTGCTGATATTTACAGATAACCGATGAAAATATTTCGACTCCGTCGTCTTTTGTTTTAGTTTTGTTTTGCTTTTTAGATTGACTTGATGACGAAGGAACGATAACTCTGTCTATGTATCAAAGAATTTTGCAGCTCAAACCATAAAAGCTGTCCCTTTTTCACAGTATTAATATAAAAAACACAGGTATAGATGAAGGAATGACGTAAATAAATTTGATAAAACATGGCCGGAAATAAGAACTTGGAAGTTGTATCACAGTTAGCATGGTTATTTATGGGACGACCATTTGATTCTGAGGGGGGCTAAGTCTAAGACTAAGACTAAGAAACTTTATTTGAAGTCGGGTTAAACAAACATAATAAACGTAAGCTCCGTAGAGCTGTCAGTTTCTGTCAGGAAAGATTATTTATTTTCAAAATTTTGTGGCAAGAATATTTATTTTCTGCTTACAATAGCTTAATTGAGCAAGGATCTTGGGACAAATAATTTATTTTTCTTGCAAACAGAGGCCAGCTAAATTATTATTTCCAACTTTTTCCAGGCCAGAATATTTCCAGCCCCCGCCCCCTCTAAATCAAATGGTCGTTCCCTTACGATAACGCAAACCCTCCTTATGAGTACGATAATTTGTTAGGATTACAAATCTCGCCTATTGACCTCAACGTTTACGGAGCAAAACAATTTTCTTTAATTAACACACTAAATTAGTATGTTGATATATTTTCATACAGTAAAATGTATTTGAAGATAAATTCAATCAAAGTTTTCGGATATATCTTAATAACTAATAGATTAAAATGTAGAATTTGATATTTTTACTTTTATACTATCTTGAGCTTCACGCAGTTCAGGATAAAAAATTTAATTACTTTAATTACTAAAGGTCAATTTGATGAATGATAATGATGTAAATACAATGTAAAGGTAATAACAAATTACCGAACTAAGAGAATCAATCTCAAATGTCCATAAGACGAGACAATTTAAAACTAGGAAGACATACCTAAAAAAATGAGGTTCACAATGGTCCTGACTTGGTACAGGCATTTCAAAAGAAATGGTGGGTTAAACCAGGTTTTTTTTTACCCAGACCATCTATTATTTGCTTATTTTACCCAAAGATCGCCATGGAAGAGGGTCTGGGTCAAAAATGCGAACTCGAGAGCCACCAATTAATATTGGTTTCTATGAAAAATTGTCCATCATATTTAATGCAGAAATAGACAAACATTGTATCTAATTAATTATTTACCTGAATATATACTTACTCAATAATATAACAATTCATTATTATATAGTAATATTATGACATATTTAACAAAATGTTTAAAAAATGGGGAATCTATTTTATCTGACAAACCTGAATCTATGAAATAATGTCCATATCTATGAAAAAATTGTCTGCATTAATATATATTATTATATATATATTAATGCAGGAAACTGAGATATTTTTTCAACCTGGTTTCAACATGCTATAAATGGACGAAGAAAGTAATTTCTTTATTTCTGTTCAAGATTGGTTTTTAATTGGTTGGAAATGTTGATTGTTGGTTAATTTGTAAGTTACAAATGATTTTTTCCTAATATGTTGAATAATTACAGAAGAATCGTTGATAGAAAATGCCATTCCCTTTGTCCCAAGTTGAATGATGTCAATTTTCCTCCCCGTGACCCCTGATGACCTCATCTTAATGATGAGTCAAATCCAGAACGGATAAATTGTGCAACCCTAGTATTATAGGTCACCGTACTTATTTTTGAAATAATTCGGTTTCAATCTTAAAGAAATTTATATAGATTAATTGTACATGTATAGGAAAATTTTAAAAATGCATATATATTTTTAAAACCTTACATAGAAATTTTTACAAATTTGTGTAAAAAAAAGGGATAAACTTTTGATTTCTGTAATAAAAAAATGGGGTCACGGTACTCCTTTACGAGATATTAAAGGAAAACTAAATTTTCCATTACATTTCTAACGGTAAAAATTAGTCACACATTTTCCCGCCAATTATCTCCCCTGAAATCAGATTTTCTAAGAAAAATCTAATATCTTTTGAAGTGTTTATTTGTATTTTTCTTATTTATAAGATATAATAAACAAATAAATTTTACATCATTTACGATGTATGGTGTAGCAAGTGTTTAAAACTGAAATATAGGCAAACAATTTGCAAGATGACTGTAAAAGATGCTCTGTTTTAGAACCCCAGGCCTCCTTTAGTAAAAATTACAATATACAAATCAAGAATAGACATATTTTAAAATAACTGCACCCAAAACGTAAACATTGAATAAAAGATTTGGCCCTAATTCATTGTAATTAATATGTTCTTTCTGGCGAGTATATAGATTCCTACTTCCATATAATCAGTTTGGTATGTTTGAGGTCCATCTGTAGTTTTCTAAAGAACATTGCAACATTTTTACCTATTTTTGGTCGGATTTCACTAGTGAAAATCCGGGTTATAAAATGGTGAATGTCGGTCGGGCGGGCGGACGGCAGGCGGGGAAAAACTTTCGTAACAGTTTTCTCAGCAACTACTAATCACAGCCATTTGATATTTGGTATACAGCATCAGGGTGGGGTCCCATAACATGGGATTCGATTTCAGGTCTGTCACTCATCGACTTCCTGCTTAACGAAATACGGCCATTTCTGTCTTTGACCCATTTTTTAATATGGACAGCCAAAACTGCACATACAATTGAAATATAGATCGTATATACATGTACAATGTAGGTTGACCATGATATTTTAAATATTATACCCCAACTCGTAAGAGAGGGGGCTTTATTGCAACCACCTTGTCCGTCCGTCCGTCCGTCCGTCCGGTTCAATTTCTATGGTTCTACTGGATGGATTGGTTTCAAATTTGGTACACAGCTTCAGCATAATGAGTTCAACCGTGCCTCCCCTTTCAAGGTCAGTCCATCATGATCATCTACTTTTTTAGGGTAAAAAATTTGAAATGTGAAATTTTTCGTAACAGATTTCTTGGCTTCTACTGGATGGATTAGTTTCAAATTTGGTACACAGCTTTATCATGATGAGTTATATCGTGCCTCCCTTTTCCAGGCCAGTCCATCATCTACTTCCTGTTTTCCGAGCCGACTTAGAATTTTTATGGGTCAAAATTAATAATCAATTTTTCGTAACAGATTTCTTGGTTTCTACAGAAGGAATTGATTTCAAATTTGGTATACAGCGTAAGCGTGATGAGTTGTACCGTGCCACCCTTTTCCAGGTCAGTTGGTCATCTACTTCCTGTTTTCTGAATAGCCGAGTGGGTGTATGCTTAGCACGACTTAGTGCAACCCCTTGTTCAACCTACATTGTACATGTATCAGGGATTAAATAAAACTGATCCCTGCATGTATGTACGATCTATATTTTGTTTTATTAAAATAAAAAAGTAAAGCTGCATGTTAAAAGATTTGTTTCTTTCCGGGTCAAGGACAATTATTTTTTTTCCCAAGGAAAACAAAATATTTTTTCAAAAAAATCCATACCCCCCCCCCCCCCCGCCCCCCGAATTTCAAATGGTTGCTGCCTAACAATATCAAAATAGTTACAAGTTCTCTTTTCATGCCCAATTTACTAGCGTTTTTCACAGCGACGACAATGTTATTTTAGCCGAATTCTTATATTTCAAAGAATGATTCATACATGTATGTGATGAAGGTAGTTCTGGAAACAAAGGGAGTAGGCGTCTTTTCATTTTTTTATCTCCCCTTTCCCTCCAAAACAGAATAGAAAGTTATTTATTTTGAAACTACATTTCGGTTTCACTCAATACGTCTGTTTCTATATCTGGGGTACTACTAAATATAACGAAAGATCGAGCGAAATAAATACTCATTTAGACATAAAAGCGCGAAATGAAATAGTCTAACAGTACTTAATTTTGTCATTTGTATTCTTGAACAGGCGTCTAGTAAAAAGATAATATGGATACACAGAAGAATCGCAAAGACCAAGATTGACATTCTGATACATTTTGTACATGTTTGTATCCATGTAGCGAGAGCACACATTTACAGACAAACTTAATCGAACACATGAGCGATGCACATAACAATTCTGATGTACACATGTACATGATACAGGACCCAGAGTTTACTCAGAAAGAGACTTCGGACCACAAATGAAAGAACACATTAGTGATGAACCCCACAAATCTAATGTACAGCACTCAGAGTTTACTCGGAAACGAACACCTGGAGGAAACATGAGGTCACAAATGAAAGAATACATAAGTGATGAACCACCTCAAAAGGAAATCCTACAACCCTGTCCAGAGCTGCAGGAAGATGACAAGCCTTATAACAGTGACAAAGGAAGTGGACTTAGTCAGACTGTGAAACTCAATTTGATGGCACATATATGTGATTACTGTAGTAAAGTTTTTAGTACGAATGAAATCTTACAAAAGCACATGAGAATACACATTGATGATAAACCTTATAAATGTGAATTTTGTGACAAATCATATACTGAGAATGGAACCCTAAAGAGACACATGAGAATACACACGGGAGACAAACCTTATCAATGCGAATTTTGTGATAAATCATTTACTCAGAGTTCAAACCTCAAGAGACACATTACAATACATACAGGAGCAATTAACAGGATTAAGCCTCTTGCATGCAGGTATTGTGGTAAAGCATTTACCACAAGTGGAAACTTGAAGAGACACACACAAATACATACTCGTGATAGATTATACAAATGTGAAGTTTGTTGTAAGTCATTTATTGAGAATCGAACACTTCGGACACACATGAAAATACATAGTGGTGACAAACCATATAAATGTGAACTTTGTGATAAATCATTTGCTGAGAAAGGGACCCTTCGAGCACACATGAGAATACATACTGGTGACAAACCTTATAAATGTGAACTTTGTGATAAATCATTTACTGTGAGTAGTGCCCGTGTGGCACACATGAGAATACATACAGGTGACAAACCTTATAAATGTGAGTTTTGTTGTAAATCCTTTACTGTGAGCGTAAACCTACAGACACACATGACGACACATACTAGTGACAAACATTATAAATGTGAGATTTGTGGCAAATCATTTTCTCTTAATGGAGCACTTCGGTCACACATTAGAACACATATTAAACCTTATAAATGTGACGAGTGTGGTAAAGGGTTTAGTCAAAGCAGTGGCCTACAGAGACACACGAGGAAACACACTAAAAACGGTCTTTTGAGCAATTTGACATCTGCTAAAAAGCTTTTTACAGTCAAAATAGTGTCTGAATGTCACAATTGAGAATCATATACATTCTGGATTACTGCTGGCAAATCATTTACTCATGGAATCCTACAGACTAAATTTAGAATAAGTACATTTTGATAAATCATTTACTAAGAATCGAAACCCTTTAATCGAATTGAATACATGTACATACTGGTGATTAACCATTTAAATGTGAATTTTGTGATAAACCATTTACTCAGAGTTCAACCATTCAGAGCTGGTTCCGCGTGCAAGGCTAAACTTCCGGGAAGGATATATATCACTCATTTGTGCAACTTTCCCATAGGCCCAATGTTAAAGTCATTCGCGGTGGTTCATTTCAAGCACCATTTACTAAAATATAAAATAAGCTTTTGAACTACAGACATTTATTTTCAAAAAATAAAAATATTAACCTTTCCAACCAGATATTTTGTGATAGAATTTACTTAATTTTATTTTTTACTTTGGCGGTGGGCTGAAAATGGGTCTTATCCCAACCCATCCTTTGTGGTAAACCATTTTATTGAGAAACGAACCTATCGAAAACTACTGGTGACAAACCTTGTAATTGTGAGATAGAATTTGTAGTAGTTTATTTGTACCTAAAGGGGACCCCCTTATACACCCCCTCAGATACATACTCAGTCTGGTAAACAGGGGATAAACTTAAGGGAGCAACTGACCATTCGATTTTTAGAGGGGAGGTGATATTTTTTTCGTCCTGTTCTTATTTTCGGAAAAGCTGAGCCTGGATTTTTTGGTGCGTTACCACGCGCCATTCTTTTATTTTTAAAGCTAAATTATAAAATTTTAAGCCAAACTACCATCCTGCCTTTTTAGCTCACCTGACCCGAAGGGTCATGTGAGCTTTTGCCATCACTTGGCGTCCGTCGTCCGTTAGCTTTTTTCAAACATCTTCTTCTCTGAAACTACTTGGCCAAATGCAGCCAAACTTGATATGGTTGTTCCTTAGGGTATTGTGCAAAAAGTTTGCGTTGGGATTTTTGATACGTCAAAAAACATGGCGGCTATTACTAAAAAAAGAACAGGGAGGTCAAATACAGTTTTTTGCAAATAACTCAAAAACGGTGACAGATATCAAAATTCTGGCGAGGGTAAAAGTGATCAACATCTCAAGATCTACATGCCCTGAAATTTTCAAGAAGATCCAACAACTAATGTAGGAGTTATTGCCCTTTTTCTGGATTTTTTTTTCAAAATTTTGCACTTATTTAGCCCTATATCTTAAAAACTATACAGAATATTTTAAAAATTCAAATTGCATATGATTAAGCACATTAAGATCTACATTTCATGTAAGTAGGTCAAAGCTGTGGAACCATTTCTTTTAGGAGTTATGGCCCTGAAAGCGTCAAAATTTACCATTTTTCATTACTTTTTCCCTGAATTTCAAAGATTAACTTGTCTGACACCATACATCAAACTTCAACCATACTTGGCACAGTTGTTTAATAGCATAAATGCTACAAGATTATTGTTCAGATTTTTGATTTGTCAAAAAATATGGCCGCCATGGCTAGAAATAGAACATAGGGGTAAGTTGCAGTTTTTTGCTAATTACTCAAAATTAGTTACAGATATCAAAATTCTGATTGGAGACAAAAGTGATCAGCATCTCAAGATCTACCTGCTCTGAAAGTTTCAAGAAGATTCAACAATTGATGTGGGAGTTATTGCCCTTTTTCTGGATTTTTTTTTTCAAAATTTTTCACTTATTTAGCCATATATCTTGAAAACTATACAAGATATTTCAAAAATTTAAATTGTATATGATCAAGCACATCAAGATCTACATTTCATGTACATAGGTCAAAGCTGTAGGACCATTTCTATTAGGAGTTATTGTCCTTAAAACACCAAAATTTACAATTTTTCATTACTTTTCCCCTGAATTTCAAAGATTAACTTGTCTGACACTGTAAGACCAACTGCGTCTTAACTTGGCACACTTGTTTAATAGCTTATATGCTACAAATCTATCGTTCATATTTTTTATTCGTAAAAAAACATGGCTGCCATGGCTAATAATAGAACATAGGAAGTAAATTTCATTTTTTTGCCAATAACTCAAAAATGGTTTCAGATATCAAAATTGTGCAAGAATCAAAAGTGATCAGCATATTAAGTACCTGTCCTGAAATTTCGGAAAAGATCTGACTGCTGATGTAGGAGTTATTGCCCTTTTTCTAATTTTTGCTAAATTTTGCACCTATTAAGCCCAATAACTTGAAAACTAACCAAGTTATTTCAGAAATTTTAATCGCATATGGTTAAGCACAATAATATCTACAATATATATGTATCTGTGTAGTTCAGGTGAGCGATTCAGGCTCCTGTGAGCCTCTTGTTAGCTCACCTGACTTGTAATCGTCAGGCGTCCGTCGTCCGTCGTTAACTTTTCTTCAAAGATCTTCTTCTTTGAAACCATTGAAAGGATTGGTTTGAAACTTTGTTTACTTGATCTTTAGGATGTCCTCTACCAAGATTGTGAAATTTATGCCCGCCGACCAACCAAGATGGCCGCCGTTGCAAAAAAATAGAACAGGGGGTCAGACCATTGTTTTTGGCTTATAGCTCACAAAGTATAAGAGATAAAGAAAATCTGAAGCAACGCTACTGTTTCAGCATCAAAAGCTCTACAAATCTCTTCATTGAGTCGAAGCTGTGGGACTACTCCTTATTGGAGTTTCTTCCCCTTAATCATCAAAATTGACGATTTACGCAGTTTTTTAACTTTATCTTAAAAACCGTAAGAGCCAGAGGAAAAGTTAGCATTGCAAAATTGTTCAGCTAAATACAATGTACAAAATGGATTCAGGGTCAAATTATCAGATCAACGGTTTAAGAATTATACCCCTTTTAACTTGTTTGGTGTTTCAAATGGAAAGCTTTGTAACTTTGTATTCTTGATCTTAAGGGTGTTATCGTAACTTGTTTCTAAAATGTTACTTACCAAGTACATGTAGACCATGTTGCACACTAGGTAATTATAAGAGGCTTTAGCATAAGAGATCAGGTGAGCGATTCAGGCTCCTGGGAGCCTCTTGTTTCAATTCATAGCACTGTCCTGCCTTTTTATTTCTGGATATTTGCCATCCTGCCTTTTAATTGCGAATTTCACCATAGCCCCCATTAAAAAAGCAAATGGTCCCTAATCATGCTTATTAGTAAAAACCAATCTTACAGGGATTGATTCAGTAAATATTCGTACGTTATTATACATGTATATACATGTAATAAGATTTGTAGGAGAGCTCAGACCTTTCTGATACATACAGTAATTGACACCTATATTTTGATTCCAGACATGTTGGTTCATGAAACGTTTCCCATACAGTATATTCAAAGGATTTTTCGTATTTAAACAAGTTCCCAAAAAGTTTGATAAGATGCATATTTTTTAAATTTTTGCCAGGGCATTTATTTAAAAGCAGATGACAGATGAATGTTGCTATAATTACATTTTGTACATTTGTAAACTGAATTCATCCACATAGTTAAAACAAAATGAAATCACATTTCTTCATTTTAGAATGATCTAATCTGAATCTTACCATGCTTACAAGACTGTCTATTAAGCCAAGTCCCTTATTCAGAAATATTTTATATACGGATATTTTTTTTCTTTTTAATACTTATATGACTAACAGCTTTTTAAAAATATTTCAAAGAAAATTCGATTTTTAAACTTGATAATCGCTGCTACATTAGCCGCGGCTATAGCATAGCCTTTCAGTAACTGGCCAATCAAAAGTTAGCTTGATGGTTGTGTTGCCTCCCGGTTGCCTCGTCACATTTTAATTCAAATATCAGTCAATGCACGCTCGCAATATACATGATAAAGTTCATTATCAAACCACTAAGGTTCTTACACGACATTGGTTGGTCTTAATCATATTTTGTGTTCTCGTTCAGCATTTTTGGTGTAATTGTTCTATGAGCGAATGGTGACATCCATAAGATGTTTTCCATTGTGATTTTTTAAATTGACGTTTCTTTGATGTTGGTTGTGTCGCGTACACTTATTCCACTTATACACTAAGAGCCTGGATAAAGAGGGAAAAGGACCAAGAACCAGAGCTTGAATCACTGTCGGACTGGGTAAGGACTATCCGATCTCTTGTACGAAGCCGAATAGACAAACTTCGCAAATGTGTGAACCCCCGGCCAGACCTGGGTTCAATTACATACAAATGTTATTAATTACAATTCAATTACATGTAATTTGTTCTAAGCTAAATTACACATTACATTACCCAAAATTTGAAAAGTAATTAATTACATTACAATTACTTTGGCAATGTAATTAATTACTTTTGAATTACTTTTATGGGAAATATTAAAACAAATTATGCAATAAGTATTTTTTTTTCAATATTTGAATGATTTTTCATCATATGATTTTCATGAAGCTTACAATTTAAATATTACTCTATTTGAATTATTTAACCTGACTGGTTACAGGCAACCATTTCATACATCTTTATTCATAACTAACCCCTAGATAAAAGTAGAAAATTAGAAGCCATCTAGCAACTCAAGGTTTTAAAATATGCATGTCATACATGCATTAAATTGCAACTCAAACATAGCTTACAATTTCCTTCCAGGGCGAACAAGAAACATTTTAGTATTTGTTTTATAAATTTACATGCTCTATTTTATTAATATTCAGCTATTTAATTTTCGAATTTTCTAATTGTGATACATTCTAAATTATTACAGTACCTATTAAGCTTGAAACATTCTACTTCTTCATGACACAAATTAAGACAAATCAACCCAAAAAGTTTTCTTTTTGAGAGCCATATTTCAAAAAGATATTTGACATTCACTGGACAAAAGAAATCAGTTTGTTGTTATTGCTGATTACATGTAAAGATCATTAATTAATGTCTTATGATCAAAATTAGTGCATAGGGCTTGGGATTATGTTGTTTTAGTGGTAAAATGGCTTGGGTGTTATTTAAATAACTGTTTGTTTAAATGAAAAATATTTATTCACTTAAAAAAAATCATTCCATTGTTTAGTCTAATACAATCATTTCTTTCACAGAATAAACAAATAATTTATGTTTATCACCCAAAAGGTCAACTGCATGTGAATATTTTGTATTTTTTAAAATGATGACCAATGAAAAAAATATCATGTTTCTATAATCATGATACTCCTTTTTGATTTAGTGTCAAAATTCATTTTTTCAAATATTTAGAACAAGCATTATGATATGTAATTTAAATGTAATTTGGCATTACAGGCAAAATATGCAAAAAGTAATGCATTACTTTCAATTACAAGTAATTCTTTTTTTTTTTTGAGAATATATATATATCTTTATTCTCTAAAAACCAATACATAGGTACAGAGAAAAAAAAGAGACAGTTTGTATAATAAGTAAATAAATAAATAAATGAGATTACAGTTAAAAAATAGAAGTATAATTGTATGAGATAATGGAGGTACATATATGTATAAATACAAATAACAACAAAGTTCCAGACAATAAATTTTGCTACGCCTGACGCGCGTTTCGTCTATTTAAGACTCATCAGAGGCGCTCTACCAAAAATATTGAAAATGCCAAACACTGTATAAATATGAAGAGCATAGAACAGTATAACCAAAAATATCAAACTGGGTAACCAAATTATACTAAGATAATCAACCTATGTCTGGGGTAGGAAGACCTTAGGGTTTAGACGATTTTGAAATTTAGACCGATAATGTGTGAATACAGTCACAGTTTACCCAGGAGATTCTATCTTTTTATTGATAATGTTTATAAATTTGCATAACTTGACAAGGTCTGGTGGATGACTACTATTCATTAATTCTTTAAGATTAAGAATGTTGGGGCGTGTATAGAATTTCTTTTTAATGTATATCTTCCTCTCATCAATAAGCGTAGGGCATACCAATAAATAATGGAATTCGTCCCCTATATCTTGGTTTCGGCATAGTGTGCATATTCTATTTTCTCTTTGACTATTTAGCCATCTACCAGACTTTATAGGCAGTTTGTGGTTCATGGTACGAAATTTACAAATTGTTTTGGCATAATTATCATTAAGAATATTAAAATAAAGCTCAAAATCTAACTTGTCTTTATAAATCCTATAATTAAGAGCTTTTGGTGATTCGTGTACCTTGGAGAGCCAGTTCTGCTTAAAATTATCTTAATAAATAAGTATTACCAAGATATACTTGTAAATGACTGTTCATTCCATACATATGATTTTCCGCAATCATCTAATATGGACTTAACATATTTAAGCCATGGAATATTAGCAAAGTTCTTGTGTGCTAGACGATAAAGAATACTTGGTAGTTTTTCGTCTTTTCCACTAATGAGCTTTGCCCAATATTTAATAACTCGAAGTTTTATACATATTTCAAGAGGATATCGCCCTAACTCACCATAAATCATAAAATCTGGTGTAGACTTTTTTACACTCATAAGTAGTTTACAGAATTTAATATGTACCCGTTCAATGACTGAGTTATTTCCTATCCCCCACACTTAGCAACCGTATAATAAAATTGGCTGAATGATCTTATCAAATAAATCTAATTGGCACTCTATGGACAAATTGTGTGTTCTTCCATTTCGAATGACGTCATACATCGCACGCGTTGCTTTATCTGCATTATATTTTTTCGCTTTAGCAAAACTTCCTGTTCTAGAAAAGACTACTCCAAGGTACATAAATTCATTTACAATATCTGATTTTTGTCCATTATACACAAAGTTCATATTATTTTGTGGTCTTCCCTTGGAGAAAACAACTACTTTACTTTTATCAACATTGACTTTTAGTTTCCAAATATTACAATATTCACACAAGCAATTGAGTTGATTTTGGAGATCGAGCTTAGATTCTGACAGTAGTACAGTATCGTCTGCATATAATATAAGAAAAAGCTTAATATATTTATCAAGTTCTAATTCAATTTCATTTGAAAGACTTTGTAAACCACAAATGTTATTATCTACCATGAAAGGTTCTAAATCATTGACATAAAGGGAAAATAATACAGGTGAAAGATTTTCACCCTGTCTGACTCCAACATTACAAGGAAAAAAGCTAGAGTATTCTACACCATTAATTATTCTTGATTTTATATTACTATACATATTTACAATAACATTATACATTTTGCCATCAATTGAAGTTTCTAATAGTTTGGACCATAAACCTGGGCGCCATACTGTGTCAAAAGCTTTAGCAAAATCAATAAAAGCACAAAAAAGTTTCTTCTTTTTCAGTTTGAGTAATTCATATAATAAGTGTAATGAAAAAATGCCATCTACAGTAGAATAGCCGCTTCGGAAGCCAAATTGATTCTCATTTAATAAAGAAAAATCTTCTAAAAATGATGTTAATCTTGCGTTTAATATGGATGTAAACAGTTTACCCATGCAACTTAGGATAGTAATTGGTCTGTAATTTTTTGCATCAGATTTGTCTCCTTTGTTTTTATAGAAAGGAAGTATATTTCCTACTAACCACACTTCAGGTACAATTCCAGAATCAAAAATAATATTAAATACTTTGATATAAATTTGCATGAGTTGTGGGCTAGTGTTTTTTATATATTCATTCACAATAAGGTCATCGCCACAGGATTTACCATTTTAAAATTTTTTAATGCACTTAAGAATTTCATCTTCAGTGATTTCAACATTGATGACAGCATTTAAAGAATTGTTAAAATCTCTGGGTACATAAGTGTCCCGTTCATCTTCCTCATCATTGCTATTCAAATCTTTGAAAAAAATAAACAAGGCGTCAAGCGTAATATCTGTTGAGCCCTTAGGACGTTTTGGCTTCAATAAGTTCCAAAAGTCTTTACTGTTACCTTTTCTAAGGGATTTGATTTTCTTTCTCATTTGCCGACGGTGCTCAATAATAGCTTTGTTCATTTCGGCTTTATATGCCTTTTCTTTCCTTTTCATATCATTTTTATTTTCTACATTTGTATTATTTCTGTGACGTCTCTTAGCTTTTCTGAAGCATTTTCGTTCAGATTTGCCTCAATTACACATTACATTCAATTACATGGAAATCATGTAATTAATTACAGCTAATTACAATTACATTTTCAATTACCCCAGGTCTGCCCCGGCCTTCTTCTGTACTTAGAGATCGTGAAGCTCTCAATTGTCTCTCTTCCTTACATGACAGGTATGTTGTCACGCCAGCAGACAAGGCATCCAATAATATAGTTTTTTGTATGTAAAGCACATTATTACAATTGTCTAATAAAAGAACTAGGCATTGATAGTAATACTTCCGCTAGTGCTACATACAAACGGACTACATTTAACAAAGATGAAATCATAGCCAACCATAACTCATTTGTGTCCTCTTTCAATATTCCAATGAAAGAGGAACATAAAGAGTTACCATATTTGTACTGGATACATAAACTTCACAAAAATCCATACAAAGAAAGGTATATAGCTGGATCTTCATCATGTTCAACTACAGAGCTGTCCGTTCATATAACTAAAATCTTGTCTGCTGTCAAAGAAGGTCAACAAGCATACTGCGACACTATTTATAATCGTAGTGGAATTAACCATATGTGGATTTTGAAGAACTCAAAAGATTTGTTAGATCATTTTAAATCTAGGTCATTTTCTGAGTTTCACTCTTTGAAAACGTTCGATTTTTCAACTTTATACACTACCTTGCCACACGAAAAACTAAAATGTCGCCTGAAAAAACTTCTCGAAAAAGCCTTTTCAAACTCTAGGAATTTTGTTGTTTTGGGCTATAATTCTACATTCTTTTCCAAAACATCTTTCAAAGATAAAATTTGTTACACACTTGAACAAGTTTGCAGTATGCTTGATTTCCTCATTGACAACATATTTGTCACCTTCGGAGGAGAGATTTTTCAACAACAAATCGGCATTCCAATGGGCACAAAATGTGCTCTTCTCCTCGCCGATTTGTTTTTATACTCTTTACGAATGACGGCATGTCTGAATCTGATAGAAAAATATGTGAAAATACAATACATAGAACCTTGTGCATTCGGTGTATCCGCCAAGGTTACTAAGGATTCTATGTACATAACATTTAAAGCATGATAATTTAATAATAATATAAATCTTCTCGTCGTCGCCAATAACTAACAAAATAAAGGACAGTAAATAACAGACCGTTATAAATTGTTACCATCTATTATTTCCTGCTTAAGTTCATGACAGTTCAACACAGAAAACAAAAATCTGTTATGACCTATTGTTCCCTGCAGCAACTCACAACAGTGCATAACAGTTAGTGGATATCTTGTCAAGATCTGCCTTTTACTATGGCAATGGTGGACAGTGCATAACAGGTCATGAAAAATTGTCAACTGCTGTCCAAAATTGTAACGGATCGGGACAGTGATAAACAATGCAGGTAAAATTGTTAGCTACTGCCCAAAATTGTAACAATTTAGGACAGTGCGTAACAATCCAGGTGAAGTCTGTCACGACCTATGGAGCACTGTACCAATAACGGACAGTGCAGGCCAATGTAGGACAGTGCATAATAGGCGGAATGTAATCACTGTCACAAACTGGCCTTGATTGACCTTGATTGTATAGGGTGATAATGGTAATTCACTGTTGTTTGGCAGTAGTTTCACAGAAAATCGCAGTGTAAGGCAGTGAAAAAATGACTGTGTCTGGTATAGACAGTACTTTTTTTGGTTCATAGTGATATATATATATATTGTGGGTTAAGATAATTTTACAGTGTCACACTATTCTATGTAACTATATATATTATGGACTTGAATATCGCAATGGAAGAGGGAGGTTTGGCGCCATAAAACCTGGTTTAACCCACCATTTCGTTTGAAATGCCTGTACCAAGTCAGGACCATTGCGATCCACCAGTTCTCCGGTATTACTGATTCGTTTTTGTCATTTTCTCTGGACTATGAGATTGATCATTCAAGTTCGGTAGTTTTGTTATTACCTTTATCCACATCTCTTTATCGTCTATGGATGTTATCACTTGTAGAAAAATATGGGATTTCTGTCTCTAAAATGAGTGCAGATGTTGGTTTGTCGTAGCATATTGCTTTTTCTTCCTTTACCGGATTTGACCAATTTAATTGGTAATTAGCAGCAGTCTTACTCTTTTGGAGCTCAGGTGCACCCTTGTTACTACTTGAGTTTGGGTTGTTAATTTCTGTTCGGTTGATTTTGTGTTTTATGTTTATTTGTGCTGTTCTTGTACGTGTTACCGGTTTCGGACTTTTGACACTCGAATGCCCCATTGGTGCCTCTGTACTAAGCATGTTTGATGTGGCACTTGTCAATCAGTGGAAATGGACTTGAACCAATCATCCATGCGGAAAATAAAGGCAACAACCAGCACCCAAAGCATCAATCATTTCAATTTTGGTTAGTTTTACTATGTGCACCTCTTGACCAGAAATTTTAACCATATTCCCTTCATCTATTTAAATGGTACAAAACCGATGATTTCCAAAATAAATGGTTTTACAATACGCGTAGATTCATGCTAGATGTTAGTTTCGTCATTTTATGTCGACTGCAACGTGTTTCAGAAGTGACATATAGGGGTTACTTTGGCACCTTGCGTCGTCGTCCTGTGGCGTTACTAAAAATTCCGTCGCAGTTTTCCGGGCTACTACATGTCACAACCTCTTGATATTTGGTCTATGGTACTATATGGCGTAATGCGATTTTATGCTCGTAATGCTCGTAACTCATCTACTTCCTGTTAACCGAATATTTTTAGACGCAGCCAGACGACATATATGTCTTCCATGGAAGACCGCCATTGTAGTTTATTGTATTATCTTTATTTTACTAACATGAATCAACGCCCCATAACCAAAAACACTAATATTTGGAATACGTTTTAACCGTTTGATTTTAAAATAAACAATCAGCTAAAACAAGAGCAATTGATTTTATTTTGTCCCAACAATGACACAAGAACTGATCATTCTGTCATATCCAACTGATTAGAAGTAATTAAAGGCTCCAAACTAGCAATAATCTTAAGAACACGTTATGTAACACCAATTGACCGGGTTTCAAGACAGCTGTAAAAGTATCTCTATTGGAGCAAGAGGAAGATAACACCAAATATGGTCTAAGAGCCGAAGGACAAGCGGCTACTAGAAACAAATTGAATAACGATAAAATGATGTTGGCCACGAAATCAGATCAGATAATTCTGGAACAGAAGCACTGAAAAGATAAAGCTACATCATTAAAATATCCAAAAACTTTTCATCGTAAAATGGTTGCACAATAAAGGTAAGAAAATATATTTTAAATGTTATGGAACACGACGTCTTTATTTGCGTTGGAAACACTCTGACTCGTGTCTACATGTACAATTCTTAAGATTTTAAAATATATTGGATACCATGAATTTTAAAAGCGCTTTGAGTATCATCTTTATTGATGTATTGTAATAATACTTACCAATAATACATTGAGACTTGTAACTCCAAGAACGTTAGCTTTGTAATAATTCAATACTTTTATTTTTAAACATTCGATGCTAAAATGTGTTCTGCTGATACCGTGCACACAATCTTATACTAATGTAAAAAAGAAACTGTGCATCTTTTTGAAAAATCACAAATTTAACATTTTATTTAGTATTTCATACATTTTATTAATAAAATATTGCAAAATCATTTTCCTTAAAATCTTGACAAAAATTTTCATTTTTAGGCACATAAGAGATATTTTGTTTGCAGTATGAAACCAGTTAGTTCACAAAATTACATATTGAAAACAACACACATTTTTGAAATAAAGTTTTCTCAGCTGATATTCGCCAAAAACGTTTCTCCTTTTACTGTCTAATGTGGTTGGAAGTTGACAGCTTAAATTTTGGGTGAAAATTTCGATTTTTCATTTTGGGGGTAAAAAAGTGGTTTGTTAAATCTCAGAAATTGGAATTCAAAAATATACACCAAAATTGATTTCCAATAGACATGCACAATTTCTATTTATTTCGATCGTTTGTTGCTCAAACTTACTTTGCAACAAGGTGCTTAGAAAGCAAAATAAGCTATTAGTTGTTTTTTTTTCTAGAAAATGGTTTCTGAAAACTATTTCTTCATTTTTTGATGCTCCATTTTTAGTCCCCTATGGCGAAAGCCGAAGGGGACTATAAGTTTGCGTTCTGTCCGTCTGTCTGTCCGTCCGTCCGTCTGTCTGTCCGTCTGTCCGTCTGTCTGTCACGCTTCAGTTTTCCGCATTTTTTTTTCTAAACGTTTATAGATAATGAACTGATTTTTAGTATGTGAGTTTACCTTGATGAGTTACAGATCAAGTTTGAGTTTCGTGCCGGTCCACAATTTTTTATGGGAGTTAGGGCCCTTTGAACTTTGAAAATTCACTAAAATTTCAGTTTTCTGCACTTTTTTTCTAAACGCTTATAGATAATGAACTGACTTTTAGTATGTGAGTTTACCTTGATGAGTTACAGATCAAGTTTGAGTTTCGTGCCGGTCCACAATTTTTTATGGGAGTTATGGCCCTTTGAACTTTGAAAATTCAATAAAATTTCAGTTTTCCGCATTTTTGTTCTAAACGCTTATAGATAATGAACTGATTTTTGGTATGTGAGTTTACTTTGATGGGTTACGGATCAAGTTTGAGTTTCGTGCCGGTCCACAAATTTTTATGGGAGTTAGGGTCCTTTGAACTTTGAAAATTCACTAAAATTTCAGTTTTCCGCACTTTTTTTTCTAAACGCTTATAGATAATGAACTGATTTTTGGTATGTGAGTTTACGACGATGATGAATAACAGATCAAGTTTGAGTTTCATGCCGGTCCACATATTTTTATGGGAGTTATGACCCTTTGAACTTTGAAATTTCAATAAAATATCAGTTTTCCGCACTTTTTTTGAACGCTTATAGATAATGAACTGATTTTTGGTATGTGAGTTTACCATGATGAGTTACAGATTAAATTTGCGTTTCTTTCTGGTCCACAAATTTTTATGGGAGTTATGGCCCTTTGAAGTTTGAAAATCTATTGCAATTTTATTTTCTACACTTTTTATTGTTTCTTGTAGATAATAAACTGATCAAGTTTAGGTATTCATTTGTTTGACAAATTGTTACCAGTGACTGAAATATGAGGCCGGTAGGGGACTATGTATTGTTTTGCAATACTCTCAGAATGCTTGTATCTTTTAGTTTGTAAAAATGTTTTTAATTTTTTGAACATATTTAGTATTGGAATGCATAATCCTGTTAATCAAATTTCCACACAGTATCTAGAAACGCTAGAACTTCTTTGTGTCTTCTACACAACAACTGAAGCAATATATGGGATGACTTTGTTTTTACAGAATGTTTTTTTTCCTTTTTATACGACCACTAATTTTTGCGATCGTATTATGATATGCTGGTGTCACACTGTCCCGATTTTGACATACGATGGACACACGAATGTAAATTATTCAACTTCGTGCGAAGTTAGTCCCGAAGTTGCTAAAATTCAAAATCAAAACCGAAGGATATATACGATTAGAACAGATGGCTAAACGATTAGAAAAGTAGCAAATACGAATGGCTGCGAACCGATTACGAAGTTGTAACGATGTTAGCAAGATTAGTCGAGAATTAGATTCGAAGGAGAAACGAAGTTATACAATGGCTGTACGACGTTGTGTTTAACATACGATGGGTCTACATTGCCATCCGAGGGGTATACGAAGTATGAAATGTAATAACACGATTTCCAATAAGATTATATAGTTTATTGTATATAAATTGTCCTTTGTCGCTTCCATAAGACAAAACAGATATAAGGATGTTGTTGCCTATCTTGTTTAGTTCGTGCCTTGTGTGAGTTGTCTGAAGCACACATAATCTGAAAACAGCAAGAATATGTTGTAACTATGTAAAAAAATTACAACAAAGCATGCATTGTTATTGCAAATCGCACTAAATAGGACAACCCGTTTTGCAATATAGTGTGAATTGTAATAACTTGTTTTGCAATAAAATTATAGTTCAGTCTACAATATGTCCGATGCTCTTGTTATTGGTATATATGGATAAAAGATAAAACTAGGGCTTCAATTCTTAGTTTACCCACGCTGCATGTCCATGATGTCGACAAGTGGTGCATGTTATATCTAAATATAGAGACTGAAGCCAGCAAAGAAAACTGGTGTTACTTGATTTAATTTATTAAGCTCTTTCAAAGTCTAAGAAAGTTACGCGAGAGTAACCCATTATAACGCGTTAGTAACGCGTTTTTATGAAACAGTAGCGTGTTATTTCGGGAGAAGCGTTATATTGATTTTTAGATTACCAAAAATGAGCCCAACGGGTTTCCGTACTTTTGGCATAAAGTTCAACCAATGTTCACCTTACAATACATAGTTCCTTACCGATCCCATATCTGAAAGTCCAAAGTTCCCGTAAACATTTTCGGACCGAATCGGAACGTAAACTTGATCTGTAACACGTAATGATGGACTCGTATACAGTACATACAAAAATGCAATTTAATAACTATAAGGGTTAAGAAAAAAGTGTGGGAAACTGGAATTTTAGTAAATTTTCAAAGTTCAAAGTGTCCTAACTCCTCTAAAAGTTTGCGGACCGGAACGACACGTTGACTTGATCTTAAACTCATCATGGTATATACTCACATTCCAATATCTATATATATATGTACAAAAAATGTATGAGTTTTTCAAAAAAAAGTGCGGAAAACTTATTGTGACAATGAGAAGGCCGGGCCGGACAGACACACAAACGGACAGACGGAGTGAAAACCTAAAGCCCCCTTCTGCTTTTGTCGGTAGGGGACTGATAAAAACTGAAGTTAGTTTAAAATGTTAAAGCCTTTATTTGTGATATTGAAATTGAAGTATTTAAAGGTGCCACCAAAGCCTGGACGAGGACGCGGAAGAGGATAGCGCCTGGTAGGAAAGGTAGGAAAGAACAGGATGAAAAGGAAAGCATCAGAATGTTCTAGATCATGGCTGTCTTCTCCTTGTTTTGTCTGGAAAGCGCGTTTATCCTAAAAAGCGAAGATATCGAACATATAAAAATGATGATCACCATTATAAACTTAAAGTTAATGTGTCTAATTCATAGTACACAGAAACGATGGGCAAAAGATTAAATAGATGTTCGTCCCTTAATCTTCATCTTTCGGTCATATACATTTGATTTAGTGAAAATTATGAAAATAAGTTCTAGTTTATAAAAATAAAGTAAAACTTAAATGAAAATAAAACATACGGCAAATGCACATTGCTGCAAAACTTTGTATTTAGAAATTATCTTGCTATTTAACAGTACCGTGTTTCCATCTCCATGCCATTACTCTAATTACGACAGCTATACGAATATAAAGCGAGGCCCTTAAGACGTCGTGTTCTAATCGGGGACCATCGGAGAAGTTCTCGTTTCATTCGTGTCGCCATCGTAAGATAAATTTAACCGACGACAATAAGAACGCACCACGAAATGATAAGATTCAATCACGAAGGCATTACGATGCAAAAGATGGAATTGCGAATACATTACGAAGATTAGCCTTCGCACGAACCTTCGGCAGTTTTTTAACATGTTAAAAAATTAGGAAGGTATCACGAAGTTGTTTCCGAACTTGGAATATTTCTGCCGATGGTGCTACGATGGTAAAAGATGGCAACACGAATAACGCGATTTGGATACGATCACCCCGATTTAGAAAATATCCATAATCGTGTATCCATCGGGGACAAAATCGGGATAGTGTGACGCCAGCATTATGGCGATGTCGTCGTCGTTGTCGTCTGTAATGCTGGCGTCACACTGTCTCGATTTTGACATACCATGGACCTGCGAAATTAGTCCCGAAGTTGCTAAAAATCAAAATCAAAGCCGAAGGATATACGATTAGAACAGATGGCTAAACGATTAGAAAAGTAGCAAATACGAATGGCTGCGAACCGATTACGAAGTTGTTACGATGTTATCAAGATAAGTCGAGAATTAGACTCGAAGTAGAAACAAAGTTAAACGATGGCTGTACGACGCTATGTTTAGCATACGATGGGTCTACGATGCATCCCGAGGGTTATACGAAGCATGAAATGTAATAATACGATTAGCAACAAGATTAAATAGTTTATTGTACATGTTGTATATAAATTGTCCTTTCCTGCTTCCATAACAAGTTAAAACGAAGGCTTTTCAAATATACCCTTCTGTCCCTGATGGCGACCAGTAAAAGTAGATGAGGAATTTGATCTAAAGCTAATATGTAGAGGCTATTACGACAGAACAGAAAAAGGTGCTGTTGCTTTATCTTGTTTTGTTCGTGCCTTGTGTGAGTTGACCGAAGCACCAGAATCTGAAAACAGCAAGAATATGTTATAACCATGTAGAAAAATTACAACAAAGCATGCATTGTTATTGCAAATGGCGCTATTAATACGACAACCCGTTTTGCAATAAAGTGTGAATTGTATTTAAATTGTTTTGCAATAAAATTATAGTTTAGTCTACAATATGTCCGTTGCTCTTATTATTGGTATATATGGATAAAAGATAACACTAGGGCTTTAATTCTTAGTATACCCACGCTGCATGTCCATGATGTCGTCAAGTAAGAGTGGATGCATGTAATATCTTAATGTAGAGACTGAAGATAGCAAAGAAAACTGATGTTATTTGATTAATTAAGCTCTTTCAAAGTCTAAGAAAGTTACGCGAGAGTAACCCGTTATAACGCGTAAGTAACGCGTTTTAAAGAATAGAAGCGTGCTATTTCGGGAGAATTGATAAAAGCGCGTTATATTGATTTTTAGATTACCAAAATGAACCCAACGGGCTTCCGTACTTTTGGCATAAAGTTCAACAATTTCAGCTTTTGCGAACGATTCTTGAACAAAGCGTGTTCACCTTACAATGCATACTACTTAAAAGTCCAAAGTTCCCGTAAACATTTGCGGACCGAAACGGAACGTAAACATGATCTGTTACCCGTAATGATGAACTTGCATACAGTACATACAAAAAATGCAATTTAATAACTATGAGGGCTTAGAAAAAAGTGTGTGAAACTGAAATTTCAGTGAATTTTCAAAGTTCAAAGTGTCCTAACTCCTCTAAAAGTTTACGGACCGGAACGACACGATAACTGGATCCTTAACTCATCATGGTATACTCACATATCTATATACACGTATACGTTTTTCAAAAAAGTGTGGAAAACGTATTGTCACAATGAGAGGGCCGGCCCGGACAGACACACGAACGGACCGACGGAGTGAAAAACCTAAAGCCCCCTTCTGCTTTTGTCGGTATGGGACTGATAAAAACTGAAGTGAACATTTTAAACCTTTATTTCTGATATTGAAATTTAAGTATTAAAAGATGCCACCAAAGCCTGTATGAGGACGCGGAATACGAAAGCGCCTGGCAAGAAAAAAACAGAATGAAAATGAAAGCATCAGAATGCTCTAGATCATGGCTGTCTTCTCCTTGTTTTGTCTGGAAAGTGCATTTATCCTGAAAAGCTAAGATATCGCAAATAGAAAAATGATGATCACCATTATAAACTCGATATGATTTTCTCAGATAGAAACGATGGGCAAAAGATTAAATACATGCCCGTCCCTTAATCTTTATCTTTCGTACATATACATTTGATTTTAATAGTGAAAATTACGAAAATAGTTCTAGTATATAAAGAATAAAGTAAAACTCAAAAGAAAATGAACCATACGACAAAATGAATACTGCTGCAAAATTTTGTATTTAGACATTATCTTGCTTCTTAACAGTGCCGTGTTTCCATCGCCATGCCATTACCCTATGCCATTACTCTAATTACGACGGCTATACGAATATAAAGCGAGACCCTTACGACGTCGTGTTCCAATCGGGGACCATCGGAGAACTTCTCGTTTCATTCGTGTCGACATCGTAAGATAAATGTAACCGACGACAATAAGAACGCAACACGAAATGATAAGATGCAATCACGAAGGCATTACGATGCAAAAGATGGAATTACGAATACAACACGAAGATTGGTCTTCGCACGAACCTTCGGCAGTTTTTTAACATGTTAAAAAATTAGGAAGGCATCACGAAGTTGTTGCCGAACATGGAATATTTCCGCCGATGGTGCTACGATGGTAAAAGATGGCAACACGAATAGCGCGATTTGGATACAATCACCCCCGATTTAGAAAATATCCATAATCGTGTATCCATCGGGGGCAAAATCGGGATAGTGTGACGCCAGCATAAACACTTTGGTTTTTGTCTTTTAACTTTAGTTGTATTGAACCAATTGTTATAAACTTTTGATATGTTTGCTGTTTGCTGTTTTTACCACTAAAGTAGGGTTGGTATCTGGCCCCTACTGTTTCAGAAAATGGACCAAAAGGTGCTGAAATGGATGTATTGACAGAAAGTCTGTGGAATGTTAAATTTTCATCCGATTTTGATAATTCTCTTTTAATTGTATTTCTCAATAAATTCTGTCAACAAAATGTAACTACAACAGTTTTGATGCATCATGCACCGTTACATTGCTATGAGGAGCAGTCTCATTAAAATCAAACCTTCAATGTCGCTCCCCCTTTTTTTGCTATGTCCGCTCGTTGAATTAAAATCAAACCTTCAATGTCGCTCCCCCTTTTTTTGCTATGTCCGCTCGTTGAAGCTTCAACAAGCGGACATAGCAAAAAAGGGGGAGCGACATTGAAGGTTTGATTTTAATGAGACTGCTATGAGCAGTCAAAAAGTGGTCACACCCCAAAAATCAAATTTTTTATTTGTGGTTCGACTTTCGAAAAAAAAAATCATTTGAATCCTGTAAAATCCCTGCCTGCGTTTTTCAATCAGATTTGCAATATTTCATACCGCTTTTGAGAATCCATGGGTAAAAAAAACTTCACGAATTATAAGAGTTTGTTTCGGAAAATGGTTTTATTAAAACAATTAAGTTGTAATGGGCTGAGCAATCGTTACGATTTCAATAAAAAATAATGATGTTTTTAACCAAAAGAGAAAGTTTTTCGTGCATTAAGGGATTGTGGCACTTGTAGCGAAATGGGACCAAAAGGGGTAAAAAGGGATGTTACAACAAAACTTCTGTAGAACATTTATTTTTCAAACACTTTTGTCAGCTCACCTGACTCGAAAGGTCATGTGAGCTATTGTCATCGTTAAGCGTCCGTTGTCCGTCCGTCCGTTTAATATTTCTTCAAACACCTTCTCTGAAATCACCGATGGGTTTGCTTTGAAACTATGTAAACTTGATTTTTAGGATGTCCTTTACCAAGTTTGTGAAATTTATGAACGTCGACCAACCAACATGGCTGCCGATACTAAAAATAGAACAGGGGTTTTAGCTTATAGCTCAAAAAGTATAAGAGGTAGAGAAAATCCGAAGCAACCTTCCTTCTTCAGCATCAAAAACTCTACCAAACTTTTCATTGTGTCAAAGTTGTGGGACGACTCTTTATAGGAGTTATTTCCCCTTTATCGTCAAAATTGACCATTTTCACAGTTTTTGGAGTTTATCTTAAAAGCCATAAGAGCAAGAGGAATAGTAGGAATTGCAAAATTGTTCAGCTCATTAAGATCTACAAAAATGATTTCAGGGTCAAAATTGTCGTATCATCCTTTTAAGATTCATCCCCCTGTAAGTGTTTTCTTTCAATTCTAACTTGTTTGTTTGTTTGGTTTTTTTTCAAATGGAAAGCTTTGTACTTTGTATTCTTGATCTTAAAAGTGTTTTCTATCCTAACTAGTTTCTTTAATGTTACTTACCAAGTACATGTAGACCATGTTGCACACTAGGTAAGAGGCTTAAATAGCATAAGAGATCAGGTAAGCGATTCAGGGAGCCTCTAGTTAATGCTTTTTTGCATTGTATTCCTTAATAGCGAGCATAGCTCGCATGCGGGCACGAAGTGCCCGCTCGAGCGGAGAGCTCTACGGTATTTGTTTCCGCGAGAAATTTGCTAATGCTGATTTAGATTTTTTATGGTCCGGAAAGGATTATTATTTTTACAGGGCCGGAGTGAATGTTAAAATAATTTAAAAGAAAAGAAATAATGCTTAAAAAAATAATAAATTGCGCTTTTTACAAGAAAATAATATTCTTAAAATAATAAATACACATAAGCTGCTCGTTTCGTCTTGGTTATATGCACGTACGAAACTAACGTGTCTCGAAGCTTAATCGCCCCATACCATCTCGCCCCAAAATAAGCAAATGGAAATATTGGAAATTAAATGATAGCGATAGCCCTGAATGTCGACATTTAGAACAAAAAACGTAGTCCCTTTTAGCTATGCTCGCATTTAGGCAATGCCTACTCCATATTAAATTCTGTCAGGAAAATGTAATGAAAAATTTGAAATACATATATCTTGCACCCTTACATTGCAAAGAGGGGTCGAAAAGGGACCACATCCAGAAATCGACTTTAAACTTATTTGTGGTCCGATTTTTTAAAACTTTTTTTTATTGGAATCCTTGTAAAAATCACTGCCTGCGTTTTTGCAATATCTCCTACCATTTTTGGAAAATTACGGATCAAAGTGGCCAAAAGCGCCTTATAAGTTTTCCTTGAAGGTTGGTATTACTCATCTTATTCACATGGCTGGACAGAGCCTAAATTTCTCAGTTTTAAAGGAATAAACCCGAAATAACTGACTCGTGACCAACCCGGTCAATTAGAGTAATATAAATGTATAAAAAAATCAATTTTGCATTGAAAGTCCACCAAAAAATGCATGTGCCAAAAAGCTTTGTAAGTCCACCATAAGCTGCATGTGTCCAAAACATTTGACAATCATATAGGGCCGGAAATGTACAGGGTTCAACATGTTGCGGTCATTTAATGCTGCGCTCGGTGTAGCTTTTTATTGTAAAGTATGTTTTTCTACCTATTTTATTTTGTAGGTGAAACATGGATAAAGAAAATGGAACGGTTTTCAGTATTGATACCATAGCTGCCCACAAAGTTCATTTAAGAATGCCCATGGTGATATTTATATCAATCCTCATTCCAATTGGAGTGTTCGGCAATGCCAATGTAATGTTTATATTCACAAAGTACTTCAAACGGTCTATTTACAGGGAATTTGTGCGGATTTTGGCGATCGTCGATTTATCCGTCTGCATTTTACACATGCCTTTGGAGATCTTGTTTTTGTTGAACCCCTTTGGATTTTTCGGTGAAGCGTCATGTAAGTCGTACAGGTACTTTGTCAGTTTCATAATGGGACTTTCAATCCTTCTTATGACGCTGATTTCCATAGAGCGATACATAGAAATATGTAAACCTTTATCAAGATGGCGAATGTCAGCAGACTATGCCAAAACGTCTGCAGCTTTCGCCGCCATGTTTTCTTTAGTCTTGACTGTTCCAGTAATTTTTACAAGCGGAAATCACACTGCGCATGAGCATAATGTGACATTGACCACTTGTCAATATGACGATGATTTCTCCGATGAAAATTTAGTAATTTCATTTTATTCTATTATTCTCATGATTTATCTTACCGTTACTATAATCCTAGTATTTACCTACACCTCTGTTATTCGCACCATGAGAAAGAGACAAGCTTTTCACGAAAGCATATCAGAAATACTGACAACCGGAAGTAATGTTATGAAAATCTCAGAGTCTGCGCACGACCTTCATCTTCAAACCAATCAAAACCCTACAAAATATCACGTGAATTTGGTTCGAACTACGAGAACTTTGATAGTAATAACAACAATATTTATAGTAGTCCATGGGCCAGTGTTTGGGTTGCTTCTGCTTGCTGGAATTAATACTGAGATCAGAGAAAATCTGGATGGGCTACATGAAACACTCTACACGATCGGCATTCGGCTATATCTGATAAACAATATCACCAACCCCATAGTATACGGGTTTACGGACGCGCGATTCAAGAAAAGCTTCCGGTTTGTTTACAGACGGTGCTGCTGTAGATCTGGTCCTAGGATTGAACATCGTTCGTCCTTGTCAACTATATTCAGACGATGAAAACAAGAGAATTAGCCTTGCTCTGTCCTACGTACTTGGAAAAAAAATATTTCATACATGTATTATAGTTTGAAAAACTGAAAAAAAGGTTTTGTCCATATTGCGTCAAAAGCCATTCAAAGATTTGCAAACTTATTCAAAGACAGAAATCGCGAAATTAAAACCCGCAAATTTATCCCATTTTATAATAGAAATTGGAACCTTTATGTCTCATTATTCTTAGTCTAAGTCTTATCATAAATGTTGAAAGAGTTTACCATGAGCAGCTATAAATTTTCAACTAAAAACTGCATTTAAAATTATATAAATTATTATATCTGATTCAATAAAAAGTATTTTGTTTAGACATTGAATATTATTCTCCCGATGAGACTTTTTATGCATCTCGTCGAAAAGTGTGTTATCTTTTTAGCTCACCTGGCCAAAGGCCATGTGAGCTATTGCCATCACTTGGCGTCCGTCGTCGTCGTCGTCGTCGTCGTCCGTCGTCGTCGTCCGTCGTCGTCGTTAACTTTTCTTCAAACTTCTTCTCCTCTGAAACGGTTGCACAGATTCAAACCAAATTTGGTCTGGTGGTACTTTAGGGTATCCCCCACAGAACTGATGTGGGGATTTTTGATTCGTTGAAAAACATGGCCGCTGTTGCTATAAATAGACCAGGGGGGTCAGACTACTGTTTTTGGCTTGTAAATCAAAAAGTATAAGAGATAGATGAAATCTGATGCCACGCTGCTGCTTCAGCATCAAAAGCTCTACAAAAGTCTCCATTGAGTCGAAGTTGTCAGATGACCCCTTATGGGAGTTACGGCCCCTTAAAGGTGAAAAATAGCATTTTTTCATGTTTTTGGCCTATAGAATGAAAACTATTGCAGATAGAGAGAAGCTGTTGCTTGCTTAAATGTTCAGCTCATTTAGCTCTACAAAAGTCTCCATAGGGTCGAAGTTGTCAGATGACCCCTTATAGGGGTTACGGCCCCTTAAAGGCAAAAAATAGTGTTTTTGGCCTATAGAATGAAAACTATTGCAGATAGAGAAAAGCTGTTGCTTGCTTAAATGTTCAGCTCATTTAGCTCTACAAAAGTCTCCATAGAGTTAAAGTTGTCAGATGACCCTTTATAGGGGTTATGGCCCCTTAAAGGCAAAAAATAGAGTTTTTGGCCTATAGAATAAAAACTATTGCAGATAGAGAAAAGCTGTTGCTTGCTTAAATGTTCAGCTCATTTAGCTCTACAAAAGTCTCCATAGGGTCGAAGTTGTCAGATGACCCCTTACAGGGGTTACAGCCCCTTAAAGGCAAAAAATAGTGTTTTTGGCCTATGGAATGAAAACTATTGCAGATAGAGAAAAGTTGTTGCTTGCTTAAATGTTCAGCTCATTTAGCTCTACAAAAGTTTCCATAGGGTCAAAGTTGCCAGATGACCCCTTATAGTGGTTACGGCCCCTTAAAGGCAAAAAATAGTGTTTTTGGCCTAAAGAAAGAAAACTTTTGCAGATAGAGAAAAGATATTGCTTGCTTAAATGGTCAGCTTAATTAGCTCTACAAAAGTCTTTTAGGGTCGAAGTTGTCAGATGACCCCTTTAAGGGATTATGGCCCTTTAAAGGTGAAAAATAGTGTTTTTTGCTTTGGAATGAAAACTATTGCAGATAGAGAAAAGCTTTTTATTGCTTAAACATTCAGCTCATTTAGCTATACAAAAGTCTTCAAAGGGTTGACATTAAGACCAGGTGAGCGATTCAGGCTCCTGGGAGCCTCTTGTTTTTCTATAGCTAAACGTTCTTTATTCTAAATCCGTCGCCTACAACGTGTTGCAAAGTGACATATAGGAGTCATTTTGATACTATCCGGTTCCTCCTATAGTACTTTATGGTGTAAAGCGATTTTTTACCGTAACTCACCCACTCCCTGTTTACCGAATACTTCAAAACGCAGGCGACATATGCATCATCAATGGGAGACAGCTATTCTAGTTATAATTAAAAGCGTGCTTTCGGTTTATAAAAGAAATGCTTCTGTTTTCAATTGATTGTTATCTGTAAGGGCTCCAAGCAGCCTCATGTACAACCTTTTGATGCATATCTTAGATACACATTGTCTAACTATAATTGTACACTCCTGGTATATACATCTCGTTTCATCGGAAGTTGTGGCTTTTTATAGTCGTGACTATAGCCGAAAGAGCCTCTGCAGCGCCTATTACCTATTAAGGTGAAGACTCGCTATGTGCCATGGGTCGTCCAGCCCATGACACACCACTGCCAGTGTTAGCTGCTCCATAGTATCCTTTGTTGTCGATGGATGCAGGACCCATCTTCCACCACGGGTAGGTACAGGTCGGAATTCTGGGAGACGGACAAGAGTAAAACGGTTATATGTATGGCTCACAGGTTGTGGCTCTCTAATACGTCTGGATTTATAGTCGGGCAATCTGATATCTATTGTGTGGGAAGCACGGAAGGGGGCTGGGGGGTATGGTGAAATTTGAAACAAAAGGCATAGCCAAGATGCCAAAATCATGAAATCAATAAAATACCCCCCCCCCCCCAAAAAAAAAAAATGGTTTATTTTCAATTTACATCCCAAAATTTACTTGTCGATGAATCTAAAAATACACTTTATCGTGTACATTTAGAACCGAAAAAGAAGACCCATTTCAGTCACACGTCCGTGAATACTATAATATATAGGAAGTTACCTCCTGGCTTATTTAACATATCAGTATTATCTACTTACAAAAACTCTTTGACACACCAACATCTGAACCTTTGAAAAGAATTATAGAAGCAGAGATAATAATGGGGCATCTGAATGTCATAAGTCGGAAAGGACAAAGACAAAACCAGTTAACACAAACAAAACAGCACAAAAAAAAGACAACACTAAAAAAACACTAACTGAATAGCAATCATCAACAATGTCAACCAGCCCTCAAGTCGGACAATCCCGAGTTTATTTTTTCTATTGAATAATGGAATAACTTATAGTAGGCCGTAGAATTTCAATTCTTCTACTTGTTTCTAATATTTATTGGTTCGTGCGTGTATCCTATAAAGAAATTGTGTCTAATGCATGTTATTCACATGTTTTATATGCCAGATATAAAACTAAGCGCCCTTTAAGTTTAATGGTCGTTTCTTAATACACCAGATAGGCGTTCATTCATCCAAGTAATAGCCAAGGTGATCGACGACAACTTGTATTGTCAAAGAAAAGAAGACAATTAGATTGGACATTTACTTATCTCCCTTAGTTCAGTCCCGTCGCAAAACGTGCGTACATGTATGAATAGATGTATCATAACAATTTATTTAGCATGTCCTTTTTTATCTCCAGAAATCTAGGATTTAAAACCACTACATGTACAGATTGATTGTTGTTCGCTTAATGTCCCGTCGGCAATATTTCAGCCATTTGTAATAGGGACATTAATTATATAAATAAAAAACACTACATATTATATGCTATATGGCATCTGTTTAAAACTCAGCATCAGTTTCGAGAAAATAATCCAAACTATAAAGCAACCCTATAGAAACATTGATTACCCCAATTTCATGTTAGAAGTACAAAGTGCAAAAAATAAGGATCGTTTACTAGTATTGAAAAGGTTTTTTTTCCCTAATCAATATAACGAAAGGAAGTTGTCAAAGGACGGAACAAAAACACAGCCCTTTTTATCTTACAATCACGTATGAAGGAGACTTCATATACATGTCATATGAATGAAGAAACAAACCAGGACCCAGTTTCATGAAATATCTGAAGAGGATTTCCTAAAATCCATTTCTTTCTTACATATAAGAATTCCTTCATGAAGAGGTAATCTTCAAATTTGAGGACAATCTCAAAGTTGAGATGTTTTATGAGAGTCAGGCCAGAACAGAAAACAATGTCGAACAATAAAGTTACCTGAGTCAAAACACTTTCACCTACTACAAATGTTATGTTGTCTATAAGAATTTCTCTGTAATTTTTTTTCAACTGTTACTCTGAAAACACAAAATGAGTCTGCGATCGGCAAACCTCGGCTGATTCCGGTACAGTAACTCTCCATACAAATGTGATGGTAATACGGAGCCACCCGAGGAGTTCTGAACACTGCAAATCAAGAATTAAGTTGTGGTGAAAACCAAGTGTCTTTTTTTTTGCTATATCAAGATGAAAATATGATTTAGATGTAAGAATTTCACTCGTGGATACTAGCAACAGAAAAGTTATAGAATCAACAAAATATTTGATTATATATATTATTTTCTAAACTGAAATAATTAATTTTATATCTTGAATTATGTCAACCCTAATGGTGTAGAATTCATATTATTTTTAGATATAAAGGTGGGAAATATGACCACTAATTCGAGTAAATATTATACCATTTTAAAAAATATATACAATACAATTTTATGGTATTATATCTTAGGAAATACTATACCCAACACTCATGTGCCGCCAATAATCTAATTTCCCCTTGTGTATTATCTTACAGTCCTATGATCTATGCAACCGTGTTCAATAATTATAACCAGCCAAAAATCTGTTTTCTTATTTAGCAAAACAGTGAAAAAAAACACACAAAGTTTTATAAGATATCAATTTCGTTCACAAAACTTCGCTTTTTTGTCCTTTACCGGACTTGACACACCAAATTGATCTATAGCAGCGTGACGGGTGTGCTAAAACAAGCAGGAATTGCTTACTTTTCCGAAGCACCTGCTTTCACTCTTATCACGACTTATTGGTGAAGAACATGAAATTAAACTATCTTTTGAAATAAAAATTACAATAAAAAATAATACATATTCCAAGCGTTATGCCCACAGAGCTCTGCTTAATTTATTTTGATATTATTTTAAAAACCACCCCAAATATGTATCAAAGCTTGAAAAAGTTTTAAGTACGCGTATGTCATTTTTTGAATTGTATCTAACTTTGCAAGGTTTTGTTGCAGTTGAAGTTAAACCGTATCTTTTACATGATTGTGCATTTCCTTTTGCAGTGAAATATAACACTTAGTCCTATGAATGGGATCGAATATCAAAAAGGGGGAGACAAAGAGAAACGTTACTATCAATTTCCTTTGCTCTGGAATTGCATACGAGAATATAAATCTCAAATTGATAGTTTCATTTGTTTAATTGCTTTGTCTTAAAATTGGGCCATTTTATTTACAGATACATTCGGGATCCCTGGGTTTTTTTTATCCAAGGAACAATATGTATATACCACCATGTTGATGAGTGATTGTTTTGATTGGTGTTTGTACTTAGATAATCGCCTCAACATCACTAATTATGTATCACAACCGTGTTGTATTTCGGTTTGCTACCAGATCCCAAAATCGCAAAGAAAAAGGGAGATTTGGCGCTATGAAATCGGGTCTAACCATCCACAAATTTGTTTGAAATGCCAGAACCAAATCAGGAACATTTCGATCTTCAATTTGTCCAGTTAGCTCTCTTTTTTGTCCTTTATCTTCAACATTTGAGATAGATCTTCCAAATTCGATAGTTTTAATATTTATAAACATTATCCATATGCTGACTGCTAAAGATTTGTTCCACTCAATGAGTCATTACATATTTTAGGTTTATTTTGACCGAGCAACAGAAATTTTTGCTTGTGTTTTTTCATGGGTTTTTTAATCTTCACGGTTAAGTTTCATTATTGCTTAAAACTTTGTAGTACATATGTACGTTTTATAGAAGATAATTGTAATGAGATGTGGAATAAGTGTATGCGACACAACCTACAATGTAAACGACAATTCAAAAATCCGAAATGGAAAAAAGCAAGCAGCCTTCAATTTGACCAGTGGTCGCTGTCGCTGCTCGCTGTTTTTGCATTGGCGCTAGATTAAAAGATAATGCAAATGATTCCATACTAATTATTTCATGTCAAAGAAAGACACCCTTGTTGACAAAGAACAAATAACATTAATTTGACATGTATCATAACTTTGATAGATCCCTGACTTCATGACAGGCACATATAAAACATGGCGGGCTTGAACTAGTATTTTGGGCCCAAACTACCCCTATTGATAATCAATATTAAAGCACAAAAATAACGAACCTTAAATAAAATTGATAATGTAGAAAATAAATAAACATGATCCAACAAGAGCTAACCTGAGACATAAAGACAACAAGAAAAAAGGGACATCGAGGATCTCTTCGGAACACTCAAAGTTACTGACAGCACAAGAAAAATTGAAGACCGCAATGGTCCTGACTTGGTACAGGCATTTTGAAAGAAATAAAATCCTTACGCTTTCAACTGACCCCAGTTTGTTATTACTATTTCAGATTTCTTTAAACTTTGTTGTTACCATTACGTTTTAAACATCACATGTATTGTCATTTTTATAATTACACCTGAAAAACTGTGCTTTTATTGTAAGTGGGAGGTTTGGTGCGCCATAAAACCTGGTTTAACACACCATTTCTTTTGAAATGCCTATACCATGTCAGGACCATTGCGGTGTTCAATTTTTCCTTATGTTTTCCTTGTTTTGTCTTTTCTCGTGGACATTTGAGATTGATTCTCCAAGTTCGGTTATTTTGTTATTACCATTATTTTACCCCTTGCTAACATAAAAAATAAATATGTTTGTCCTAAATGCACTCTAGATTACATTTCCGGTTGTTCATAGATTACATAACATTATTTATTAATTAAAAATCATTAATATCTACAAAGAGAAGGACACATTCAATTATCTTATTGTTATTCCTTGTATTTAACATGTAGAAATAATTAATGTGACATCGATCACAGAATATTAATAAGGAATAATACACCATTATGTAAAATTCAACTAAAAGCAATCTTGCACTTCAATATACCTTGACAAAAATTGAAAAAGGAAAGAAGTACATTCATTACCATGTGACTGGAACATTCATTGGTTATCTCAATGAGAACTGTGCTTCGATTACCCAACCCCAAAACTTAATAGCCTTTATGTTCAATAAATTTCTTCAATGGACCTTAAACTTAAAACGGTAGTTTTTTTTCGCTTTGCGAGGATTTTTTTACCAAAAAAAAAAAACAAACCAACAAAAAAACCAATGACTCTTCAAATTAAATGATGGTCCGTCCCTTAGAAGGAATAATACAGCATTATATATTACATATATATTGTTTCAGACTCATGTTTTGGTATACATGTCCCTTCGCAATATAATTATACATGTTGGCACAAAGAGTGCGACTGATATTGAGCAGCTCCTCCAATAAATAAATTGTCACATCTTATGACAAACTAGTAACTAGAATGGCGTTACTCTATGGGAGATTTATGTCGCCTTTGTCTTAAAAAATTTGGTAATCAGGAAGTATAGATGTGTAATAAAAAAAAATCGTTTTTCACCACAAAATACTATAGGAGGAAACTACATGCCAAATATCAAGAGGCTGTAATACAGTACGACGCATGACGACGCAAGACGACGGAAACTATCAAAGTGACTCATATGTCGCTTTACAACATGTTTCAGACGACATAACAACAGGAGCTTCAATGACACAAAACAAAGAAGTGTCTGAGTATTCTCAACTCTGCACATAATCGTCATGTACAACACCAGGAATATGTTTATTGCAAATAAGGGAACCAGTAACCCTACCAAAGCACATGAGTTCATACTTGTTTTTACCTTAGTTCACGATGCTGTTTACCCCACCAAGGACGTGACTTCACTGTCCTCAAGGCGATAGTTCACGATATTGATGGCAGTTTGTTTGTTTTGTGTACATGTGCTTTTCATCTTTCAAGTATCCGTGTTTTCTTAGTTGTTGTCGTCTGCATTTGCCTTTTCGGATTTTTCAAGATTGAATGTCCCATTGGTACTTCAGTGCTTTCTCGCATTGAATACTTCAGTAACATGTCAAAAGGCCTTACAATTCTTCTAAAAGCATTTCTAATTTAAGATGAACTCATGCCTGATTTAAAACAAACCCATTTAATTTGATGAGGGCATATATATAGTTTCAAGTTTAGTTAAATTAACAAAACTTGTCTTGGAATACTAATTCTAAATGGGTCTGGTTATAAATGTCAAAAATTAGGTCATGTTTGATTTAGATGAGCGGGTCAGACCAGTAAAACTGTCAAAGTAGTCAGTCTAGATGTTATAATGTACAGAAAAGATGTATAAATATGGTAGGGTTCTTAACCTTGTAAATCTATTTTTCTGTGACAAGAGCACTGAGCGTATTGTTTCCCGATTTTTCATTTATTAAAAACAGTCATTGTACAAGAACAAATTGGCAAAATGCATAGAAAATAAAGAGAAGTGGATTAAGTGTACGCGACACAGCCCACAATTAAACGGCAACTTAAAAAAACCACAATGGACAACCACCAGCATCCTTCAACGAGGCCATTTGGCACTGCTCGCGGTTCTTCAATTGGCCCATGGTCTAAATAAGATGCATATAATTCAAATCTCCATACTGTTATTACACAGGAAAAATTGCAACATACATGTATGTATAACATGTGTTTGCAAAACATAATGCTATCATAACGTTAAACATAGGTTTACCTTACGTTTGATGGCCATATGATAAACATATGTTCATTATGTGTTTTATGTTTTCACACGGGCGGGTCCAGGTGGGGGCGTAAGGGGCGTACGCCCCCCCCCCCTTGAGTTTCAAAAAAAAAATGGGGGAACTAGCAAGGGGACAGAAAGCGAGAGGAAGAAAAGAGGAAGGATAACTGGCGTATATAATTCGTGAGTCCTGACGTCGCCCGAAGCTACCAAAAGTATGCAAGAGTTTATGTTTTTGCATCACGAGCATTCCGTAATCTTTTCAGCTTCATTCCGTAATTTGGTTAAATGAAGGAAGATCGTCTGAATGCTCTTCTACTTCTATATATATGCATAGAGACATCGCGCTGGATTAGTTTTTTTATGACAAAATAATAGACTCTTACGCAATAAAAAATCCACGTAAAATGGTTCTCACGAATCCAGTTTAAATTAAACTTTTGTCGGAAACCAAAAAAAACAAAAAATAAGCATTTGATTGAATGTTCCGTCATTCAAAGATGGTCAAAGATGGAAATGAATTAGGACATTTTCATTATCTTTTTTTTTCAAGTAGTTTACTCGTTATATACTGAAAACAAAACCATTTATAACTGTCGTTCAAATATTTTTTGTTGTTGCGGGGTATGCCATAAGTTTGGAATTTCAGTTTGTTCGTCTGTCACACTTTGCTTTTTTGTTTGATTTCAAGCTACAAACTCACATCTTCAATCATCATGAAATTTTGTAAACTAGTCTACTTCATAATAAGTTTATTAAGGGCTGAACATTGCAGCAATAAAATTAAATGACTCATTAATTATTTTGCTTTGCCTGAGCAACAAAGCTGCAATGGGGGTACCTGTGTCATTCAGTGTGACAAAGTCCCTCAGTTTTAGTTAATCACTAATCGTAAGTATTTTCCGCCTAATTTCACAGATCAATTTGACTGAAAATCGACATAAAAATTCAAAATATTTTGGCTGAAAAGAATGGTGCCTACCCCCGGAACCCCCTGTATCTGTCAATGCCAAAGTTGTACCCGTATTATGTGATTGTAATCCGTTACTGTTAATAATAATCGTTATCAGCATTGTCATTTTATAATGCAAATTCCTTATAAGGTACAATCTGGAAACCTCTTAATTCAATGTTAAAAACGCTAAAATCCAGGAGCTTCCAGGGGGCTTCGCCACCCCGGACCCCCTACCAGGGCACTGCCCTGGACCCGCTGGGGACCTTGAGCGGTCCCCAGACCCCTTGCCGTATTTTACGCCCCTCCATCGCAAAATCCTGGACCCGCCCCTGTTTCATATGACAAACATGTGTTATACAAAAAAATGAAGAAAAGCCATTTTAAATGAATTGCCAATGGATACCTCACTAGACAGATTTTAAATTTTCAGATGTTTGTTACCATATGTTAAGCATGTGTTCGTCATATGTTAAACATATGTTTGAAACATATGATTGTCATATGGGCGCTAAACGTAAAGTGAACATATGTTCGAAAAAAATATGTTAAAGATACTGCAAACATATGTTGAAAAATTTCCCTATATATATAGTAACATTACAGAAACTTGGAGTATGACGGGTCTAACCATTGCCCATGAAACCAAACCACAATGCCAGTCAGTTACCACCATTATCATACATGTACTGTTCTGGAAAAAAGCGTGTACCTTAGATACCTTATGTAAAAGGTATAACAATTTCAGGTCAACACACAGAAACCTTAGAAAATAATGAGATGCTGAATAAGTGCACGCGACACAGCCCACAATTAAACAGAAATTTAGAAAAACCACAATGGACAACCGCCAGCAGCCTTCAAGGAGGCCATTTGGCACTGCTCGCGGTTCTGTAATTGGCCCATGGTCTAAATAAAATGCATATAATTCAAATCCAGCCCTGAAAATCATAGTTTACTGTTTTTTTTAAGTAATGCGTTGTCCCTGGTACGTTTAAGAACCCTTTTGCAGTTTTAAGTAAAAGAAAGAATTCGACAAAAATGTGTAAGTACAAACGAAAAAGGCAGAATACTGATGAACAATTAGATACAATTAGATATCTCCACACGTCGTCGCAAAGGGGAAAAAAGGAACATCCATGAAGGAAGGAAAGAAGTCGAAAAGGGACAAAACGAGTGCAAGTCTAATTAAAATTCAATAAACTTAATAATCAAAATAATTCTTTCTCAGTCTTTTTGATCTGTACTTTGCAATCAAACGCTGCTGATGAGATATTACTCCTCGATGTATGCATGTACAACAGGCATTGCAAAATATTCTTTGCATTGACAACTGTTTTGTCGCTATATTTTATGTTTCTAAATGAAAATAAAATATTTATTGTGTACAAATATACTGCATTCAGTGATGGATCCAGCAATATCGAAAAAAAAGGGGGGGGGCACCTTGGTCATGCTTCAATGATTTCCTTTATATCCAACCAAATGATTAAGCTTAAAGGAGAGACAGGCCCCTTGGGCCTGCTTTGGATCCGCCCTTGATATTTTACATGATTTGTTTTCGTTTTTTTATTTCGTATATATTTATTTCGTTATAGATTCAACATTTTGACCGTTTTTCAGGTCACTGTCACTTGACCTTTAAAGGTTAACGACAGAGGTCATTAATTATATAAAGCATCATTGAGCAATAAACTCATGTTACTATTTCTGTTCGATCATATTCGTTACTATTTTTAATTCAAAATGGTGAAATGATTCTGATGAAACTTTGATAAGATATACGTAATTCAATTCCTGGTTCTCCTCAGTCTAGGCCATCTTAAGATTAATACGACAGTGGCTTCTGGGTCGTAATTTTGTCTTTATTGTTACCAGAAAAGTATCAAATCATTTAGAAAATGATTAATGTGCCTCATAAATAGCCGATGGTTTTGCACTGTGTAATGATACCTTAAGATTACAACAAAAAGAAACTGTAGAAATGGCAATAGCTAGTCTACTTATAGTCTATTAACGCATTACAAAATGCCCTAAATATGATATAATATTGTATAATTTTAATCATAATCTTTGCCTCTTTAAACGAAGAGTTCAGGTTCTTTAGTTACTTAAACATTAACCATTCAGATTTGTGAACGATATAGATGATTTATTTTGCTAAAATGCAAATGTGGTGACTTCAACAGTAAACTGTATAAATTGATGACGACTTCTTTTAAACGATTAAGATGTATATGCATGCTTCTGTTCTTACTATCTATTTTTAAGCCCCGCCACACAAAGTGGCGAGGTATTATGTTTTACCCTCAGTTTCTTTCGGTGTCCGTCTGTCCGTCCGTTCGTCTGTCCGTCCCCTGAAAGTTTCTGGATGATAATTTGAAAACGCGTCAAGGGATTTAAATGATATTTAGCACAGCTGTTAAGCGCAATAAAATACAGATCAACTTCAATTTTCAGGATGATCCAAAAAACTTAAGTGAAGATTTGCCACTTTGTAATTTTTTTTCAAATTTGAAAAGGATGACATTTTCTGGTCTAGGAAAGATAACTTATTTCTTTTCTGTCTCTATATGGATGCACAGTATAGACAGTATAGTTAACACATATATTTAACTATTAATGAATATCGTGGCGGGGTATCATTTTATGTCCATTAGATGCCCGTTTTTATAGGAATCACTCACACGCACTTGTTTCATAAAAAATATACCATATACGTACTCTTATATACCACAATGTAATTATTACTTTACAACGGACATCATCTGACCACTGATGGACTTTGTTAAATTTCTTGAAAATGGAGGTAAACCCAGGATTGTCAGTATCATAATACCAAACTGCAATAAAAAAATCTTCAAAATTATACAAACAACGGTCAATTCAGTGTGTCAAATCCGGTAAAGGAAGACAAACAAAACCTTATGAAAACCAACATCTTCACTCATCTGAGAGCTTGAAATCCCATATTTGCTTATAAACGCAAGATGTCATCCGTATTTCTTGAGTCAAGACAGCAGCAACATATCCCTGTGTATGCCATTTTTTGTGTCAGACGTGACCCTTTGCTATGGAAATCGATGTAACTCCTGCAAGCTCTGGAATAACAGTCAACTTCATAAGTTAGAGCAGACGGAATGTTGCTCCACAAGAAAGAAAAATTGAAGACATCACGTTATTGAGCTTTGTTGAAAGTTTTCCTTGAGAGTCAATTTCAATATGTAGATCTAAATATGAAAAAGTCTTCCTTGAATCTGTAGTACTCTTATTCTCATTTTTTCTAGAAACAGGTCACCAAATCGAGAATAGTTCAGTGAAAAGACAGCAGGAAATATAACCGAAAGTAAGTACTTAGACTTCCATTTTGCAGTAACGGATACGACATCGGTAGAATCATACAGTTACTTATTAAAACAAAATAATACCCCCCCCCTAAAAAAATAAAAAAAACACACACAAAAAAACACAAAAAAACCCAAACAAACTGCAAAAAGACCCCTGGCAAGACCTGAAAATCCCCAAACGCAAACCCCCGACCAAAACTACAAAAAAGCAAACAAAGTTGCGCAAATATTCATGTGCAATTCATGATAATCATCTGTTTTTTTGGTGTTTTTTTTTTTTGGGGGGGGGCGGTGTATTTGCAACCATAGTATGCTGATTACGGACATAAAGAAATTAAACCGACACTTATATCTTAACAATGACTTCAAAAATAGATGTGAATTTGAGGAACTGAATATATTACAACATCTAAAAGATCGTAACTGAATATGGTTTGTATAAAATGTCTGATAGCTGACTCTGTCATTGAATACTTGAACCCCGAAGAGACGACCCCGGGCAGACGACTCAAGTCAAGAATCGTCTGCAGAGCGCGTGCTTAGTCAGCAGGTTTATAAATAGAGTTTGTGTTTTTAATTGCAATGTCCTTTTGACATTGTTCTAGATGTTTAGGTCCTTGAAAGTACAAAAATACCTCTGAAATCAAGAAGCTGATTCAAAATGTGTTTGCTGTGCATATCTCATGTAAATTAGTAGCTTTTCATATAATGTAAAGAATTTTTTTATAAAATTCATCATCATCGAAATAGTAGCCGCTCTGACCATTATTCAAGCTACATAATTATACACATGAAACATTTTGGATTGAAAATATGTACGAATTATAAGATCATAGAATACAAATTATGATATGTGAAATAAGTATGCGCGACACAGCACATATAACAAGCAGTTATTTAGAAAAACCACAATACACCCCTGGGAAACTCGAAAGTCGCAACCCATAGTCCGGTACCCGGAATTTTGTGATGTACATTTAATGTAATAAATTTGAGAAATCGAAGAACGTCACTCCATGTATAGTTGTTGAATAATTGTAAATAAAGCAAAAACAGTTTATTTTGTTCAATCAATAACGTTAAGGTACATTTTTCTTCAAATCGGGACATGTCCTGCTGAATAGAATCGCCTTGACAATATAAAAAAGATTTCTGGCTGAATATACAGGCTTAACTATTATTTTTGGTATAGTTAAGATCTGTGACAAATTTCACATGGTGTGAAATTCTCTGATTCTTGCAAAAAGTGTTCTTTCACTTAGTATCAATAAACTTCCGGGTAACAATACTTGGTTGCGACTTGCAAGTTTCCCAGGCGTGCAATAGAAAACCGCCAGCAGGTTAGCTAGCTTCCACAAGGCCAGAAGGCGCTGATCGTCGTTCAGCAATTCGCCATTGGTCTAAATTAAATACATATAATTCAAATCCAGTCCTGAAATAGTCACAGATAGACCCCCTTCTTAAACAAAGGAACAGAAAACATGTTTCTGCCCTTAAAACTTTAAAGTAGAATGTGATTTTTTTTCTTATTGTTTGTTTAGCATTTTTAAAAGCACAATTTAATTAACTCAATTACAAAGTACACATGTAATTGCCGCGGATTGGGTGATTCAAAATTTTTTGAGATGATCACCTATTTTGTCTCACAACAGTGTTGTATTCAATTGTGTTACTACCGGACCATAAGATCGCAATGGGAGGGAGATTTGCCGCCATAAAACCTGGTTTAATTTAACACACCATTTCTTTTGAAATGCCTGTACCAAGTCAGGACCATTGCAATCTTCAATGTTTACAGTATGCCTTCCTCCAAGTTCGGTAATTTAGTTATTACCTTAAATTGAACAATATTTGATATATTTGACAAAAAACACTAAAAATTTTGCAAAGGAGACTATCATAAGTTTCTTCTGATAACTTTAAAACTTCCGCAAGCGTTTTCATTATTGTCACTTTTAAGCATTCAAGCGATCAAGCATGTCGGTTTTTGTGTGATGACACTTCACCAAACCATTATTGTTTGAAGTTTTGTGTCGGATTTAAAATTGATATGTTTGATTTTTTAACATCAGTCGATTGATGATTCTCAGCTAGCTGTCAGTAACAGCGAGTGTTCTATAGAGAGTTCCTTTACCATCCTTTCGTTTGTTCTTGTTGTCTTTTGTCTATTGTTCTCTCTAGTGGAATTGAACTTTGATCGATTTGATTTTTATTGTGTTTAGTTTTTGTGCTTTGTCTGGGAATATTGATAGGGGGAAGGTTGGGCCCAAAAAACTAGTTTAACCTCGCCACATATTATATGTGCTTGTCCTAAGCCAGGAATCCTTGACAAAGCTTTCGTTTGTACTTGTCTTTTTGACGTTTTCTGTTCCTTGCTTAAGAAGGGGGTCAATCTATGACTAGTTCAGGACTGGATTTGAATTATATGCATTTTATTTAGACCATGGGACAATTGCAGAACCAAGAGCAGTGCCAAATGGCCTCGTTGAAGGCTGCTGGTGGTTGTCCATTGTGGTTTTTTTTCTGAATTTCCGCTTGATTGTCGGCTGTGTCGCGTGCACTAATTCCACATCTCATTGTTTTCTATTATTGTTTTCATTTTTTCATTAAACATAAATGTTGACCCCAAAAATGGGGTGCTTTAAATATGTGTTTTCAATTTGTCTCACTATACTCTGTTAAAGGTTTAATCATAAGAGCCGATGATCTCAAATGAATGCCTTAATCCACAATTGAAAATATCAAAAGGTGATAAATTTAGTAAATCTTTTGTTAAGTTCAAAATTATAGGTGAATTTAAAATGTAGTTTATCAAGTATAATAAGAAATCGTAATTGTCAATTTCTATCATTTAAAGGAATTTATTAACCAAAATTGACAAGTGAAGAAAATATGCATTACGATTTTCATTTAAATCTAACGAGTTTTACACCATTTTAAAGGTAATGAGAAATTTAATGAAAATTCGACAGTAATATCAAATAAACTCATCATGTACCATATCGCTCAAATCTGTGTATATATTGTAAAAACCGGTCGAACTTGTTTAAACAGTTAGATATGAAGTAAAAACTGTCATTTTATTTCTCGTCTTAACCTCGATTGGATAAAAACAGTAGATTTTGTTTTATTTTAAAGTTTACCCAATTACAGTCCAAATAGAAAGGATACTTAAGAGGACACCCAGTAACAAAGGCATGCTATAATACCTCTGAATTTCGAAACCTAGGAAAATGTCAAATCGAGGGTCGTCCTTAGTTTAATATATAGGATGTAGACCCTTCTCAAATATACGGTAACTTGGAATAAATTATAGCGTAGGTATAAATAAACTGTGGAACATTTAGTGACAGTCATTTTTACCTGTAGAATAGGTAAAACAAGAGATTATCATGGACAGTAGACAGGTGTAATCAATCGGTTTCTTCACTTTAAACATATTTGAACCTTCAGGTGTTTTTTTCCGGTATCTGTTTTTACGATCGCTGGACATCTACTATTGAAGAGACTTCCACCATAAAAAGGACTACAGATTTGATGAAGTTGAATAAATAGTAAAAATTAGATTCGAACAAACAGGTGTTACAGTTTGACAACCTTTTTTTCATTAGCAGAAATTGGATGTCCGAAGAACCGCAAAGCTTGGAGAAATAACAAAACAGCATATAAGCAACATTCGTATACAGACAGAAGGTTTGGTGTGTAGCACTACTGAGGAGTTCTATTTTTATTTTGTGGGCAAAGACCAACATTTAAGCTGGAGTCTGTACTTGGAGAAACGATGATTTACACATTGACTCAACCCCTCTCGCCGGGCGTTAGCCCCGGGGTCAGTCCGGTGGTAAGCCCAGTCATGAGTCCAAATATTAGTCCCATTACGACAGTCTCACCGATGTCTCTCACCCCCGGGATTATGCATCTCATAAACTATGGCGATAAAGATCTCGGACTACTGCTGTCCCAACGGTAAGTTCTACTTGTTTTTTGTCATAAAGTTCAGAATTAACTCTATTCTACTTTATTTTTTTAGATAAAGTTCAGGATTAATTCTAATAAGCTTCATACATGTAGTTTGTCTGTTTATCTTTTCTGTATTTGTTTATAATGATAACGAAATATTATATGTTTAATCTGTTTTATGTGAGTCCCAAGATCTTGGTCATTCTAGATCATGACCTTAAAAGTTGTAAATCTGAAAGATGTCTGTTCTTTGGGTTTATATAGTGCTCACCTTAAAATGAATCGTAACAGTCTGGCACTTATTATTTTTCGTACCATAACTTTCATTAAACAGGCTTGTAGAAATGTTCTTTTAACGTTCGATCATGATCTATTTAAACACAAGCGGTAGTAGATCTTATCTTTCAAAATTTAAAGATAAATGTTTTATAAAAGTGCAACGAATTTCAAAATAGTGTAAGAAGACAACCGGATATGTGTTTTTAAGCATGTTAATTTACTTTTTAAGTCTATTAAATAAATCAAAAACCGTAACGATGTACAAAACGAAGAGTAAATTATAGGATAAATGTAAATTTCTGTCAATATTGTGAAAATCAAATCTGAGGAAACGTGTTTAATTTCATCAAATATTGTTCCTGGTTATAAAGGGCTAAATATTTAACAAAGTCATCGTAAAAATAGCAAATATTTGATTTCCTTTTTACAAAGCACACATGGGTGGGTTTTCTTTTCTTCTAAGATAATAATTTATGTATTTAAGAGTTTATAAAACATTTGTCAACAAGCTATATAGTAATTTAATGCTTAAATCTATCATGGCGATGGCACGGCAGAGTAGAGACTACATATAGCGTTACACCGTCTCGTTGATGGTAAAATTGTTGTAAATACCGTCATTACGACTCGGATTAAGCAAGTTAATATTGATCTGATTAACAATGTGTGAAAAGGGGGGTAGTCCAAAAGTGATGTATTCTCAAAATTGTGTGTTTCTCTGTATATATATATCTGAACTTGGTCTACTCCATAATTTCTATTGAACCCCACGTCACACGGCCTATCAAGTCAGGACCATTGCGATTTTTTTTGGGTGTTCTATTCTTTAACTAGCAATCTTCATTTTTTTTAAGTATGCTTTATTCTATTCTTAAGCATTTGAAATTGATCATCCCAGTTTGTGATAATTTTGTAATTACCTTTATATATTCATAAAGTTCTAATTCAAAGAATCCATTGAAACGTTATGCGCATTACGACATCGTACCGAATATTGTCATTCAGGGTATTGCTTAAAACCAAAGAGCATCACTTTAACAGCAAACAAAAACCATCAGTGACCAATAATGTACATCATCAATAGGGATGAAGCCTTTTGGGGATAAGATGACATTTGAGATAGGTAACCTTTGGTATTGGGTAATGGTTTCTTTTATTTTGTACTTTTGAAAGTCTTTGATTTGATACAAACAGCGTTATGGCTAACATCGTTAGATATATAATAAAAGAAACTACCCAAGTTAATATTTTTCATGCAGGTTAACCTGTATTGAAATGAATAGCTACACATGTCTGCATAAGTCTTACAATTCATAAGCCATAAAGCAAATAATAATTTTTTGTTTAGATTATTTATAATAACTGCATTTTATTTTTTAAATCCCGTAATGCATAGCTAATCAAAAACAGTAGCAGTGCCACTGAGATGCATTTTCTTAAGTTCCCCGTTATGTAAAATAAGGTATTCACCCCTTGTTTTCTCGATGAAAATAATGTACTTCTATTATTATAGGACATTTTTCATTCATAACCACACAAAACCTTATCTTGTCTGCATTTCTCCGTAATTTTTCGTTGACAGATGACTTTGAAAAGATAAACTGTCATATATTATGACCTTGACAAAAAAGGTTGATAAACGATAATAAAATGTATCTGCAGTGTACGTTTTATATTACAAGTTTAGCTTTTCTAAAAAGCTAGCCTTCTTATAGCTGCTTTACCATTTTTAAGTTCAAAATACGGGTTCAGATTAATTAAAATAGTTGCACAACTCGAGATCGTTGCTTCATTGTATGGTCTTTAGGTGGTCAGCATTCAAAACATGCATTGTGCTAAGCATTTGAGGATGCAATTACAATAGCAATTTGATTCATGGTTGCATTTGTCAATAAAAGAAACTAGTTTCTGTAAAATGTCAATTGATACAGACTTGTTGGTCACAGCTAATAAGCCATATATTGTGCTAAGCATTCCTTGATTCGTGCTTTTCAGTTAATAAAACCTGGTTTAACCCACCATTTCATTTGAGATGCCTGTACCAAGTCAGGACCATTGCGATCTATAACTATTCCGGTATGTCTTCCATGTTTTGTCTTTTCTCTTGGACATTGAGATTGATCTTCCAAATTCGGTAACTAGTCATTTGAAATGCAATTTCTACCAGTGGCGCATCCAGAAATTCCGAAAAGGGAGGCCCACTGACTGGCTAACGGGGGAGGGGGCACTTTTATCATGCTTCAATGACTTCCTAGAGAACCAACCACTTTTTTTCGACAAAAAGGAGACTTGGGTCCCCTTCTAGGTCCAATCCTGTTTTTCACACACAGTAAGCACTAAAACCCGATACAGTAAATAATTATGTCTTGATCTTGAACTTTTTGTCCTGTTTTCGAATGTTCACGGGTTCACGTTTCTTTTGACGTGAGTTTGCGATGCTGATTGTTGTTTTAAAGATATTGAGTGTGTTTGTTTTCGAATATTGTGCGTTTCTATGTTCATTTCTTAATGTTTACTGATTTTGTCTCGAATTTTTCGGACTTACGACATTCAAATAAACAATTGGCGCTCCTTTGCTTCTTTTGAACTTTTACAAATAAAAAAAAAAATAGTAAGAAAGAAATGACTATCGAGAAGCACGTTAAACGATGCATTCAAAACATTTTATCTCAACATTTTGCGATTTACAACATTCAAATTCCCAATTGGTACTTCTTTGCTTATTTCGTAATTTTATACATCATGTATCTTAAAACGTATGTAAGAAGAAAAGACTGTCGATTTATTACATTTTAGAAGTATGTTGAACGATGCATTGAAAACTTTTTGAAATGATCATTTGACGACTTAGTCTCTTTTATATTCGCAAACTGAAAAAACAAGCAATCCGCTGACTTAACATGGATGACGCGATATATGTGAATTAACCTAAATAAGCAGGGAACTTGATTTATGTATTTCTTGAAATTTGGGAACAACAACTTAAACAGCTGACGTTAAAGATTCTAAAAATGACGTGTGATCTGACCTTGATCACAAACGTTTAGGTGACCAGACTTCCTAGCTTTATAGATGTCGTTGTGGACAACCTTGCCGCAGGGGACCATTTCAAAACTCATTCTAGTTGTAAAAACGTCCAATAATTATTATAAATGTTAAACACGTTTTTGTTTACATGTGATGATTTTTAATGGTTGTTAAAGTTTAAGAGCAGCTTCTTCCATTTAGAGTAAATTAAAATAACACCTAGGACATTTTAATGATGTAATATTGTTTTATTGTTAAAGATCAATACACAGAAGTTTCGTGAGAATCTGTCCAACTGATTGCTTACATGAATTGTTCATTGATTAATTTATTCCAAAATATCACCTTCGTACAATGTTCGATTATCTAGCGAGAAACGTATTACAATTCAATATCTTATTTAAGTAGAAATGTACTGATTTATAGTTAATTTTATGACTGCAAAATATTGAAGGTTTTAGAAAAAGGTCATCATTTATAGTGCAAATTAATGTCCAACCATTATTTACGTTTTTGAATTCCGCAAAAAATATTTCAGAACCAAGGACATTTTGTTTTTAAGCAGTACCATCGGAGCATTCGTGCGAATTTGTAAAAAGGCATATTATTAAGACAATGCTGGTCAACACCAAAGGCAACAAATCTAAAAACGACTTGAAACAAATAGATTGCATTGAACACTGTCAGAACAAATGTGAAGTCAAGTGCAGTTTCAGTTTCTTTCGGCAAACTTTTATTATACTTACTTTTATTAAAATTATTTGAAAGTAATCATCTCGTAATATGAACAAAACGCTTTGATGTCTACCATAGAATGTCAATTTTCACGGGTCATTTTAAAGTACAGCATTAAATGTGCATTGCACAATATTTTCTACTATTTGTAAATAATAAATAATTTATTCAGAGAGAAACCAAGTTAACCAACCATGAACAAGACGAAGCAAAGATTAACGATAATTTGCCCACTTACTGAATAACTAAATTTAATGAATTCTAATGAAACCAGGAAAATTTTAACTTTGGCACGTTTTGTCTATATAAGATATGTCTCTGAATAAATGAAGGGGTATGCGTATCTACTACTGTGCGTGCTAAATATTGACCGACGCTTCGAAGCCCCAACTTGTAAAAACCCATTGTTCAAAGCTTCATTCATGTATAAATTTGCTGAGTCTTTCAAAACTGAAATCACCCCTTACATATGTGTTCGCTTTTTCGTTATTCACTACGAGCTTTCTTCTAATTTTGAGATGCAAGTTTTTGATGCAGTTTGTGTAGAATTGAAACCTTGCTGCGACAGTTTAGAACGAAGAAACCAGCAACTACAAAGCTTAGCTTTTTTGCATTGGTGTTTTCAAAATATTTTATTCCAGACTTGTTTTGACCAATTTAAAAGCTTGAAATCTTCTATATAAACAAAACATGCTCAAATAGATCTAACAACCAAATCGGGGTCACGGTTACATTAATTTCACTTTATTCGTTTTTATTAAAATCCCTTGATCCAAAAATTGAAGAAAACAAACATCTTATTCCATGATAACCTTTTCAACAATTCAGTAGCCGAGGAATTTTTATTTAACCACATAGACCGTTTGTCAGTCTATTCCCATCTACTCAAATAGGACATAAACCTCTTATCTCAACACCCGAGATAACGGACCGAGGGGAGGTCACAACTCCAGGTTTTATACACTTCGCTTACTACTGATCGATTTCGGTATTTTATCAGCGAAATGAGTATCATTAAGGATCAAAATAAACATAAAATACAAAGTTTGTTAAGACATGTAAGCTTGTGTTTACAGACTGCATTCATGTGTCTACATGTACATGTAGATTATGATTTACAAGTACTTAGGTCTCGTTTTTAATTCATAAAACTTGGGGGTTGATAACCGCTGCTGATGGACCAGATGTTTCCGAAAGTAACCGCAAGCCTGGTCGTCGGACCTCTCTGAGACGATTTTTTTTATTCGGGAAGGGGTTTTTGATATGTTTCGATGTCTTGAATATAAGTCTTTTCAAAAACCGAACGTTGCCGATATGCACGGTACTGTTCAAACATTTTGGGAACGAGCACGGTTATTTTATACTTGATGTCCCGATAAAGGCTAACACTTCACAAATATATCTGTATAGACTTTGGTTCCTATGCTTGAGGGCTTAAAATTTCATTATACCTTTTTATTTCGATACTTTTGAGATCGTACCCCTTTAAATATAATGAAAAACTCTCTAGAAATGAAAACAAACCAAAATGGGACCCATATTAGAAAATTGTCGCCAGCTGGTAGGGGACCAGACCCTTCTCCGAACCCCCTTTGCTAGATGCTTGCTTCAGCTTATATTTTATCCTGATTGGACCATAAATTGTACTCATACGAACCAAACTTAAACTTTGATCATCGGAGGGAAATATAAAAGATGTGCGACCTACAAGACTTACGTAATATATTGCGTTTTGTTCTAACATGATTTATGCATTTCTATCGCTCTGATTCACAAAGTCCCTAATTAATGACTTGTTATTAATTATTTAATTATGAATAATTCATAACTCTTACTTGTCGAGCTTTCTAAATTGTACATATACCGGATTAAGATGACAAAAACGTTTATTTCCTTGTAGTTTTGTTAGTATATTCTAAGCATGTATTATTGTGCTTAATGTAGATCTAAAGTGTGCATCTTAGGCTAAATATATGTCATAGAGCAAAGCAAAGTTTTACTAATGAAAAATATTTGTGTTTTGGGTAATCAGTACTTTTATCAATATTATTCCCTGTTTTCTACTTGCTGAATAAACTTATGTACTTTACACTTAGAAATTTGCATGTTTCGGTTGCGGCTTATGTGAACCCTCAGAGGTTTGTAGTGTGCTAATCTGACCTTGTGATGTATATATGTCTCTATTTAGACACTTTTTTTTCAATTAAAAATGCATCTCTATCTTGCTCAGGGTGGTGCAATTTCAGCATTTTATTTATCTTATAGGCAAATCTTTAAGATTTATTCCAATCCGCTTCTTCAATTTTCTCTTTGCTATTAGTGCCTAATTTCACGCGCTTACAACTGCCTTTAGAATACGAATACGAATCTTTATTGTCATTAAACTTTTATACAGTTTGTGACACATAAACATACACAGATATAAAACTAACTAAAACACACAGTAATACATAGTTACAAGTAAAGAAAAAATTAAGGGTCCCCTGTCCTCAGTTCAAAAGACTTTTTTATAAAGGATCCTAGTTTATTTACTTGCAATGGTGTTGAGGGGTTTAACAAATAAGTTACTTTTTCTTCATCATTCAGATTATTGAATGATATGTGTTCTAAAGATAAAAAGTTAAAATAAGTTACTCTTAAGTTTGCATTGTAAGTACATCTAAGTAAAAAATGATTCTCATCGTCCAATACCTGACATTTTTGACATAATCTTTCTTCTCTAGGAATTTTAAAGTGCCTTCCTTTTTCAATTAATAGTTTGTGATCACTGATTCTTAATTTTGTAATCAGTTTCCTGAATTCAAAGTTTGAAATTGAGAGATATGGTTTTATTTTTAAGGCTGGATTCAACTTTTTATAAAATTTAGTTTACTTTTATCATCAATACTATTCATTTTGTTTTTTACAATATTTTCATAGAATGAGTTTATTTGAGTTTTTACATATTTTTTAATGTTTTTCAGTTGTTTTAATTCCGTACAAGTCTCCAGTCTTTCTAAATCAATATTTGTTTCAAAAAGTATGTCTTTTACGTATGTATACCAGGTATACGTTCCCTTTTCATCCAGTATTTTAGTTAATTGGAAAGATTCACTTAATAGAGGGTTTAGATTTTGTAGTGGAAAAGCGTGCTAAATACATAATAGTTAATATTTTGATATGACATTCAATGGGCATTCTACCCAGTTCTTGTCTAGTTCCAAAATTTGAAGCATTCTTATTAATGCCAAGTGCATTTTTGCAATATGCAAGATGCAGATTTTCAATAGGATTTTTATCAATAAAATGGAAAGGGTCTACATTTTTCCCTGAAACCAGGGCTCGGTTTTTAGCATTAAAGTAGCAACTATACGAGTCTAAAAATGTAATTTCAGAATTGTATGTTAAGATAGGTCTTACTAGTGTGTCAAAGAGGTTATTGGAAACATTTACTGGAAGATTACTCAGAGAATTGGTATAAGACTTTATAGAAAATAATACCTTTTTTGCCTTTTTGGTTAATTCTGTTGTACTATGGCTCATGTTGCCATTGGACTTAATAAGTAATCCTAAATAAGGATATTCTGAGACATTTTCTATTGTCTCATTATTAAAATTAAGTATGGATTGCTCTATCTTTTTCTTTCCTGTTGAAATGATCATGCTTTTTATTTTGTTTATATTTAAAGAAAGCTGCCATTTATTCCCTTACAAACCATCGTGATTCCTAGTAAAAGTTTTCATGGTCCTTACAAAAAGTTAACCTTCATGTAGAAAAACGGTAAAAAATGCGAAAACCTGTTTCGTTTTATGCTGACTACATTCAGGCTTTACCCATAATTAACATGTCAACATGTCCGACAAAATGTTAAGACGGTTAATAGTCAATTAAAACGATACTATAAAATGACAGATGAGACTGGAAATTGTTTCTAATTTTATCTTCTCAGACACATTTGTTCTAAATATAGATTTTTAGGACAACTTGAATAATGTCATTGCTATAAAATATATAAAATTGCTTATTATGTGACAAGCGTGTTAATAAATGTGACACCGTAAGATTATAAGGTCAACCACTTTTATAGAAAGCCTTTGAAATTGTAACACATGGCAAACTTGTGGAATACAAAATTTTTGCTCTCTCAGCAAAACATGTCTTGAAATACTGCGACGTAATTACTATGCTTTAGTAAACTTATATGCTCTTCTTGCACTCATAACCAAGGCAGTTAGCAAATGTTCTAAAATTACTAAGAAATAACCAAATATATTAAAATGAATAACATAATAAATAATTTTATTGTCATATAAACATACAAAAAAACATATTTAAATGTAAACATGAAATATATCAAATACAACAAATAAACATATAGCAAGTTACGAGACCTCTGCCCTCAGTTCTAATGACTGTTTGATAAAGAGCCAAACATTCTTATATGTTTATGATTAGTTGGGGTAAGCAAATAGACCATTTTATCTTCATCCGACATATTAATAAAATTTAAATCATCTGTTCTTAGTAAATTAAAAAGGGTTTCTCTGATTCTTTTGTTTATATTACAATTTAAAAGTTGTTACGAAAGGTTTCAAACGTGGCATCACTTTCATTGCACCGTGCATTTTAAAGCTACCACATTTAAGTTAAACGAATTAGTCAGATATAGTTTTAAAGAACAACCTTAGCTCTAGCGATCGCGAACCTTTTGATGCTCTTTCAGTAAAAACAATGCATGTCATATCACAATGGACATATTGGAAGAATCTTCAAGCAAACGAACAATACAATTCTGTTGAAGTTCTTCCTCTTAGAATTACAGTGAGGCAAAAGTAAAGAGAGCAGAGGTACCAACGGGGTATCCGAATGTCAAAAGTCCGAAAGGGCAGAGACAAAACCAGTAAACACCAACAAGAACGGGACAAATACAGACAACATGTAAAACATGGACACACAAAAATAACTGAATATCAATCAACAACGCGAACTTCAGTCGAAACAAGAGTGAACTTAGGTGCTCCGGGAGAGTAGGCAGTTCCTGCTAAAGAGAGCAAATAATCACACATATTCATTTTAAGGGACCGTTTAATATTTATCAAAGTACTGGGCCGGTGCAATTTTTTTTACCTCTTCAAAATATCTATGTACCCAGCAGACACATCAGTTAAAAAAACTAAAGGCCCAATTTATGGTCTTGAAATGAATTTATTTTTTTAAAACAAATTAATGATAAAAAATTGACTGCCCAGCACATGTTAAATTCTTAAAAATCTTTATGCCCAGCTGAAAAAAGGTGCAAAAAACTATCTGCCCAGTTTACACTTGCACCGACCAAGCACTTTGATAAATATTAAACGGTCCCTAATACAAAATTGTCTTAAAATTATTTTTCCATGATACACAAGTCACATATACTCCCGAGCTCTTAATTTCAATTTCTTCGGCTATAAATTTTCTATCGACATTTATATCTGTCATCCCACAACTTATATTAAAAGGTCGACTATCTTTGGCCCGAAGGATTCCCCTCTTCTATTGAAAAATTGACAATAAACAAACAATTTTATTGAAAAGTTTACATATTATCAGCAAAATTTGATCTATGTACCTTTGTAGTTTATTTGGTTAAAATGGCCAATTTATTGAAAGTGTCCATCCGACCGTATTAAGAGACCTTTACGCTTAAAAGTCAAGTCAGTGATGATACAACCACGTTTATCAAATTAAATCAAATACGGACATTTATTGTCATTTTAATGTAGTTTACTAAATATCGAATTGCACATAAAAGTTTATTGGCAGTTAAAATAAGTCTTAGGGTTAGGGTTAGGGTTAGGGTTAGGGTTAGGGTTAGGGTTAGAGCCCCATTTACATGCACAGTTTTACATACGTATGCATTTTTACATAGGTATGTAATTTTACACATATGTGTAATTACAGCATGTGAATGCAAATACATACGTATGTAAATTTGCACATGGTGTAAATTTACATCACCTCAGGACCAGATGTAAATCTTTATGTGTTAATTTACACATGCTTTTTAATTAGATTTTGTGCATGTAAACGCAATTCAAACAAATGCATAGCTCTATTTTTTCCTTCCTGTGGACCTTGTGACTTTGGCCTTAAAGCTATGTACTCCAGAATCCACATGCATCTTTTGTGCATCATAAGCTCTACGACCTGTAAGTTTAATGAAATTATACCAAGGCGTTTGGAAATATGCATGGGAAACCAATATCACTCTACAATATCAAACTTTTTTCTAAACTTGGGACCCTCCAACACTATTGGCTTATTTCATACACCATAAGCTTAATTTATATGCGTATTTCTGAGTAAAATTATGCTTTGGGAACCAATATCACTCCTTTTTCTAAGTTTTTCATAACTTGTGACCTTGGCCTTTGACCTTTTTACCAAATAGCTACAGGCTTCATCCTACTTTCTTAAGTCGAAAGCTACAATTTGGATTTTAGAGGACGGACGGACGGAAAGCTAAATTTAATAATCTAGTCTATATAATTCGAAATTGTATGTTGAGAAAGTCGCGGGATAACTAGAGCATGGTCTAAGTTGCATCAATCTGACTTTCAATTTTAATCTTTTGACACCATTAAGAAAAGAAGTTGCTGTATTGCTGAATTTGTCTTTATAGGTTTGCTCGTTTGTTTGTTGTTTGTTTTATGTCCAGTCAACAATATTCCAGTCATAATTAGGACAAAAACTAATTGAAACAACAAATTGAATTGTGTGACCCACCGTGAACACAGCAACCATAACACAGACCCATGCATGTCATGCAAAAAGGGCTAATGTACGACCACAAACCAGAAGGAAATCAAACCAATTCACAAAACTTGCCAGTATATACCTCAATGCACCATTATATATAAGGCTAATGCACCCAGAAAGTAACGAAAGTCTTCCCCAAAAATTTCACACAATCTGGAACCCATACCTATGCCATGCATGGTGACTGACAATGAAGAAGCCTTACCTAAAATAAGGTCATACTACTATGAACCCTTATCTGTCGAAAATACAATACTGAATTCTGGTTGAACCTACACTCACTGAGAGAGAAAAACGGGGGTGGGGTGGGAAATAAAGGGACTGTAAATTTTGAAGACCGTTAACTTATGACAGGGTTCCATAAGCAAAGCTAAGGGTATACAGAATGACAGTAATGAGATCACAAACCGGTATACGTATAGTTATTATTGGTCCAGTCAACCCTTTTGAATTAATTTATAAAAATACACACAAAGCATAAAACTCATGTAAATACTCAGCAAATTTGCTTATACATACGTGTGTAAATTTACACATGTGTATATTTACTTACGTGTGTATAATTTGTGCATGTAAATGGGGCTTTATTGTAAAGCTAATATCTTTCGAAATCAAAATATGTAAAGTTCTGTTTTATAACAAATGAGTAAGTTGTCATAATGCATTAGGCAATAAGCCTAATGCCGGTCTCTATTTTTCAGGCATAAGGCTTATTTCCTAGTCTTAAATCTTAATGCCTGGTATAATTCAGGCAATAACGTTAGTGACTAGGCTTTTAATTAGCTTATTGCCTAGGCAGTAGGCTTAATGCCTGATTTTGCTTATTGCCGGTAGCATATATAAAGAATTGAGATCGAGATCGTTCCGCAATTCGAATACAATTTTCAAAAAAAAAATATTGTTCATATAAAACATGCTGGGATGCTTCTTTTATTGGAACATGAGGACTATACTTTTCATTCTTAGGATGCTGAGCACAATGCATTAAGTAAAAAAACTTTTTTAAAAACAATGGTGCATTATATTTTGTGTTCTATGTTTTTAGTTTAATTTAGTAGTTTTTTGCTGTTGTCGAAACGCTTCTACTATTAACATTGTCTTTTCAATAATGCTTAAAATCTTTTGTTCTTCTTAATCATTATACTATCTGGTGTTGGTATGAGAGTTTCAGAAAGTCTTGAATTATCACTTAGTAGCTCATGTGTTCAGACTTTCTGAAGGTCCTAAAAATTCAGAAGGTTTTGAACAGAAAAGACGAATAATTTAAAAGCAAATAGGACCAAAACACAAAATATCTTTAAAAGTGTAAGATTATTCAAAATTTACATTACCGTATTTCTTAATATAAAATAAATTTCTTAAACTGATTTACGACTGCCATATCTAAATTAAAATGCATAGCAAATATACACCGGTCATATATCACCTGTAAATATATTATTTAGACTGTTATACAACCATGGGACAGCCAACTCGAGTTATAGACATTTAGTTACGAAGTTTATGATTATGGCAATAAGAAGAGACATTTATAGGGAAATAAAAATAATTTCTCTGATTTAAATTTGACAAATAGATTTAAATGATATTTTCCTGCAACTACTGTTTTTGTTGATGCTGCAATTTATACATTTGCTCAACATCTGGTGCTATCTACCTGTATGCTTTATTTTGATAGCTTCGGCCATTATCCATTTTCTTATCCTAAAATAGATCTTCTGCGACATGAAGTTCATATAATTCTAATTTGTTTGTTAATTTCTTTGTCCTCTTTCTTTTTAATAGTAATACATGTATTAGCTACATATATAAGTTATCAAAGACAGATTTGAACCTTTAACTAAGGGTGAAAAGGGGGTGCTTTTGTATCAAGGATGCCCTTCATGCATATTTCATACAAATGAAGAAAAAGACACTTTCTAATAAGGTCTTAGACCTCAAGGACTCAGCAATTACCTTTTGCTTTTCTTCGAGTAATGCTTGGTTTCTTTGTTTCAGCCATGAACTTGCACCATAAACTTTCATGCCCTTTTCTGATTAATTTTTATTGTTTATACGTAACGTCCTCTTTATTATCTACAGTTTTCTAAGGTCTTTAATACGGAAACCCTGACCTTTAACCATAGCAAAGCAACGTGTATGGAGAGTGCCACGCTGCCACGCTTCATGCACGTAAAAGACCCCTGTGTGGACCGCCAAGTAGTGCACCACATAGGTTAAATTTTCCGCTCCTACCCATCTCTCCACTTTCCTGTGGTCTTCAAAATTAACTTTTCATTTGTTTCCCATCCCATCCCCATACTTAATTTCCCATCTTCATTTCATCCTTTTTATGTTCATTGCCTATCAAAAACGTATAGTGTTGCAAGGGTTAAACTCACTCACTCACTCACTCTAAATCAAATTTTGCTTCCACATTCATGTAAAATATAATAAAAAATGTATTTAGGGAGTTAAAACCCTATTTTCCTCTGAAAATGTTGCAATTTTCATGAAGATTTTCTACTCAATTGAACTTGAACCCCCGAACCCTTTATTCCACAATGATCAGACTGGGACCTTTTTTTTCGATAATTTTTGGGTCCGCCCGTATAACATTAGCAGCGTGACAGATGTGCTATAGCAAGCTGGAACTGCTTACACATTCGGAGCACCTGAGTTCACTCTCGGCTAGACTTGAGTTTGTGTTCGGTTGATTTGTGTTATTTATGTTTTGTGGTTCTCATTGGTGTTTACTGGTTTTCTCGTTGCCCTTTTAGACTTTTGGTACTCGAATGCCCCATTGGTACCTCTTTGCTTCTTTAAAAAGAGGCGAAGACGATGTACACGACTTGGCTGTCCACATTGCTAACTTACTATGTTAGTTGACTTTTAAAGATAAAAATCGTACAATGTAAATTTGTTCAGGTTGTTGGTCTGACCTAAAATGACATCAATTATTATGTAACCCAGTTGCTTTGACCTTGACCTTGAATGTATAACGTCGATATATATATAGATAGATAGAATAGTTATTATTACTGGTATACATTAATTTTATGATTGATGTGTATTTGTTAGGGGAATTTTCTATAATAAGAATGAGTCCAAAGTCAATAATAAGATTGAAAATTTAAAAAGTTTAATATAGTAAAAAAATATTTTACAAGACACTACACAAATCAACAAAAGAAGAACAGGATAAAAGCCAATGATTCTTATGCAGAAACTATATGTCTTGAAGTTTTGACTCGATACCATGTTGTTCTGTCTCAGCTGTTGGTTCAAAACAACATACATTCTGAGAAATTCTCGATGCTAAATTCCGGTCTGAAGATTAAATCCGGATTCAAAGGAACATGTGAAATTGCTGGGCTCCTTTTTGAAACAGTCTCTTTCACTGAGGACAGGGGGCAATACTATTTCTTAATTGTTTCTTTGTTTTGAATGTTTGTTTTGTTTGTAGCTATTGACCCCTTGGGGTGTAATTTGCTCAATAAACTTATGACTTATGACTTATGGCTAAATTCCGGTCTGAAGATTATAAGCCGTATAATTTTTAATGACAAACACAAGAAGCTATACTACTTGTAAATCATTATATTTATATAAGTTGCCACCTGATAAATTAAAATGATGGGGGGCCTTTAATGTCAGAGTGGCAAAGATTTCTCGGCAAGCATGTATTATGCATGTAAAAGATTTTTTTAAGCATAACCATTTAATACCAGGGTATACAAGATCAGAAAAAAAAACTTCAGCTTTTTATCGTTTCGATTCATAACGCATAATGAGGCAATAAATTTAAGACCAGCTATGAAAATCAAATTATGTGGTCTATTGTACATTAACTCCATATGAACCAAATTTATGTCTATTATTTTGTATTGTCCACAAAACGCTATTCATAGTTTTAATTCATATCATTTGAGAACAGACACGTTTTTTTTTTGCTTTTAAGGTCATACATTTTAAATGCCTTTTAGAGGAAAACATGAATGAAATTTGTACCTTTTAAACTATATCAGAAAATATTTGTTGATAAGTCATTTTTTTTATGACAAGGGTCTTTTTGTATGATTTAGGTGAACATGTGGAATGAATAGACTAGTCAAGCAAATTGAGTGGAAAATTAAAATGAATTGAAAGTGTGGCAACAAAAAAAACAAAAAAAAAACGGTTTCCTCAAATGCTTTTTAAATGTTGTTGGGTTGTTTAGTTGTCGGTTGGTTCTGTAGCTCTTTGATTTAAAAATCATAAAAAGGCGGACTATGTAAGGCTTGATTTAAAAACACAATAACTATAATGATGTTAATTCTGTTTTCAAGGCAAAGCGTTGTACTTTAAACGAAATAACTTGATAATTTCAGAAACAATGATTATATTGCCTTTAGGACCTAAAGAGGGTATGATAGGGTTCGGTCAAGACCCATCATTTTAGAAGAAAAAAAATATAATTCCTAGGAAATTGTCTTTGATAAAATTAATCCAAACCCTGCTCCGCATCTCAAACTTCAAATCGTCATTTGTGAATCGCACCTCTTGTTGAGGTATATTGTTACTGATCATAAAACAATAACAGTATCACAAATGCTATTTTTTTCTATTCTTTAATAGCTTGTATTATAATTATTTTCTTTATTGTAGGAATTAATTTTATTTTTATACTTGGTGCATATGTTAATTTTTCTTTTACTTGTTGCATGTATTTATCTGTCAATGTCATCTCTAATTTTAGTATGGAACTGGTCTGGCATGGTGAATTCGAAAGACTATTCGCTCAGTATTTTCCACATGTATGGCAGTTAGTACCCACGTTTAACCCGCCCACCGACGGCTGGAGGGTGTTCAAAGACAGTGCCAAAGTCAGATTTTCATGCCAGGTAGGTTTATTTTCGCAGGTAGATGTGTCCTGTGAACGTTTTTTTTCAGACAACTACAATTTGCCAAAATCAGTCCTTCACACTAGCAAGGTTTGTGTAGAATCCTAACGAAATTTGTGGGGGAAACTTTAGTCATAAAGACAGTGTACGTATTAAAGACCAATCAGAGTCCGTTTTTCATGTCTTGTTTGTTGAAAGAGATTAGAGATTTCTTTAATTAAGAGCGATATTTTTTTATTTAAAAATATTGTCAATGTTGTAAAATGCCCGAATTGATCGTCAGAACAGGGATCTTGAAAAACCACACGCATGGACTTATATGCACCAAAACAAAAATATTGGCAGTGGGGATGGGGGCAAGTCCCTTTGTTACATACATGTAAAAACACATGAATTTGAGACTGGTTTTTGATTTTATTTCCGGTTTAAACAAACATTGACAAAATAGTGATGGGAAAAGAAGCGATTAACAACATAACATTTCATTTTCTTTTAAATCTGTTTATTCTGACCTAGCTACTGGACACTTAAGAAACAAATTTTCAGCATTATATGTTTGACCTTCACTCGCGTCGTCAATGTCATTCGAATTATAGTTTGCACCCTTGAAAGGTCAAAATAACTAAAACGCGTGCCAATGACCCTTAACTTTTTTACAATATATCCTGTTACTAAACTGTTTTTATGTGTTCTTTTATACATGATATGCGACACTTATTTACACAAAACGATATATTTCGTGGTGTTATATACATCTTTCTTTTCTCCGGTGCTCCTATTTATCGGAGGAATATAATCGTGACTATGATACTTCCACGCTCTTATGAAATCTATACGGGTATAATATCGCGTTACCAAGGTTTTGGCGTTGTCATTGAAGAGTATTAGATTTTAGTCTTAAGATTTGATTTCTATTTACATTTGTTAAAAGTTTACAAATATTTTCGTTAAGTTTCTTCAGACACCTTAAAGACCCTTAAAGAAAAGATAAAAAGTTTTGATCATTTTACTTCATATACTGTGCTATCATGCACATTTTTTTAAATAAAAAGGAACCATGACTAAATTTTTAAAACAAAACATAAACAAGACAAAAAGACACTATACCCAACTCGCAACATTTGGGAGGGGTGGACGGACGGACGACCGAACTTACCTGAACAATATATGCATAGGGCATTAAGGTAAACTATTAAGATAAAATTATATGAAGAAGACAAGTCCACATAAATGTAATGACATGTGAGTTTATACATTTACAATGAATTAAAAATATTTCATTTACAGCATTTAAAAAAAAATCAAACTAAACCGAAACCGAAACCAAAAGAAACCGAGCTTCAATTTGAAGCCTTATGAATCTACGGTCATGCCGGTGGAATTAATCCTATAAAAGAAAATAGACATTGGGAATCTTGTTTATGCCTTCTTTTTAAAACAAGGGATCATTTACCTACTTTTATGGTTGTTTAATCGTGGATATTAGAATTCCGGTGTTGCCACGCTAATTAATAATCCGACAACGTGGTTTCACCATTACATATCTAAGTTTCCTTAAACATGTAACTAGTTATGTAAAACAAAATTATAAACATTATATAAATGCTTTTCACTGGTTCTAGTTTGTTTTACGATAAATGGTAGTTTTAGAAGAGCAATTTTGCCATTTTCACACGGATCTCATTTAACTCGAAATATGCATTTTTTGCCAATCATACAACTTCATCATTAATTTTGCTACATAAAATCACTAGAGGACTAGGAAGTTTCTAAATAGAATATCACAACGTGTATACAATGGTCAATTTGGTTCTGCTGTATATCGATATTTCAATGAGTAAGATCAGCAGCATTTGAATCAAAACATTGTAAGGTCAAAAGCCAAAAGTATTAAATGAAAAGTACCAAAATCATAAAAAAATATGTCGAACAGGAAAGCCAAAACCAGCACCGAAAATATCGACCATGTGCAGTACAAGGAAAGAAACCGGGCGTTTTAAACATATACACGTAACAGTATGAAAAAAAGAACATTTGTGTTAGCAATAGACTAAAATGAGATGTTGAATAAGTGTGTACATGCCACAACGCAAACAAGTGATTCTTTAGAAAATTGACAATGAAAGACAGCCGACAGTCTTCAACACGTTCGTTGCTCACCGTCTTACATTGGCCCGAAATCAAAAAAATATAATTAACACTAATTATCAACGAAAGACCACATTCAATTTGATTTGTGGGTTGTGTCCTGTATACTTATTCCAGTTATAGTTTATTATGAATACTCAGTATAACACAAAATTAAGTTTCAGTTATTCGCTTCAGAAAAAGTTCTTTAACGCCTTATATTTTAAAATATAAATTTGATTGAGCCGCTTTATCTACTTCGCACCCAATTACCACCATATTTGACACATTCTTTATTACCTCTATAACAAAAGATCACATATTTAAAAAAAGATAAATCTCTTTTTATATCTATAATTTAAAACAAACGATTTTAATATGGTGATCTACAATGTCACCTTAATCCAGAAGATTTCTTTTCTTTCTTTTTAAATAAGTTTCCAATGTCAACAAAAACTGTATGCATATGTCTATTATGAATGTTGGTGGAGGGTATCTGAATGTCTGTCTGTTTGCTTTCCATCGAGATTGGTCAATATTTGGTCAGGCTAATCGAACGCACACAATCCAATACCGACTGTCAAAAAGAGCAAAGAAAATTTACTTTTCATCTTGTCAGGGTTGATAATCATATTTTAAGATGTCCGAACACGTTTTGATATGGAATTGTCGTATTTTTCACCAGTAGTAGAAGAGCTACAAGCTTTACAATCGTAATTAATGGTAGATATAAGAAATCATTTAACCATGTTAAACCCACAACTACAATGCCTGCTGGATGATAGAACTATTGCCATTGAAGGCATCTTGTTCTTACTATCTGTTCCTCAAGCATTTTGAAATTGATTTGTCTTGTTTGGTAATGGTGTTGTGCACATGAGTAACTTAACTGTTACAATATTTGTTGATAATAAGTTGTGGAATAAAGCTCACATAAACAAGCGGTAATTTATCATGACCACAATGAACAACAGCTGCAGCCTTCAGAGACCAGTAGGGACTGCTCGCTGATCAAAAGTCAAAAGAAAATGCATACAATTCAAATCCAGTCTTGCAATAGTCACAGAAAGAGCCCCTTCTTCAACAAGGAACGACACGTACAAACAAAAGCTTTGTCAAGTCCTAGGCCACATATAAGCCACATATAAAAGTGGCGGGTTAAAACTAGCTTTTTGGAGTAATTTTGTAAAAAAAAGAACTTTATCACTGAAAGTTCAACAATTTGTAAACTCTATATTTTTTTCCTCAAAATTCGCTCACTGCTCACCACTCTAAACAAAGTCTATGTTTTCACTGCATTTCATTCATTGGCTAATACAGGAAATTGGATTTGTAAAATGATAATTGTTTATAGTAAAAAAAACTTGTTCACTGGTATCGTTTGAAAGATATAAATTAGGGGTGTATGTTTCAAAATAACTTTAAAAGATGTTTCAAGTGTCAAAATTTAGACATATTACATTTTTCCTGTAAAAACAAGTACTAATACAAAGTCATATGTCTGCATCTATGTAGACTGCCATTAATAACATAAAAAAAGAACTTTCTTGAATGATGGTAATTTCCGCAGTTGAAGAAAGACACAAATTATAAAAAAAATTCTATAAATTAAATGAAAATTATTGTCTGTATGAATTTTAGACTGTCAAATATAACCTTTTTGGTATAGTTACTTTGGTTGACCACCAAGGGTCTTCGATTTTAAGTACCAACAAGCTCGTTAAATACTAGTATGTCACTAACGATTTTTTCATTTTCCCCCCTAATTAAGTACTTTGACTTAAAAATCGTTAAAATCACAAGGTTTCTTTCCTTATAGTACACACGGTCGATATTTTTGGTACTATATTTCAATTTTCTATAAGAGTACTCTTTATAAAAAACTATGGTTTTAAAATCTGTATATTATTTTGATCCAAATGATAATTGATGATGATTTTACTTCTCGATGTCATATCCAAATTACTAAGTAAACGTTTTATTGTCCACACCTTGGTAATTCTGTACTGTAATCCAGTTGGTCTATTGCAAGAAAGTTAATTTCTTATCATTTAGTTACAGGGCCTTCCATCTATTCTCTTTTAGTTTATATTCCCTCGTGAAAGAATTGAAGTTCGATACTTTCTTGTGCTTCATATAAAATGTGTGATTTAATGACTTTGTTGCATGTTCTTATAATTTTCAAGAACTATGGCCTTACAGAATTTGGTCCACATGGTTTGGTTAGTGTAATTCATAAAAGTTCTTCATGGACATAAAAAGAATAATAAGTCACAATTTGAAATTGTTGTCTGGAACTTAGGTTTCAATTTGGTAACCAATCAAATCGCCGCTTACATCTACATCTTTTTATCTTTGCAGGACTGCGGTCATGGTTGGACATCAATGAAAGGAAGAGTCATATTCTGGTTCAACTTAAACTATGCAGCGAACACTGGTCTGGTTATGTTTAAATTGTATGGACAGCAGTGCCAAAGATGTAAAAATGGAAAATATGAACACGCCATGTGGTACCCGGAAGAGGTTGTAAAGGTAGGTAACTCTTGAACACTTTTCAAATTTGCTTTCGATTTTTTCGCATGAAATTCTTGTTTTGGTGACCTCTGTAGAATTCTATATTAATTAATCTGATGATTTTGTAAAAGCTTATTATATAAAAACACAAGTCAGTATCTATATAGCTTTGAAATCTTTAATTTTGGCTGTGTCAGTTTAAAACCATCCACACAATGGTTTCAGAGCCTTATTCTACGAAACTTCTTCACCGAGAAATTTTATATCACTGTTTGGTGTCCTAATTAGATTCTTAGGGCTTTTATTTTAGAGAGTTAGAGCTTTCAATATATAATATAATGCGTCATGCGATTGTTCAGTTGGTAGGATCTTTCGCGGCTCTAACAAAACAACCAAGCATTAATTGCATAAATTTTCACACTACGTAGTTTAAAAGGAAAGGAACTGCGCATTACACGTATATCAAGATTGGTCTTTTGGTGGTCTTTCGGCTGACAAAACTTTGGACAGTTTGTTTTCAGAAGGAAAGCTTTTCAAACATATCTCAAACCCGTTGGTAGCCAACTTAATTCTTATATAAGTAGTAGTCTTAATGAACTCATGACAATACCCAGTAAATGAGAAGTATATATGGTTAATTTGGTATCTTTAAGTTCAAAACAAATATTTCAGATGTATTGTTGACATGATATCGGATATCTTCCAAAATAATTTTCGTACAAACTTTAAAAATTCGTAGATAAATGATGAAAGTGAGTGTGAATATGTCATTTTCTTTTTCGTATTGTGTTTGATTTGACAAGAAAAATCCAATCTGTCATTAGGAAGTACTTCAAATATTTATTTTATGCTCTTAAATGACAGCGATTTATTGTCTACTTCTTACAGGTGCTTGGAAACGTATATAATAGGGTTGGTCAAATATATTACGGATTTGTTCGTCCGCCATTACGGATCGATAGACGAGCAGGCAAGCCTCGTAACCAACACAACGCTGAGCTGTGCCAAGCATGCAAAGATGGGCTTTGCCGAGAAGAATGGTCGTTCTCGTGACGATAAGGACTGCTTAGTACAATGCTACTTACAATCAAAGAGAGATAACTCTAACTGAAAGAAGATCAACACTGCAAATAAACAACATACGTATTAAATCATGTTGAAGCGTGTTTATTTTGTTTATTAAATGCAAGGTGTATTAGTATTAAATAAAATCTTTATTTGTTGAATTTGTTGAAATGATCTATTTTTATATTTTGTCTCTGTTATTGATGCTTTGTAGTTTTGTATAACGTAATTATTTGACGACAACAGCGTTAAAAACAACATCCGGTTATAAAAAATGTGATGAGAACTTTGTCATCTGAACGAACGTTTCTAGTGTTATTTTGCAGTGAGAATTTAACATTTGTGTACTGTTTGTTTAATTTAATTTTTAGTAGATGTAGCTTTGTGAATTTTTGTAATAACATTGTGTTATAAAGGTTTAAAACCTAAAAGAGATGCAATTGTAACATTTGTGATTGTGTATTTTACCTATAATTGTGTTGGCATTTTTCATTATGAACTTTACTTTAGTGTTGAGTAGTTTAAAAGTAGATATTCATTGTTGAATTTTTTTCTTATCATTTATCATAACTTTGTTGAATATTTGAATACAACGCAAATAGGGCAAAAAATTTAAAATCAATTTTGAAGAAATCTTTCATTATATTTCTTATCAAAGAAATAAATAGAAACTAATCAACTCTCCAGAATTACATTTTTGATGTATATAAGTTGTAGAACAATATTTGACCAAATTAAAGTTTTCATAATTTGTAAAAGCCCCTTTTATATCAGCTGTTTTTTTTATAATTTTATTTTAGTTTGGTTATAGTAGGAAAATTTTTTGATGCCGATTGATTTTATTTTATGTTATTGACTTTATCTAATTTCATAAATGTTAACAAATGTATAAAGCAGGGTTTTTTTGCATAATTCTAATAATTTTTATTATTCTCCAGTCTTCCATATCATAATTTGTGAAGCAATTTAGACAACGTTGAATGCAACAGTTTGTGTTTCTTTTATCTATAAGGTGTTACGTGGGTGCATGAAGGCGTTTTAATTAAACTTATCTTAAAGAACACGGGCCTTAAAACTTGAAAATATGAGCAGAAATAACGATGAAAATATTTTACATGTTACACGTAAAAGTGCCTTTATTCTGATATTTTGATTTTTTATCATAAAGAAGTTTTGATTCAAATACTGCTTCTTAGTAGGGTTAATCACATCATGTATTTATTCAATGCAACCGAACAAGCAGTAAAAATTAAAGCTTGATAAAAACAAACTCTTTTTTTTGTATTATATATATTTTGTTTTTTTCAATCAACATGTTTAGCGAACTGAAAACATTTTACATGTTAGTAAATACCTTGAACCACTTGCATTTATTCTGAATTTGATTTTTGTTGTTGTTGTATTTGTGATACATAGATAGTGCTTCCATTATCATAAATTGTTATACCATGCCATTTTCATTTTTACAATACTAAAACATTTCTTAAAAGGTTATTTTATCACTCTAACATACATGATTGAAATGATGAGGCGGCACTAATCGTTGTAAAAGTGTAGTACGACTCTTTCATTTACAAAAATGTAAAATATTGAAACCTGAGCTGTATGGTGTAGAACTTAGCAGGGCTAAAACTCGGTTTTATTTTAAAGTTTGCAAATTATATAACTAAAGGTCCTGATCTTTATAATAATGGGTTGACCATGAATAATTCAATATATGGGATTATCAATCTAAATCACTTTTGTTATAATGTTTAATACTATTAATATTTTTTTCAATCATGATGTTAGAACGTTAATATAATGTCTAGTGCCTTCGCCTCCATGCACATTTTTAAAGTTCATTAGTTTTGAGTCATTGAATTTTGCGTTGACTGCTTTTTTAGTTGAAATTGTTAGCTAATAAATGCAACATTTAGATATAGCAAAAAGTATTGTTTTTTTATTTGTGTGTTTAGCTGTGTTGATTTTGATTTTTGTTTTAAATTGATTTTAATATTTATTGTTTTGTCGGGGAATGAAACCCTTGATCTACGCACATTTCATATGTACATTGTATCTTTCGTTTCATTTTCGAATGTATCTTCTTAAATTAACGTAACAGTTTCGATCTACACAAACCCTAGAAAGAGGACTCAATTTATACCAAGAAACTTTTTTCTATCAATTGTTGTTGTGATCAAAATTGCTCAAAAAACCTTGACTTTTGAAGATGCTGTCATTGAAACGCAATACCATTCATATACCTTTTTTTATAGTTTATTTTTTTCAAATTGGATTGTCGACATTAGACGATAATTGGTAATAAACTTTATAAAATCAATTAATAAAATTAATTAAAGTTACTTAAATATTTTATGATCAATAATTATAGTTTTAATTAATAAGGTTTTAATAGATAAATGATTCATTAGTCATAGTATTTAAAAACTGGTGCCTCTTATTGTTAACGTATCAAAAATTCTATTTTTATGTCTATACTATTACACAATTATATATTTACTTGAATACTTTATTTCTAAAATAAAAATTCATATCATAATTGTATTACTTATACTATTTATATATTACACGTATACACTATTAATTTTGCTATGTTAAAAAAAAAGGGAATACAAAAAAAGCCAAATCATTGAAGAAAAACCCAGGAAACGCAAACACGAATGACAACAATAATACACAGAAGAAACTTTGCTAAAAAGGCAACGCAAACTTTTGCAAAACTTACTTTATTTCTTAAGTATAAATATTCATATCATAAATTCTTTTTAGGCTTCTTATTCTCTTATTTTTATTTAACTTTCACACTGTTTTTGTACGTCAAAGATGAGAAAATATTAGAAAGGCAAAAATCTTAAACACCTGATCTGCACATTAAGCACCACAAACTTCTCCAAAACTAAAATGATGTAAAATAAACTAGGCTAATCAGTTTCTGTTTGATGCAAACTATCCATCAAAACGCTTTCAATGATTGGAAATACTTTAAATATATAAATTATATTTAAACCAATATAACGAGAAGACAGTGCAAAGTGACAATGACAAACCAACATCTATGTTCATTAACGGGATCGAAATCCCATATATGTCCTTGAGTACATGATATCCTCTTTAAGGTTCTCGGGTGAAGACAACATGTTACAACCAAAACAACATATTCATGTTTTTTTATATACATGAAATTCAGCTAAAGCAAACAAAATACTTGACAAACGACAAAGAAGAGATAATTCAATTGCTTTAATGATATAAATGCAAAAAAAAAAAAAAAAAAAAAAAAAAAAAAACCGGATATAATTTATTTGGTTATGCTGTATATGCATAATTTAAGAAATTACTCCTCATCACAAGCACTTGAATAGAATATTAGAAGGTTAAAATAAATTTTCGTCCGTTTTTCTTTCCTTGTAATGTATATGGTCGATATCGTTGGTGCTGGATTTGGCTTCCTTGTTCGAACATTTTGGTTTTGAGTACTTTTCGTTTTCAACAGTTTTGGAATTTGACCTTCAAATGTTTTGATTTAAATGCTACTGATGAGAGGTTACTCCTTGAAACATCGATATATAGCATAACCAAATTAACCGTTTATACCCGCGTTTTGGTATTTGTAATTTCGTAAAAAACACAATCGCTCGATCTGAAAAGCCAAATCTAGCATGAAGATATCAACCATGGGCTGTTAAAGGGAAGAAATCTGTTGTTTTGAACAATTAAAAATAAAAACGATCGGAAATTACAATTAAAAAGCTTATTTTTGTTAAACACAAAAACTATATAAAGATAATAAAATGTGTATAAAAAGCACAACATTTCAAACCTATTGCGTTCAGAATTATAAGAGAAAGAAAAAGTCACAAAGTTTTAAAAAGTATAACTGTATAGTTATGTCAAGTAACTAATAAAACAAATTGAAAGTAAAACATTACAAGTGGATTTGTTACTTTAAAAGCCCGAACAAACAATTTATATTATTCAACAACATTCTAGCCAAAGTAGTTATAACCACAAACAATAAGCCAATAAGTCTAAAAGGAGATCTGCTAGAAGAGGTAGAGTCATTCACATACCTTGGCAGTATAGTAGACAAATAAGGAGGTACAGATGCTGATGTCAAGACCAGAATCAGGAAAGCAAGAGGGTCATTTATCTAACTCAGAAACATATGGAATTCACGAGCCATTAGGAGGACCACCAAGCTACGACTTTTTAACTCCAACGTCCTCCTGTGTGGTAACACCGGCTATACGATCCATACATTTGTAAACCAATAACTTCGCCGTTTACTTTCCATCCGGTGGCCTTAAACCATCAGTAAGAAGGAATTATAGAGAAAGACCAACAGTGTCCAGTTGAATAAGAGATCCGGTTGGTTTGGACATTCCCCAAGGAAGCCGAGTGGCAACATCACAAGAGAGGCGCTAACATGGACACTCCAAGGAGAGAGAAAACGAGAACGACCGCGAAACACCTGGAGAAGGGATATGGAATACTAGTAATTGAAGAAAATGAGATGTGGAATAAGTGTACGCGACACAACCTACATTATAAACGTATATTTTAAATATCCACAATGGAAAACAGCCAGCAGTATTCAATGTGACCAGCGGTCGCTGCTCGCTGTTTTTCAATTGGCCCCTGGATTGAAAATAAAATACATATGATTCAAGCCCAATCCCAAAGTGCATTGAAAGACCCTCTTCTTGACAAAAAACAATTAACAAAAATTCGACTAAATACAAACATAAGCTTTGATAAAGATTCCTGGCTTAGGACAGGCACATTAAAATGTGGCGGGGTTAAACTAGATGTTAAGCTAACAGGAAGGACATGGGGACAACTGGGCCAAACAGCAAAGAACAAGCAGTATTTGAGGACTGTCGTTGATGGCCTATGCACCATAAGGAGTGAAGGGCCAAAGTAAGTAAGAAAACTTGAAACATTGAAGTAGCAATAAGGCATACCAATGTCAAAAGTCAACAAAGAGAAAATTCAAAATCAGTAGACGCAACACCACAAAGATACAGACAACATTAAAGGAACAAAAATAGCTGTACGAACGACAACGAAAGTGAACTCAGGTCCTCTTGACGGTTAAACATATTACCTGATTAATGCAACTCACCCGTCGTGACACTTTTAACAATATTTTTATTGGCTATAGAATTGTTAAGAAGTTTGTCAGACTACAAACAAGACACCTTGTTATTTTTAAGTTTGTCGTTTTTACCTACATTGGATAAAAAATAAAATTCAGAGAAGACTTATATTACTCACTCAACAGGTGAATTCAACTCAGAAGTTTCGTTTAATCAGGACTCATCACATCGCTACTCAAAAGATTGAAATGCGAAACATCCTAAGAATATGAAGAGCATAAAACAATAAAACTTATTTAGAAATTACTAGGTTAAATTTATAAAAAAAACTTTGTGTTGGTGCGTGGAATGTTGCATAATGTAGTCAATGGAGTGCAGAACTAAATTTTTAAAACTTTACATCCTTGAAATGAGTGAATGTCTTTCAAAAAGTCATGAAAAATCAGAATTAACATCATGATAAACACTGGAGATGAGTTGCTGTCATATTCAGTAAAAAGCATCAAAACATTGCTTAAATGGTAAATATTCAATGACAAATTAATAAGAGCCAGATTCATTTGTAAGTACTAAAATCTTACAATCATTGATATGCACCAACAACTGACACAGAAGAAGAGGTGAAATTTGAGTTATAAGAACAAAGTTAACTTCAAATTATTGTATAAAGTTCCTTAGCATGAAACACCGCTGATAATCGGCAATTCGAATGCAAAAGTGGAAGCTGTCAATAACGGCTCTGCAAACCTGGCATACATGGTTGTTTGACGAAGAACGATATCGACGCACGCCAAATTGACTTATGTATCAACAACAAAAATCAAATAATCAGGTGGCACCATCTTCCCTTACAAAAACATACACAAGCCTATGTGGAAATCTACAGAACAAACAAACCTAATTGAATTAGAACTGATGAAGGCTACAATAAAACTTAAGCCTTGAAGAAATTCCAAACGCTAGGAATCAAACATTTATTATCTACAAAGTTCAGTCCATAGGTGCACCTACAATACCGATACAGTTGATGTGCCAATTCTTCTGTAAGCGGTCATCCGTGCAGAAAAAAGGTCACACCCAGCATCTAAAGCATCCTTCATACGTTTAGCTGAGCATCAGTAGGTGCACCTAACATACCAATCTGAATTAAGCGACGCTTGTTGAAAGCGGGACTGGACTTTAATCGTTCTTCATCAGTGGTCATCAACTTTTATGACGAAACTCGTAACTTTGGAGTCTAGAATTATTCGTCAGTTTCGTGTTGTAATATTGTTTAATTGTGCTAACTAAAGATGAATCTTTCAATAAGGGAACAAGTGTATACAGCTTGAATCGGGACAATCAGAGATGCTAAAATACAATACCAAAATGGATATAAATTGTTAATTTTGTTATGCTGTGTATTGATATTTCAAGGAGTAGCCTCTTATCAGCAGCATTTGGATCAAAACATTGACAGCCGGTGGTGTAGTGGTTAACGCGTCGGGCTACTAACACCGTGGTTCGTGGTTCGATCCTCGTCAGGGGTGAAAATTTCATGAACCGATTTTCCGACTCTTTCTTGACACCATTTGCGAGGATGATCTCAAGAACCGATGCTAGTCCTTCGGAAGGGACGAAAAAAGGTTGTCCCATGTATGGGAGAGCAATACCCCATGCACGTTAAAAACCCCTTTGTAGAGTTCGATAAGAGTAGGCTCAATGGGGGCCGCTACAAAGGCCACACTCGCTAGCTGGAGAGGGATTAATATAAGCATTAAGCTGGTTTCCCAATCCAGGGTAAATAAATATGTTTAAACTAAAACATTGGAAGGTAGAAAAACCAAAAGCATTGAATGAAAAGTACTCAAAGCCAAAAGGCTCAAACAGGGAAGCCAAATCCAGCACCGAGGATATCGACCATGTGCAATACAAGGAAAGAAAACCTAGTGTTTGAAACAAGTAAAAATTTAACAATCAGGAATTTCAATACCATAAAAAATAAGAAATTTAATATTAAATTCGTGTGAGACAAATCTGACGACCAGGCTATTGATTAGACTCGGGGACCTCTGGTCCACCAGCAGCGTATATCAACCCAGTGATTTCAAAATACATTACCAAAACGGGTATAAAAACTGTAAAAGATGTGAATTTTTGTATAAAAAATGCTGCTTTCAGCCTAAATGAAAATAACGCAATCAAAAATTTGTAAAAGTATAACAGACCAAAGAGCAACAACTCTAATAATTTAAGCAGAGTCGAAGATTAATCATATTATTAATGTATGTATGCGTTAGGGTTTCGACACATCTATGTCATATAGAGCCTACAGTTTTAATGGTGCAGGAAACCGGATTATCCGGAGGAAACCACCAACCTTAAGCAGATAACTGACAAACCTGATCGCATAAAGGTGGGGAAATCCCGTGTTTGTAAATTAAAAGCGGGATCGGCTGGTGATTTAAACCAGTGCCTCAGACCATTTGGCCACCCAGACACCCGACATTTGTAAAACGAGAATTGAGTAAAATATATGTTTTCAATGTTATTATGCCCCCGCGACGATATGTTGGGGGGGCATTTAGTTTTACTCATGTCCGTTTGTACGAATTTCCACCAAGCTTTTCTCAGAAACTATACATAGGAATGATTTGAAACTTAATAGGATGGTTCAGTATGAAAAACTATACGTTCTGAGCTACTTCCTGTTTGGTACTAGACCATTATAAAAGTCAACTTGAAAAATTCTGTCAAACTTTTCTCCGAAACTGTACATGGGAATGCTTTGAAACTTGGTAGGATGGTTCGAGATGGCAAACTGTACGTCCTAAGTGACTTAAAGTTCTGTCGGACATCTACTTCCTGTTTTGGGTCTAGCGGGGGCATCCGTGTCCCATGGACACATTCCTTATATTTTTTATCTTGAAATCTCAGATAATCATAAATGTTGGTAAGACATACAGAATAAGTATTGTCGTCCTTAACGAGATTTGAACCACACTTAATCAATCGTTGGAATATAACGGCGTAGAGAAAGCAGGGTTGGACATCTGAGTTCATTTTCGTTTCGACTTTAGTTCAGTTTAGTTTAGTGTAGTTGTAATATGTGTGATGTACGATTTGTTTTGTGATGTTTTTATGTCTATCGATTTCTCTTCGATTGCCTCATTGCTACACCTTTGATTCTGAAGAAGTGCAAAATGTAAGTCCTCAGTATGCATACGGTGTTTATATTTCACAACTTATTCGATATGCCAGAGCTTGCACACATTTCACAGATTTTTTGATCAGACACCGATTTCTTCGTGACCGACTTTTGGAGCAGGGCTATAAGAAAATACGTCTCATACGATCACTAAACAAATTCTTTCTTCGTTATCAGCCACTAGTAGAAAAGTTTAAAATTGAGTTAAAAGATATGGTAGTTAATTGTTTTAATTAGTGTTTGACTGGTCTTTTGTACTGAGATGATCACCTCAATATCCCTATTGTGTCTCACAATTATGTTGTGTTCTATGGTCATTACCGGATCCTAAGATCGCAATGGAAGAGGGAGGTTTGGCGCCATAAAACCTGGTTTTACCCACCATTTTGTTTGAAATGCCTGTACCAAGTCAGGACCATTGCGATCCACCGATTCTCCGGTATGACTGATTCGTTTTTGTCATTTTCTCTGGACTATGAGATTGATCATTCAAGTTCGGTAGTTTTGTTAGTTTTATTAACAGATAAATAGTTTTGTTATTACCTTTATTATGCACATTAAGTTTGTTTTATCGACTGCCGAGTACTAACATTTAAAAAAAGGTTTAAGGATAAAATTTAATATATAAAAAAAGATTAGAAAATAAAATTTATTTTGAAAACATATATTAAATTACTATAACAAATAATCAATATATAATATTTTTGCAATTTCTAACATAATATAATCAAACATCACATATAAATATAGTCAACAAAGATTTCTAGCAAATCTGATTTGGTACCATCAATTTTGTTTTCCGCAGTAAATCTAAGAAAATTCTAAACTATTTTTTTTTTTTTTTATATTATGCGTTTGAATTGACTATTATTTCAGTAGAAACCAAGCCTGTAAGGCTTCAAATTAAAAAGAAGTATGGTAGAAGTTTTCAACTGTAAATTAGAATCTAATTTAAATAAATTTCAAGATTAGTTCCTAAAACTACATTTTCAATAAAAATACTCAACAACAAGAGATAAAAAATCTGCAATAATTTGGCATCGATCATTCAAGATTGAAGGCCGTCTTTTGAAACAAAATAGACGTTCGGGAGTACAACATTCCTAGCCTTTAAAATAGGTAAAAAATTCATATATAAATTATAGTTTTGCAGAATACTTACTTCATAGGGTGACAGTTGTTTTTTTCAGATACAGAGGAAGAATCGATTTCTTTCTCTTTAAAATCTATTAGACTTTTGATAATACATTTATAAATTTGTACTTATCTTAGCCATCAAGAAACTTACAGGAGATCTTTATTAAAAAAACGTTTGTTTTTTTTCAAATGAACTATCGTTTAAAAGCAGAACAAAAGTGAAATCAGTATCTAGCTACATTAATTTTGATTAAAAACATAGCAAGAAAAAAAAATACATTTTCAAAAATATTTGTTTTCATCTAAACTTTAAATATTATAGCCATACGAATTTTAACAACATTTAACAAATGAATAATCAGAGTATCAATGTCAATTTATTTAGATTGGATTATTGAAATCTATCAAATTCCTTGTACAACAAAACAGTCTATATACCAACATTTGTAACAACACGGATACATTGAACACAATAACCATATTTGGCATACAGATACATGTAAGACTTAGTTTTATCTATTTCAAACAATGTTATAGTGACATAATCAAAAGCGTCTCAATTTTTGAAATCATTTCATAATTTTAAGTAAAAGTCTGATGATACCAGAAATTTATGACGTCACAATGGAATTATCAAAAGGGTCTCAATTTCTTAAAACAATGTTATGATTTTAAGTAAAAGTCCAATGACATAGAAACATTAATATCAGATTTTAAGAAGACTTATTCCTCACATCACATTAACCATAATTGGCATACATGTTAACTCCCATTAAAAATCTTATTGCACCTGTAACGGGGTTGCTCCCCTTCGTACATTAATTAGTAGATTTAAATAGCCAGCCTTTATCCCTGAACAAGGGAAGTACTTCTTTGGTTCAGAGGTAGAGCGCCTGACTGTAAACCTAGAGGTCCCGGGATCGAATCCCGCACAGGACATGTCGATTTTGTGAAGTATTTCATGCTCTCCGTTTACATTGGCGCCCAACGTGGGGCGCCAATTTAACCGGAGAGCATGAAGTACTTCTTTGGTTCAGAGGTAGAGCGCCTGACTGTAAACCTAGAGGTCCCGGGATCGAATCCCGCTCAGGACATGTCGATTTTGTGAAGACTTCATGCTCTCCGGTTACACACCAATAGACTTCACTAAAGAGTATAACTTAGCACACAATGTAAGTAGCTAGATCATGATATAAATTTGCGAATCGATACGATACACAAAATTTTGTATGACATGTAATTTGTACATCTTGGTCATAACTATACTATACAATAACCATTGTCATGGAATACGCTATTTTCACAGAGATTCAAACTAATATGACTAAAGAGAAACAACTCTTGAGGTAAAGTTGTACATTCATAAAATATAAATATTTCCAATATTTTGTGATCGCAAGACCTTATTGCCTAAACAAATAAAATACAATACCAAAAACGGGTATAAAAACGATAAATTTGGTTATGTTGTATATCGATATTTCAAGGAGTGACCTCTCTTCAGCAGAATATGAATCAAAACATTGGAAGGTCAAAAACCAAAAGTATTGAATGAAAAGTACTCAAAGCCAAAAGGTTCGAAAAGGGAAGCCATATCCAGCATCGAGGTATCGACCATGTGCATTACAAGGAAAGAAACCTGGTGTTTCAAACAATTTAGAATTTTTACAATCGGAAATTTCTATAACACAAAATATAAGAAGTTTAATGGTAAATTCATGACGACCAAAAAAGTAAAGGTATTATACTAAGGGACGGACCATTTAACTTGAAGGGGGGGCTTGGTTTTTTGTTTTGATCAGAAATTTTTTTTTCCGCGCAGAGCGCAGACAAAATATTTATTTTTCGAAGGCGTCGTGACAGAACATTTTTTTTCATTATCAGCATTATTTTTATAGCAGAAATCCTTCTTCAGGATATTTTTTTTCTTACCCTCAGCTGCCAAAATATTTTTTGTCATGAAAAATAATTTTCAGAATATTTTTCTTGGAAAAAACCAAGGCCCCCCTTTAAGTTAAATGATCGGTCCCTAAGTTAAATGTAAGAAAGGAGAGTAATTTTAATCACCCAAATAAACTGATATAATAACAATTGTCATACTTTAGCCAACTTGAGAAGTTGGTAGGAAATTGAATTTGGATTAAACAAATTTTCTATAATCTATAATACATATTAACATTATATTTTTCATTTTCCGAACTGGTTTATAAAATGTAAAAGAAAATATTCTGCTCACCGATTCTGATGTGTGTATACAGGTTACATGATATTCTTGTTCACCTGATTTGATAAATTGCAAGAAATTGGATTTAAGATCACTCACTATATTATAATTTATGATAATTTAAGGTGTTTTGCAATCATCAACCTTTTTATATAAAGCTCATATATATCAATTTAATTCATTAAAATTGCCATGTCGTGGGGCAGTTTTCACGGTCGGTATATTGTACCAGCCTTTTTCGCTCATGGCATAGCACCATAAGTGTCTTGTTCTTGAGGCAGGTAGGTCTCCTCTGTGTTACGTTTTGGCTGCTGTTCTCGGATTTCTTCGTCCAACCTTTGCATCGAAGTTGTAAGCTCGGCTTCGCCAGTATAGCTAATCATCTGGTCGTACTCTTTTGGTGGTTGTCTTTCCTTACTATGCCAGAGGCCGTAGGAAAAGTAAAGCACTAGACCTATAAAAGGTAACATAGTTAGGTTATATATGATATACATTTGTACTAGTATTCTAAAATGCTGCTTGTTATGTCAGCTGTGTCGCGTCACTTATTTCACATCTCATTATTTTCTATTTAAGTTTTGCCCTTGCAATACTGGAAATGGACAATTTTGACACTCTAAGAGAAATAACTCCTAAAAGTTAAGATGCTACAATTTTGACCCTATTAAAGATAATGTAAATCTTTATGTGTTTACCAACATCAAATTTAAAATTTTCAAACATTTTAATAGTTTTTGAGATATTGAGATTTACAAGCAAAACATTTGAAAAAAACAAGAAAAAGGGCAACAACTCATCCATGGGTGGCTAAATCTTCTTCAAATTTTCGGGGCAGGTTGATTTTAAGGCGCTTAACACGTTTGGGTGGTCATCATAATTTTTATACTTGATACCGTTTTATAGTTATTTGAAAAAAATGCAACCTTCCCCTATGTTCTATTCTAAGCAATGGTGGTAATTTTTTTACGAATCGAAAATTCAAACAAAAGTTCTGTAGCACATTTTCAACAAATATACCAAGTTTGGTCCATTGGACTTATGTTGTCAGAGGAGTTAACATTTGAAAAAAAATTATCGGGCATACGGACGATGGACGACGGACAGACGCCAAGTGATGGCAATAGCTCACATGATCCTTCGATTCAGATGAGCTAAAAATAAACATAACAACCAAACCGCAACATGAATTCAAGTGAAAACGAGAGTGAATGCATGTTATCCGGAAGAGTAAGCAGTTTTGAAGCCAGAATCTCAAATGTTCATCGGCAATTTGACAAAAGTAAACTCGACTGGAACACTATTAAATCTAACATAATTGTTCACTTCTTCATGAACCGTTGGCCGTTGTAGTTTGTTTGTATTATGCGAAGTGTGTGTTGTGTGGATTGTTTGTTTTGATGATTTTACGTCTATCGATTTTGTCTAGGTCTTTTAGGGCTTTCGACATTCGGTTGCCCCCTCGGCACACCATAGATTCTATGATCATTTTACTCATTTTGAGAAGAAGAATCAAATTGGTAATTGATTGAACGATGTGCCTGGTCTTAGAAAGATGTCTAAGATCTATCAGACCTAGCGCACCAACTTCCAGTTTATTGTCATCGATTTTTTGGTTTAAATTCAGAAAATCTTTAAAATCTTTAAATTAAAGTTAAGATCAGATGGTTAATTATTAAGGCTCTGAATAATGTTCTTATATTTTTCAAATAATAAGCTATTGGTATTTTGCAGTAACAATGGCAGTTTGACCTTTAAGAAGCTAATATTATTAATGGATCCAGTAAGGCTTTATTTCCATAGTTAATAAATCACTTAGCCGGAATCAGAACAGATTAGAACAGCTCAATCATCGGAGAGAAAAACAAGTCATGGGACAGGACAAATTGAATACTTAATGTGATACAGAGAAATACGTACCGAAGTTGGTTTCACCATGGAATATTATTTTAGTAAAAGTAGTGTAAAATATTACTTGCATGGTTTCACATAACATATTGCATTTAGTTTCATATACTTGGTTGTCAATATTTGTTATTGTAAGAAAAAAATCTTGTAAAAAGAATAATCTAGTATCAAGACATCGATCGAGAGTGAGTTAGTTGGTGTTTTACGCCCTTGCAACGCTATATAGGTTATTTGAAGGCGATGAACATGAAATGACTAGCGGTTGCTGCTCCCATAAAAGCACAGGAACAAGCAGAAGCAGGTTCCTGGCTTAGGACAAGGACATATAACATGCGTTGGAATTAAACTAGCCTAAGGATTTTCGGGCCCAACTTTCACCCTATTGATAATCATTAACAAAAGCACAAAGACATCAGAAAGCAATCACTTTTAAAAAAAAAATCTTTTAATCTGCTAAGAAGCTGCTGTTGTTTGACAAAAAGAGGGTATTCATGAATTTATTTACAATTATATTGGAAGAAAATCGATCGGATTTTAATTGCGACTTGAACTATTATTTAGTTACCGACAGCCATCCATGCAGGTCAAGATTCAAGTGAAGTTACTCTGTGACATACACTTCCCTATGAACCCATGTCAAAGGCTCAAAGTTAAGCTACTCTTACTATACTTACCTAGGGTCATTTAAATACCGAGTTAGACTCAGGTTAAAAGATGTAAGTCAATTTACTCGTACCGACAGCCATCCAAACACCAAGCCGAACCCAGGTCAAAGGGTGCAAGTCAAGTTACTCGTCAGCTAACATAAACTTACCGACGGCCATCCAGATACCAAGCCGAACCCAGGTCAAGGGGTTCAAGGTCATCATGAGACAGACGTTACAAAACATACTGAGACATGGTATAAGAGGTACCAGTGGCATCTGAAATTACAAAATGATTGGTGAAGATTATGGAAGAAGGCGCACGCAAGACTCAAATTAGTCAAAGTAAATATAATGACAGAAAAGTTATCTCAAAATCTTCAAGAGCAGTGGTCAAAACAACCGATTTGAAACGTTTTCAGATCGTGAAATATTAATACAAAAGCACAGTGAAAATAGCGAGTAAATTCTTGATTTTTCATTTGTTATCTTTTATATAACTAAATCCCCGTTTACTTGTAGTCTTTTTGATATGCAGAATCATTCAACTGTATTCGGCATGCTTACAATATTTAAATCACAGATTTGTAATGTCCTTTGCCCAGAAGCAATTGTATGTGAAATACGATCCCACAGTCACCGTTTGCGTGACTCATAAGTCAATTTTACAGCCAGCCATTTTGAAAAAAAATTTTCTTTCTACATAAGAAATAAAGATCCTTTTTCCTGGAAACAATTGTTAGATGTCGTATGGCTTGTTACATATGGCAAATAGTGACACTAATTAAGACAAATGTAGCTGAAAACGTATTGGTTTTATAAAGAAAGAGCATTTTATAGGATTCACTTGTAAGAGCAAGATAGTTATTGGCGTTTTCTTAGCGCTTCCCTGTCTGAAATAATTAGTTTTTAAATGTCATTGTATGATTTTGAATTCTTCAGGAGGAAATGTCGATCTTGACTTCATGGTGGTACCAAATAACTATTGCCTTTTGATTATTTTTGTTCGTTTTGTGCTGTTCCATGAAAATACAATTTTAACGAAAAAGTTTTTTTTTGGTTGAAACGGGTTTTTTAAAGTGGTATTTTTTTCTGTTTTATACGGTTCTGCAGTGGGCATATTTCAGATTTTGGTCGTTTCATGTTTTGCTTTTTGAAAGATCTAATGCTTGTAAAATTTGTTCACCTACCTGAAATGTAAGAAATGCATCGTTCTTCTCGTGCGCTATCATCACTAGGTAACAAGCAACTATACACACGGCGAACACTATTGCTAAGATGATTGCCCACCATGCACCATTCCGTAAATGTTCGTTCCCAACAATGATTACTAAATTGAAGCAGACTATAAACACTATCATGGCGTATACGGCGTATAGCGCTGCGTGTCCTGGTGGAACGGATTTTAGAATTGGAAGATGTTTTACTTTTTCTTTCAAACGACCAAAATCGTCATGGCTTTTTGATTTTTTGATTATTGCACTTTCTTCGGTGGTTGTAGATACATTATCTACTTCCTCTTCCGGTTTGAGTTTAAATTGACAGTCTCCGACGGATTGATAACGGACAATGATTACTGCTGCGGCAACTATCGTATAAGCAAGAAGTGTTCCGATTGACATAAACTCTACCAAAGTGTTGATTTCAAACAGAAGGGCCATTGTAGCGGAGACGGTTCCAAATATTGCCAGGCAGACGACAGGTGTTTGAGTTCTGTGGTGAACATATCCTAAAATTGAAAATAGTAATCCATCATTCGCCATAGCATACACTGCACGTGACACAGAATACGCTGAACCTAATAAAGATGTGGTTATTCCAAAGAGTGTTCCAAATGCAACTATGACTTTGACCCAATGAGCACCACGTGCGCCAAATGCCATCGGAAATGCAGCGGTTTGGACAATTTGTTCATACGGTACCATCAGAGTCAACGAAATTGTGATTAAGATGTAAAGAAATGTTACAACGCCCATGGATATTACTGTTCCGAATGGAATAGACTTTTCGGGTTTCTTTGCTTCCTCCCCTGCTGTGGCTATCCCTTCAAAACCAATATAGGCAAAAAAGCACGTTGCTGTTCCACTCAATGTTCCTCCAAAACCATAAGGAAAGAAACCACCATTCTGTGTGTTTGTCCAGTTTTTCAAGTCAGCAAAGTAGAAGCCAGCACAGATGACGAATATAATAACTATGATGTTGATTAATGTAAAGAGACTGTTAAAATTCATCGTAAATTTTGCTCCTGCAGCAATTACACCAAACATGAATATAGAAATTCCAAAAGCTATAAAATCCGGATAGTCGGATAACCATTTTGAATCTTTGGACAGATATCCAATGCCCTCTATAGTTTTATTCCGAATCTGTCCGTCGAATAGCGAGTCTATCGCTCCACTCCAAGCACGAGCTACAGACGAGGCGCCGAGCAGATGCTCCAAGACAATATTCCAACCAATGATGAATCCCATCAACTCCCCGATTGAGACATAAGTATATGAATATGCAGATCCAGCTTTCGGAACTTTTGCGCCAAATTCCGAATAGCAGAGGGCGGCAAGAACGGCAACTATCCCTGCAAATAGGTAAGACAATATCGCTGAAGGACCAGCAAGGTCTTTGACTACAGTCCCGGTCAGAACGTAAATACCGGCTCCGATCATGTGACCAATACCAAGCAGAGTGAGGTCAAAGGTTGTCAGACATCTTTTCAGCGGTGTCTCGTACATGTCATCCGTGACTTTCTTCTTCCGGGTCATGGCCGTCACCGCTCCAAAGAAGCAGTCCTTGACCTTGCCCGTCATCGTTTCCGGTTTTGATTCTACAAAGAAAACATAGCATCTGTTATTTGCATTTTAATATCATTCCTTTAATCTCAATAGCACGTTGAAAAGTATAAACAAAATATACGAAAAAAAGACAAAACAAGGGTACCTTCTTCAAAAATGATATAAACTAGAACGCTCCTTCTGGTAAAAACGTAAGAGAACCCGTGTAATCTGTAAAGGTGGGCATTTTTGCTTGTTCCAACACACCTGTCCCGATTTCAAGCTGATTTAAGGTTAGGACAAATATGGTTAATGAATAATAGAAACCTGTCAAACTAAACAAGAGTTAACACTAAAGTATGTCTCGCCTGCCGGCACCATCAGAAACAATTATTCTTTCTTACTTCCACTATATTTTGAATTTACATGGATTTTCAGTTTCTGAGATCAAAAGATGTTTATAGAACTTAAACATTGCAAATATATGCAATAAAAATAATCAAAGTCACTCAACCAGAAAATCAAGGTCAAGGTCAAAAGATGGGGATGCAACTGTGCTAAGCTACTACTGGGGCATATGTATACCAAGTTTCATCAACCTAGGACCTATAGTTCTTGAGATATGGAGGTGCTCGCAAAACTTTTCCATTGCTATTATATGTATTGAAAATTGTCAAAGTCACTCAACCAAAAAATCAAGGTCAAGGTCAAAAGATGGGGATGCAACTGTGGTAAGCTACTACTGGGGCATATGTATACCAAGTTTCATCAACCTAGGACCTATAGTTCTTGAGATATGGAGGTGCTCGCAAAACTTTTCCATTGCTATTATATGTATTGAAAATTGTCAAAGTCACTCAACCGGAAAATCAAGGTCAAGGTCAAAAGATGGGGATGCAACTGAGCTAAGCTACTACTGGGGCATATGCATACCAAGTTTCATCAACCTAGGACCTATAGTTCTTGAGATATGGAGGTGCTCGCAAAACTTTTTCATTGCTATTATATGTATTGAAAATTGTCAAAGTCATTCAACCGGAAAATCAAGGTCAAGGTCAAAAGATGGGGATGCACTACTGGGGCATATGCATACCAAGTTTCATCAACCCAGGACCTATAGTTCTTGAGATATGGAGGTGCTCATAAAACTTTTCCAAAAAGTTAACGCCGCCGTCGCCGCCGCCGCCGTCGCCGTCGCCGCCGCCGGTAAAGTAACACCTATGTCCCGCTCTGCTTCGCAGGCGAGACAAAAAATGGCCTGATTTCATTAAACAGGAAGTAGGACAGTGACAGACCTGAAATCGAAAAATCCGTGACTTAATTGTAGTTGCAAAGAAAGCCGTAACGAAAATTTTTTCTTCGAACGCGAAATCTGGTTAAAAATAACTTACACCTGTTTTCGTCTGAGAGGTTCATCTTGATTTACTTGTAAATTTGACCCTTTTAACAATTGTACGTTCTAAAGGCGTTATCTCTTCTTATCTGATTTTCTTTCCGTTACCATATAACATGAAATTTACATATATCGGCCTGTATTTTTCATGTTTAATGTGTAATGTAAGAAGTATGAATTTGCAATGTGTAGATTAAAAAAAACAGAACAGATGCATGTAGAAATTGCAAGGATGCAGTGAGCATGGTGTTTTGGCTGAAAAACTAAAAATTAAGTTGAAAAATCAGAAAAAAAATAGCCAGGATCATATTTTCCCAAATAAAAGGAAGGATAAAAAAATATCCATAGCACCGATAAAAATCAAATTGTCCAGCGCCTGTATTTTGCTTCATAATGATTTGTCTTTTTATATTGATATTTGATGTGCTTGAAAAACATGTACATTTATCCCATTATTACAAAACTTATAAACGTCAAAAAATAGGAACATGTAATTTGTTGCTTGACCATATCTGTAATACAAACCACACCTGTCTGCTTTTGGATATCAGTTTTTATTCAGGGCAGCCAAACACAAGATAGATCCATAATTATAATGGTAAACTGGGCATTGATGAAAAAAAGATGAAGAGGATGATGATGACGACGACGACGGCGATGATAAAAAGATGACGGGAAGGATGCATGATGGCGATTCTAGTTGTAATAGGGCTTCAAATTCACGGAGATATCGAGCAAAGACTTTATTTACCCTCATGAGGAAACTGTTAATTTTTTTATATAATTTGTTCAAATCTCTGGCACTCAATCATGTCAATTTAGAAAATTTATGTTTATATTTACTCAAAATTTTTTAATGACAAGTCCGCTACTAAACGGACGTATACATGTTCAAATGTAGCATATTTTTTATCTACATCCTCAGTGCCTGTGGAAAGAATCCCAAATGAAACACCATTTAGAAACACTTATTCCATTATGTTAACCATATAGTCAATTTAAAAATAAATGACCACAAGCAATAAATGTCATAATGTTCTCAAGTTCCGCTCTGAGGTTTTTAATATAAAACAACATGCTTTTACATAGTACGTACAATGCTGAATAAATTTACATATCTTACAATTAAAAAAAAACCTACATAATATGTTATGAATAAATGAAAGTTTTATTAATTAGATCAGTAGCAACAAAAGGGAAAACGCCATGAATAGTAATGACAATTTCATAAAATAAAACTACTAATTGTGCTTAACCATTAAAATAATATTGTGTTCAGATAATCAAGCGATATCAATTGTTGCCCATCTATGAAATTAATATCACCATATGGAGCATCAAAACATCAATTTTCCGCATAAATATTTAATGAACCTCCAACAAAACGCAATCATCGGTTAAAAAGGCATGCAAAATATCACAAATACAATCATACCTGTCATTATTAGCGGTTGCTTAATCCGAAAGATTAATCCAGGATTATCACAGCGATGAAGAGACTGTTCAATATTGGGTAAATTATGATAATTCTCGGGGATCCCTGTGCTCTGCGGTTCTATTTTTAAATATCGATCGGATATTCCCAGTTTTGCTCGCCATGACAATTTTGCCTGATAGTAATCAAGTAGCATTGATTCAACAAATAATTGGAGATCAATATTGTTACATATATTTCTTGATGTCGCCGATGATTTGTGAACAAAAAAATCGTCAACAGGAAGTTGTCGTGACCCCTGAAATTGTGTATTGGGGAATTGAATTTTTTTCTGAGATTGTGTGTTTTGGAACTCTCTCTTCCGATTCGACATACTAGGAGGAAATATGATTGATCAATGTTTGTTTAATGTTCATGTGGTGTTTAAATTTTTGAAGGACGGGACAAGGTTCATCTTAACAGCTGTCAAGATTCTGCACTGCATTGCATACCAAAATGCTATCATTCAGAAAAGGAAGAAGATTAACAACTAACCAGAGAAGTACGACACAACCCATTCACCAAAATTGAAATCGTTTCATTAAGTGAATGCTGAGATATCTATAATATTACGGAATTTATACATTTGGTATTGCCAAAGTCTAAGTCTGCTGTAAAACAGCCAGATTGATTGACTGTCATGACTGTCCTGGAAAAAGGAAGCATGGTACATACATGACATATACGTCTGTCTGTTGAATTCAAAATTCAAAATTTTAGTGGAAAACCAAATGTTCTATCTAAGACCCTTAACTTTGCATATTTTACTCGGAAAACAGGAAGTAAATGTCGGACTGGCAGGTACGACATGTCGTGGTACAATTCATTGTGAAAACATGTCACAGTATACCAGTTTTGAACTAAACTCCTTCAGAACAAGCCCAGAAATATGTTGCGAAATATTGAATTAACATACAAACAAACAGACGGACGGTCGGTCGGTCGGTCGAGATGTTTACAATATAGTCCCAATTAAAGTAAAATTATCTAAGACTATTATTAAAGAATTCATTTTAAATACATGTACAAGTAAATGTAAATCTTTCGTCATTGTCAACTCTTAATGAAAAATCGGTAGACATTGATTCTCTTAAAAACATCTTGAAAACTATAGCTTTCTGTGACATCTAGCACTTAAAATCAAATAAGACAAGGTTTAAATTGATCTTTCAAGTTATAGAGGCGTAGCTCAAGTCTTTCTTCGATTTTGTGACCTTTAGGGAAGTCGTCTTTATTGTTGATTTACATGTCGGATTTGTTGACTTAAAATTGATATTTCAAAATAAAAACAGACTAAACGATCCCTTGCGGCATTGTTTCCTTCAAAACTGTTTCACTGGAACTTTTCCATATTTTTAATAGTTAGCTTTTTTAGGTAACTTAAAGTCCATTTTTAATTGTTTATTTAATCAAAGGTACTAATATGTCTTACTTTTAACCAATCATTTCTTTTGAAATACCTGCACATGTACCAAGTCAGGACCAATGCAGTCTTCAATTATTTCGGTATGTTTCTCTGTTTTGTCTTTTCTCATGGACATTTGAGATTGATCCTCCAAGTTCGGTAATTAAGGTCTTTCCCTTCCACAGAAGGAAAGACCTTACTGTATTTCTTATGATTATTATTATTATTATTTTTTTTTTTCCGCCACAAAAAAAAAAGAAGAAATACTTAACGTAACATTACGAAACTTCATACCATTAACCGACACTATAAGGGCATGACTTGAGTAACCCTGCGTAACCGATCTATTTTTAGTAACGGAGTTATCTGCCCGTAACCCAAAAACCTTGTTTGCAGATTAACTCAAAAACCGTAACCGTTATCAAAAATCTGAAGCAGGGAAAATGTTGCTAGACTCATGGTCATGATTCGTCACACAAAAAAAAAATTTTCGATCAACTTCCTGGTTACGCGTTTTTGACTCGAAAAGTGTCGCGACTCGTCAATTTTTTTTTCTTCAAAACGGTTAGTCCTAGAGACTTGGGAACTTCACCAATCATCCTAGGTGACATATGTTACATCTAAAAATGTCAAGGTCAAAGGTCAAATCTCAAGGTCAGAGGTCATGGCACACCTTGTTTGCAGTATAGCTGATAAACCATACAAAATTGAAGCAGACATGTAATGGGAAAAATACTCGTCTCATTTAGACCTTTATTTGATATAAAGGGTCGAACACTGTGCGACAAACCGTTTTCAAGTTATGGCCCTTAATGCGTTTCGGCTATACCGTTTTTGGCTTATAACTTGAAAACGGTTTGAGATAACATAGTAAACATATGGGTTATTTGAGACCGTAAACTTATGCCCTCCAATATAAAACCAAAGTTGCATGGCTACGGACAGCCATTTTCAAAATGGCCGCCATCAGAAATTGTTTTTTGAGTGTAACACAAAAACTGTAAAAAATTTAAGCGGACAATACATGGAAAAAATGTTCGCCACATCGAAAGCTACAAAAAATGTTTCAGGTGCGAAAGCGTTAAACTTGTCGTTTTTAAGTTACGGCCCTTGTTTCGTGATTTGAAAATGGTTTTTCAATTATAACTTTTAAACGGTTACAGGTGGTGAATGAAGTGTAGGGTTTATTTGATAGAGAATTAAAAGACCTACAATTTGAGTCCAAACAGTGTATGATTCGGTTGACTGGTTCCAAAATGGCGGCAAAAACAAGTTTCGCGAAACATGTTTTTTGCCCATAACTTGAAAACCATAACAGAGAGTATAGTAAACATGTATACTTAAATGAATCAGAATGCCAAGACCTACAATTTGAGTCCAAGGTCAAAGGTCATGGGTCAAGGTCATTCCCTAGCAACAAGGTAACATTTATGAAAAGTCCATAGCAACCATATATATTCTTAACCAAGACTACTTTCTGAGTTTAGAGTTAAAATTTTTCAACCGGAAGTAACCCTTAGTCCATAGCAACCGTCATAAAAGTCCTTAGCAACCATACCTTTTCTGACTTCAGGCTCACTGCTCTTTAGTCTGGAACATTTTTCGCAACTAATAGTTAAATACTATTGTCAAAAACAGACTCAAATAGCCTAACCAAACATAACCGTTATCATAAAACTAACAAAAACATGGGAAAGACCTCACATTTGTTCTCTGAACAAATGACTTTTTAATGTTTATTATTACCTTTATTTTATAGAATGATAAAAAAAGTAAACAACGAATACCGCGGGCAAGCTTACTAAAGAATGCCCTGCTTCATTTTGAGCAGGCGAAGTTGTGTATAATAGATGTGTGGACAGACGAACGGACAGACGGACGGACAGGGCGATTTCAACTTTCATGCATATGGCATAACCGAAGTTGTAAAAAGTAAAAACGATAGAATAAGATAACATCATAGTGATGCATAAGAAAATTAATATCTGGCAAACAAAGACGTGCAGTATTGAAAACAAGCATGTAAAAAGAAAAACCGTCATAAAAAATGTTGTCAATCACAAAAGACATATTGATCAACATTGTACATCTGTTATTAGATGTAATATTACCACGCACGATATGCTGCATGTAATTTGAATTTGTCGTTTTACTACAAATACATGTACATGTATATTGACTCTCCTCAATTAGTCGATCACTTGATGTATATTAATTCATCATGTTCGATGCTGAAGCCAGTTGCAGTGGCTAGGGCATATTAAAAGTCGTTCGACCGAGTATGCTCATTTTAAACTCTAGTTTCATTGATGATTAGATAAATTCTCGAAATGGTTCAATGAAGAATGGTTGCAACTCTTAATGTAAAAATGACCCTTAATGTAAAAAAAAATACATTGAGGGTTGGAAATATAACAAATGCATCCCTTAATGTAAAAAACATTTTTTTAACATAAAAAATTAATAAGGATCACTCTTACCCTAAATGTAAAAAAACTTAGCTGTGTAGCATCTTAAAAGTGAGAAGCAAAGAGTTCGAGTGTCAAAAGTATGAAAGCGCAACAACGAAACCGGTAAACACGAACAAGAATAGAACGAAGAAACACAAAACAAAATCAACTGAAATGAAATAAACAACGAAACCTTAACTCGTAACAAGAGTGAACTCATGTGCTCCGAAGAGCATAAGCGGTTCCTGCCTGCTATAGCACACCCGTCGTGTAACCATTAGTTTTACTGGATGTGACACGCTCAAATAATTATTAATATATCTAATATATGATAATCCTCTTCATTTGGGACCTTTTATTTAAAGTTAAAATAATGTGATGCATCGCGAATATTATTTTTCTATTTTTTCAACATATCAAGAAGTTGTGGTAATATAAAATATTTCCTCTATATAAAAGAACATTTTGCAATTGAAGATCAACCTTTTGCAATTGGGTACCTTTAAAGGGTACACAAAAAGCTTCTACAACTTAATTTTCGATGATTATGAATTTCTGACGTTTCAGATATAAATTCATGTAATTCTCGAATTCTGTTTGAATCGGACATTTTCAAAGCAGCAACATTTTCACTTTTTCCAAAGTAGCGATATATCGAAACCGCAAAAAAAAAACATGCATCAACACAGCGACAATTTGTGTATTCAAAACAGCGATATTTACCAGTATATTTTAAAGAAAGGCAGAAAAAAGTACATAAAAGAGATGAGAAAGAAACAATATCCAAGAGAAAACAAATTTACATAAACAAGACTAACAAATACACTATTACAAAAAAATAACAAAAAACTGGGTTATCGGTAAACCATATTTTAACATTCAAGATAGGAATAGGATGTACAAAAGTATTTAGATGAAAATAAACTTTACTAATTTGAAACTGTCATTGCATAGAATTTATATCTATGTTAGAGACACACTTAAGTTGAATTTCAAATAAGGGACCGACCATTTAATTTGAAGGGAGGGGGGCTTGGTTTTTTCCTAAAAAATATCCTGAAAAATGTTTTGATAAAAAACATATTTTGGCAGCTAAGGATAAGAAATAAATTATTTTGAAGAAGGATTTTTGCCAAATAAAATAAAGCTTATAATGAAAAAAAATATTCTGTGGCGATGCCTTCGAAGAATAAATATTTTCTGACCAAAACAATAAAGGACTCCCCCTTCAAGTTAAATGGTCCGTCCCTAACTGCTGTCTTTTATTTCTTCTTTGCATATTTGTTTTAAAGATTAAATTGTTAACTTGTGAATCTTATGTCGCTGTTTAATAAAAGAACAAAATAGGCCTTTTGATTTAAGGGTAAAGAAGTCAAAGTTCACGGTGATTACTTGAAGAAAGAAGATCATGAGATTGTCGAGCAGACATGTACATACTGAATTCAAAGTTTATACTTTCACCATCCATCCCAAATTTGGACTATGACTTTTGTTTAGGAAAATATACATATACATCATACAAGATATTTATTAAAGGGTGCTTCGACTAAAAAAATAACAGTACAATATATAAATAATTGAAAATTTCATAAAATCCAGGCTCTGATTTTTCCAAAAAACAAAAAGGGAGGATGAAAAAAATATCCACAGCCTACCCCCTTTCCATAAAGTTCCATTTCGTGCTATTATTTGTTTGTCAGTTTGTTTTGCAATGAAAATAAGCAAATATACTTACGTGTAATTCAAAATCAGGGGTTCTATCATGTGTATCTTCGCCACGTTAACATGCTAATTTATAACCTCTCCATTTACCAAAAATGTTGTATTTACATGTAATTAAAGGTACAAACCCAATCAAGGGTGTCGGATGTATTGTCCTCGGTATCAGATTTAAAATAGAGTTATTTCCCTTTGTCCAGTCAATATTCCTTCTTTAAAAGGAAGTAATGTTGCTAGTCGATGTACCCCAAAAATATTAGACTATAAAAGGACAATAATATATGGACAACAATGTTTTACAACTTAAGTTTTATTGTTGCTTACAGAACATGGATTTTAGTTTATGGAGGTACATATTTTAATGTACTTAAAACACGTATTACGTACAAAGCTAAATGACCTACAAGCAAACCTTATAAAGAACTAAATTATGATCAAATTTACCTTTACATGTAAAAGACACTGAGGAATCCTCTTCCATATTTTCCAGTAGCGCATAATGGCATTCAAGTGTTCGTTTTTGGCTAGATTTCATAATAAAGCGGAGTTATGAATGAAAAGTTTACTATTTACACATATTTCACTCGACATATTTTTCCATTTATAGAACCCAGTGAACTATGAATAAAATTACTGTTAAAGAAAACAACGTATGATTTTATCTTGGTTTGTTGGCCCCAGCGGGTACTACAATATAGTTTAATGTTGCCCTGGAGACTGTCCGTCCGTCTGTCCATTTGTCTCACTGACTTACCCCAGGCACACAAAGGCTATATGTACATGGATGCAGCTACCCAATGCAACAAGTGAGGAGAGATCAGGTACATGTATTTCTTTTATATAAAAAAATGTTTTTCTCGTTACCATGTATCTATTGTGCCTTATCAATGATTCAATTATAAAAAGTCAGTGCAAGATGTAAATGCTGGTTAATTTGTGAATATTAATTAGTAGGAATACCTTTCTTTTAGACAGTAAATGAAACTACATATACATGTATACTACACTTTATTGACTAACATAAAAATATTTGTCTAAATATGATGAAAACAGCCTATACTATATAAACACAAAACTACGCCAATATGTAATTTATCCGTCCAATATGGATATTGGACTAGTCAATATGGCATATTGGACTAGTCAATATGGCATGTCAGCCACATTGGTCAGGTAAGTCAATAAAGGTATAATTGCGTAAAGTTATCCATATTGGCTGAGTTATTGGTCCTCGGCTAGCCATATTAGACTTCGGCTTCGCCTCAGTCCAATATGGCTAGCCTTGGACCAATAACTCAGCCAATATGGAAAACTTTACGCAATAATACTATAGAATTATTTATAATAATAATATGAATATTCTGATCAATATTTCTTTCCTTAATCGATATAAGCTGTTTTCTATATTGTTTTCCTGATCATAAATACATGTAATATATTGTTTTTCATTGATTTCTATATTCAGGGCTTGAAAATATGAGATGTACAAGTATTACATTGACAGTCTGGGATCACAAAAAAGAAAAAAATGCTAGTGCTTCTGATATCTTGAATGTTTATTTTAAGACCTTTAACATAGAGAATTGTACGGTAAATTTCTTTTTTATATAAAACCTAACACTTGTTTAAACAAGCCTAGAACTAAACCACAAATTTAATCAGTGAAGATAAGAGAAGCAGAGGTACCAATGGGGTATCCGAATGTCAAAAGTCCGAAAGGGCAGAGACAAAACCAGAAAACACAAACAATAACGGGACAACAACAGACAGCAAGTAAAACATGGAAACACAAAATAACTGAATATCAATCAACAACGCGAACTTCAGTCGAAACAAGAGTGAACTCAGGTGCTCCGGAAGAGTAAGCAGTTCCTGCTTGCTATAGCACACCCGTTGCGTTGCCAATAGTCCATTCAGCGTTTAAAATCCGGTAAAAGAAGACAAAACAAAACCCTATGACAAACCAACATCTGCACTCATCTGAGAGATCGAAATCCCACATTTGTCTATAAGTGCATGATGCCTTCCGTTAAATTTCTTGAGTGAAGAGATAGCGGATCGTAACCCTTTGCTAGCGAAGTTGACATGTACGTAAAAGTAGGTACTAGTAATATCGTTGGTTATTGGCGATTTATCCAGCTCCCTCTTATTATCAGTTTTAACAACGCGCGCAATAAAACAGAAAGCTTTGATCGCTGATCATAGTTAGACTACGTAGGTGAATAGTACCACGCTTAATAAAAAAATAATTTGAGGACCGCCAAGTAGTTGACCACATGGGCTAAATTTTCCGCTTCTTCCCTCCTCTGCCCTTTTTTAGAGGGCTTCAAAATTTACAACACCTATATTTCCAATCCTAATTCATATTTCTAATTATTAATTCATGTTCATTTTACATGTATCATCTTTTTAATGTAAATCGCCCTTATATAACCTATACTAGTATTGCGATGTTAGATCATAAAACAACGACAGACCGACTCATTCTTTTAAACGTTGCATGAACGATGTTTTTCATTGAATATTTTTAGCATTCATACTTTTGTCATGCATTTTTTTCTGTCTTTTAAACTTTTATTTGAAATGATAATTTGTTTTGCTCATAATCAGTTACTGTCGTTATAAATTCGTCTTCGGCAGCAGATATACCCAAGAACGATATAACGTATTTGGAGCAAGGGAGATCACTTACATCCGAAGTAGCTGACTGGTCCCCTAGTGTAAAAATGGCTTATATCGATAATCACTTAAGCGTGAAGATACGAGATTCAATTGGTCTTCTCACTCCTTATAAAATGCACTATTTTTTCGATACCAAATAAAAAACATTCTTGAATTATCTTTCTTCTCATTTTGGTATCAAAGTGCAGATCTTACATTTTCTATTGCTTAACAAGTACATAGATATTAGTTAAGGATTTTTTAAACTGGATTTGCAATGTCTCATGTCGGTTCAACATTGCAATTTACAAAACAACATCTATATATGAACTGATCAAAATTGGCATATATATTTGAAAAAATCAATTCATTTGTTTCTTCCTTTTTTATTGTTATCTATGAAATCTATTTGTGTGGCTCTATACAATTACGGAAACCAATACTAAAATGTTCTGGCATTTCATAATTAAGTAATAAAAAGTATATAGTCTTATAAGCAGAGGTACCAAATGAGGCATCAAAATGTCAATAATCCGAATGACAGTAAACACCAACGAGAACTAGTTTGAACAGAAAGCACAGAAATACAAAACAACTGAATAGCAATCAACAGCGCAAAAGAATGAACTCAGGTGCTTCGGAAGAGTAAGCAGTTCCTGCTTGCTATTATTTAGCACACCCGTTGCGCTGCCAACCGTCAATTCACTGTGTCAAATCCGTTCAAGGAAGACAAACAAAACAAACCCCTTTGACAAATCAACAACTGCACTCAGCTGAGAGATTAAAACCCCATATTTGTCTAAGAGTGCATGATGTCTTAAAATCAGAACGGAATGAACAAAGACAAGATGTTTGAAGCTAATTATTTTGCTTCGTTGTATTAAGGGTTTGTTTAACGTGATAACTAATTAATGTAGACGGATTTATAAAGGTCCGGAAGTATCTCTTTAGAAATATTCTCAATTACCTGATCTTAAAGATCTGATAACATTATTGGATTTTGTTTCCCGCGTTGCACTTAAGGAACAGATTGGAGAAACTTGTACCAACGTTCAAATAAAGGTAATAACAAAACTACCGAACTTGAATGATCAATCTCATAGTCCAGAGAAAATGACAAAAACGAATCAGTCATACCGGAGAACTGGTGGATCGCAATGGTCCTGACTTGGTACAGGCATTTCAAACGAAATGGTGGGTTAAACCAGGTTTTATGGCGCCAAACCTCCCTCTTCCATTGCGATCTCAGGATCCGGTAATGACTATAGAACACAACATAGTTGTGAGACACAATAGGGATATCGAGGTGATCATCTCAGTACAGCAGACAAGCCAAACACTAATTAAAACAATTAACTAATTAGAACACTTAGGAAGATGCAAATGAAACGGTATAACAAAGACGGGTATGAATGAAAAACAGAATGGCTATTTTTCATTGTGTTTTTTTTTTTAAATTTGCGAATGTTAATGTGAGTTGTATCGCGTACAATTATTCTACAGCTCATTATCTACTACTGTAACAGTAAGTATTGATTTCGCTTAGATATTGAACATCTTGGCTGAGACATTTGATCAAACTCCACGCTTCGCCCTTCCGCGTTCCGTTCGATTAATGAATGTAAGAAGAAAGTAGTTCTTGATGAAGCCGGATCACGTCCATAGTCGTCATGTAAAATATATACCATTAACTTAATTCTAGCTTTTACTTTTCCAATGTTAGAACATCTCAGATTCCAACTAGCTAAGTATTATGATTCACTACACGTATTTCACTTCTGGAGCATGATTAGGCCTTTGAAATGAAGGTCCATTGATGAATTCGAAGTCCGAATGTTTTGTTTTTATATTTGTTTACAAATAACCCCCAAAATGCAGTTTTTTTTCTCTTACAATATCACCACAACTGTATACATTAAACAATAGACGATAAAGAGATGTGGAATCAGTTTATGCGACACAACCAACATAAAAAAACGACAATTTAAGAAATCAAAATAGAAAACAGCAAGCAGTCTTCAACATGACGTAACTAGAGGAAGTTAATGTGTTGACGAAAACAAGCATTAATCTACGAAATTATAGATTCTGCATTTGAAAAAAACAGTGAAACAAATTCAATTTTAGAGATTAAGTCGTTGCATAACTTCACATTAAGAACTATCAAAGATGCTACATATTTGAATAAAATATGGGGATAATTGTTAAAATGTTCACAAATTGTGTAACATGGGGATCATTTATGAGCAAAGCACTTACCAACCCATGATCATGCAAATTATTTCGAATTCAAACTTCAAAACACCATGAAGGAAAATTAAAATGAATTAAGCAGATCTAAAAGTAATTGAACCTTCCGCTGTGCTTGATCTAGCATATTGATGACGATAATAATCGGCACAATTTTCGCCTGATGAAGGGCGAAAAGCTACAAGCAAAATGGAAACATAAAACAAAATAGCAATTACTACTAACAGATGAAATTGACTCTGTAAAAATGGTGATTCGAATTTAAACACTTAAAACATTTTTAGCCCTAAACATGTTTTGTTTTTTGTTTCTCTTCTTAAAAATATCACATCTTAAAAGTTAATTTCCTGCTATAATACTATTTTCATAATTCTAAACACAATCTTTAACATGACTGTATAGAATCTAAACGTGTTAGACAAGTTATGTCTCCTGTCCCAAATGCCCTTGATTATTCTATAATATAAATAATTCATTAACATATTTCATTATAATCAACTAAGTCTGTAAGTGAATATAAAAAGATATTCACCTGGCAAAGTGATATTCACCTAAAAATGGCGGGAAAGGTGATGACGTCGTTACAGTATTTTTCTGTATGGTTTAATTTTTTAAACACTTCAAATGCATATTTTTGTCAGAAATTGGATAATAGAATAAAACAATTACTGTCTGTTGTTTCGATAAATGTGAGTGTTATTGACTTTAGAAAAAAAACTAAAGATATTCACCTCGCCCTTCGGGCTCAGTGAATATCTATTTTTTTTTCAAAAGTCAATAACACTGCACATTTACCTCAACAAAAAACATTAATTGTATACTATTCTAAAAAGGATCCAAGACATATCACCTGGAGGAAGAAGAAAGGCAGCCATTTTGAATTTTGTTAATCGTGCGTTATCAGACTTAAAAGCACTATTCCATATAAGGATCAGGCAGGGGGTGGCACATTGATAATTTCAAATTTTAGATTTTGGGGTATAGATATCGATGCATTCATTTTACCATAAAAACAAACCTAATGCATTTTTTACATTTTTACATTAAAATGTAGTTGGTGCCTTGATATTTTTTGACTGGTTATATAGGGAAAAATTATGGCGGGAAATTTTCCCGTACTTTTCACTGTACAATGTAACTAAATTTTGACTGGTAATATTTCCTAAACCCAAGATCGACTGAAAAATTTAGTGGTCAAAACAAAGTTTACTGGGGTAGCTTCACCTAATTCTGTTGAATTTTTTTGTGTATCAATTATTGATGTGCCACAATATAAATGGTATCTGCCTGATTCTTAGAAAAAGTAGAACTTAAATTATCAATAGTTTATCAGCCTCTTATCGTGACGTTAAAGTTAACCTGAAGTTGAACAACCCATTTATTTAACGATTACTTTTAACGTCACGTTACCTTTAGCTAACGTGAAGTTGAACAACCGGACCCTGTTGATTATCTTTTGGGTTTACTATTTACTTTGTTTTTGTAAAAAGGATCAATGTCAATTTTATGAAAAAAATTGCCAAAATCTAAAGAATAGAGTATGTAAAGAAATATATGAGAAAATTAAAGTGACAAACATTTTCAATGAATATGAAAGAAGTGCAAAGAATTTAAAGAATAAAAAATTTATGACATGTCCACCCACGTCCTATTATATCAACGAACAACGAAGTTTTATATCGTTATTTGATTTATGTATATGTAATAGGTAAAAATAAACATTTTGAATTACCTGGGCTATAAATCTACAGAATTTTAATCAAAAATTGCACGTCTCTATTTTTAGTTTTTCCTTTACAGATTTAGTTAACACATCCATATAAATAGAATAAAATTTTGCTATCCTTTATAAATAATTGATTTTAATGGAGTTTGACACACAGATTGGATGGATTTTCGACTAATGGTCAGTCTTCTTCTGAATCTCTTGCAACTGATAGGTAAGTGCAACTGTATAAATATTATTTTCAATAAACCTTTTAGGTTTATGTTCTTTATTGCTTTCTTGAATACCTGATTCCTGAGTCATTTGTAAGGTGATTACTTGATTTTTCTGATTATTTATAACCAAACCTCCCTTTTAATTATCTGAATACCACTTCCTGAAAAAAAAAACATGCCTCAGATTTTGATGATCTTTTATTTTACTAAGTAGTGTAGACATACTGATAAAACATTCAACCTCAATTCATCCTTATTGACTACCGTTTCTATGGTAACTACACCGGTCATTTTTTAATCTGTGGAATTCCCTGAAACACCGGGTACAACTGAAATCAAAATTATGCTGAATTCACTATGACTAATCCTGATAAATTTGTGTATTTCTTGTATTTTTCGCGAACTTTTATTTTCACAAAAGTTTCATTACATGTAAGTGCATTCGGATCTGCATTAAAATATCTTCCAAAAACAAGATAAAAATTATTATAAAATCGTCAATTAAATTATTTACTAAAATATTGATGTAAGTTATTTAAGAAATTCAGCACGATTCCAAATGACCTTCTTTGTAGTTTATATGTAAGTAAAATTTGCGCTGCATTAGGTTACCATTGACATTTCTCAGTTCTAATATTTCTCGTTTCCAAGTTGACATTTCTTACTTCCAAGTAGTACCAAGTTGACATTTGTCAGTTCCAAGTTCAAATTAAATGAGATGTTTTGTTGATTCATGTCATTCTATTTGGTGGGTGAGGTTTTTTTTTCTAAATTCGTGTTTGTTCTTCTTATCTTTATATAGATATGAAGTATAACATGACAAACAAGGGCGAATACAATAATAAAATATTATATTGGCTAATAAACTATACAAAAGATAGAAAATGATACTTTAAAAAACGACAAAAGCAAACAAATCTATAAACATTGAAAAAATGAATTTTATCATTGGAAAAAAAAACTGCCAAAGGCAGATGTCAAACACACTAAAGTCTTATTGTAATAATATCTCGAATTACTAGTACATTTTTGTCTAGAAGCCGCCTCACACTTAACCGAATAAAGTGAGACGAAGGGTAACGAATGGGAAAATTGACAAAATAGGCGCGAATTAAACAAATTGAAATAAAAATTTCCTCCGAATCATCCGTTTATTAATTATTGTTAACTATGATCAACGAACAGTAAGCGAAGAATGAATATGACTTACAATGTGTCACGATTTTTCGGATGGCTACGTTGAGTAAATTATAGCCGAAGATGAGCGAAGAGTTGATATGACCCAAAAACACGAACAGGCAATGAACAACGGTTTACTATGGCGTGCGATTCGAAACGAAGGCGAACGAAAATATCGTGCGCATCGGGAAATTATGCCACAGCCACAATCCCCTCCTGCATCTCCAAGGTCTCCAACTCCACCACCTCTCTTGCAGCAGGAATATGATACAGCCAGTGTTGATGACACTGCTAGTATTATGATATTGGACTTCAAAGCTTAGGGAAAATAGGTGCTTTACATAATTTTAATAAAAGGTTATTACATATTTTTCTGCCAAAACCAAAAACAGCAGCGTATAATAATGAGGGTCATCATGGGAGAGGGGTACCTGGGAATCAAATAATCATTAGTTTTTAGCTCACAGGTGAGCTATGGGCATCGCTTGGCGTCCGTCGTCCGTTAACAATTTTTCAAAAATCTTCTCCTCTGAAACTACTGAACAGAATTTATTGAAACTTGGTATGAATGATCCTCAGGGTGTCCTGCACCAAACTTGTGTTTTGATTTTTAATCCCTAAAAAACATGGCGGCTGTTACTAAAAATAGACCAGGGGGTCAGACTACTGTTTTTGGCTTGTAAATCAAAAAGTATAAGAGATAGATGAAATCTGATGCCACCCTACTGCTTCAGCATCACAAGTTTTACAAAAGTCTCCATTTGGTCGAAGTTGTCAGATGATCCCTTCTAGGGGTTACAGCCCCTTAAAGGTGAAAAATAACGTTTCTCATGTTTTTGGCTTATAGAATAAAAACTATTGCAGATAGCGAAAAGCTGTTGCTTGCTTAAATGTTCAGGCCATTTAGCTCTATAAAAGTCTCCATAGAGTTTAAGTTGTCAGATGACCCTTTATAGGGGTTACAACCCCTTAAAGGCGATAAATAGTGTTTTTCGTCTATGGAATGAAAACTATTGCAGATAGAGAAAAGATAGTGCTTGCTTAAATGTTCCGCTCATTTAGCTCTACAAAAGCATTCATAGGGTCAAAGTTGTCAGATGACCCCTTATAGGAGTTGCAACCCCTAAATTAACATGTTTTCATGTTCTTGGCTTATAAAATTATAATTATAGTTTTATAATTAAATGGTAATTCCGAAATATTTTTTAACCATTATGCAATAATTTTCACTGTTGTATTAATATAATAGTAAAAATGAAATATGACAATAAACAATTACAAAGTTTTCCTTTTTTGCAAAATATATGACCTCTGCCTCTTCATATTTAAATCTTTCAGAACAATGAATAGTTATTGGCTCTTCAGATGTTGTTGGATTGAGTCGAGTCCCAATGCAACTTGTAATTTACAACCCCCCCCCCCAAAAAAAAAAATGTGACTTTCCTACCTCGTATTAAGATTCGTCGAATGTCGTCCGTTTCCTCCGAGTACCCCTGGTTTCCTGCACCTCCTCAATAGCACATGTAGGTCGAAAAGGGCGTAAAACACAAACACAACCCCCACCCCACAACACCCCCCCCCCCACACACAGACTCGACCCCCTTGTAATTATTATGAACTTATAAAGTAATATGTATCTCTTTTATATTTTAGTTCCCACAAAGGAAGCCATTGAAGCCCCAGCTAATATTTGTAAAGGAAAAGCTAGCTTAAGGATAACGTGTTCAGTGCAGGACATATTCAATCTAGACACTGTACATTTTATAAAACTATCCAAAGAGTCATTCAATGCTGTATTCTGTGAAATTGTGCAAATTTACTCTAAACCACCTAATCAAACTTTGGAACATTGGTTAAATGACACTTTGAAGATCCGAGGCGATCTTAAGGCCTGCTCACTCTTTCCACCGTCTGCCGCAATACTTGTGTTTACAATCAGTGACAGCAATCTTATAACCTCTGATAGTGGAGTGTATACATGTACTTTTGGCTACGTTAGCCCAGACAGTGATATATTTACTGAAACTTTCAGTGCCCCAGTAACAAGTATGTCTTTACCAAGCTATACTCAGCGACCATTTGATATTTAGGGGGGGGGGTGCTATGGTGAAATTTGAAATGTCGAAAGAAGCAGAGGTACCAATGGGGTATCCGAATGTCAAAAGTCCGAAAGGGCAGAGACAAAACCAGTAAACACCAACAAGAACAGGACAAAAACAGACAACATGTAAAACATGGAAACACAAAACAACTGGATATCAATCAACAACGCGAACTCAAGTCGAAACAAGAGTGAACTCAGGTGCTCCTTAATTAACGTTAATGGAGTATTGCTCGCTCGATCCATCGCGGAACAAGTGTTGTTGATATTTCGAGACAATTAACATGATTAAGCTTTAAATATACATGATGCACTGTAGGATATATTTGTAGGTCAATTGGCCATCTACGTTCTATTGGTCGAAAACTTTATATTTTTCAATCATATTTTTATTCCGTTACACTTTTTATTTGTTTATTACTTACATGTAGCTATTGTTACTGTTAGATTGTTGATATTTGGTAACTAGATGAATGTCAGGAATATTTAAAGGTTCATCAGAGGTCTACTTCCTGTTTGTCGAAAAAGAAATTAAATTTCAACGAAGAAGAGGAAAATAAGAGAAAATGGTTTCATATCTACCATTTTCTTCTATTGTCCTTTTCTTTGTTATTAGCAAAGCACAGATCATAACCTGTTGTCTACCATATTCTCTTTTTGCTTTTCTTCGGTGAAAATCATGCAAATTCAATTTGTTTGGACTTTCTTTACATATCCCATGAATAAGCGCCAGCGAACAATACGTTAGCCCAAGTCTGCATGAAAGAACAAAATTTTCCGAGGACAAACTCCCGACCCCTCCCTCTTGATCTGCAATGCGCTTGAAACACCTGTATTTAATAAATATAGATTTTAATTCCGAAACAAGTATATTCTTCCTGGTTTTTATACAAATAAGCGAGGCATTATGTTATATATGGTCTGTTGTTTTTTTTCGGTGTCAATCCCTGAAGGTTTCCAGATAATTACTTGAAAACGGATCAAGGGATTTGAATATATATTGCACATCTGTTGATAATAATAAAACAAAGGTCAATATATTGTAGCATTAGATGCCCTTTTTATTGAAATAAATGTAAAATATTAAAATACTTTTAATCTTCATTACAGTATCCGATTGTAACACTTCCGATCAAATTTCAAAAGCAACCAGAATTTCATCTGATGTAACAGCAATATTTTTATTTCCACTGGTGATCTATGCAATGCTCTAGACTTACTCTGAGAGTTGCCCGGATGAATGTGTTGACGATAGATGAAAAATTTCTTGATCCCTCATGATGCAAGATCCATCCTTACGAGAAACATGGATAAAGTCGCGAGATAACAGATGACAGCGGCTTATACGTGACAAACAGCAGCTTATACATGTACGTGACAAAAGAAAATTCAAAGTCTGACCAATCACTACTTGTAGCTCTGAACTTGTCAGCTGAATATCAAAAGGGATCAAACTGCTATAAAAAGCTGTTATACTCATGGACAAATGAGGCCAGAGCAAACACAGAACTAGTCATTTCTTTTGTTTTTACTTACTGAAGGTGGCGATGAAAGTGTTTTAAATTGAGTTACTAGCATCGGCTCCTAAAATCTACAGATAATCTCTTAAGAATCTACAAAAAACTATGTAGAGAAGGAACACCATTTATGTAACTTAACATTTGAATGTCTTGTTCATTTTAGACACATTTTATTATTTTAATTTTCTTTTTTGAAACATTGGGCATTAATTTAGGGTCAATTCCAATTGTAACTAGTAATATGGGACAAAAAGGAATCTAGTCATTTTTAAAAATAATTGTATTCAACACTTTTTTTATAGACCCCATACAGTGCCCTAGTTTTGTCAATATGCAGGGGGCTCCCGCAGGGTACCCCCATCAGGTCGCAAGGTCGCTTTTAAAAGGGGCCTGAGGTCGCAAGGTCGCTTTTAAAAGGCATATTTAGGCGGAGGTCGCAGGTCGTTTTTTGGCAAAGGTCGATTTTATGAAGTGTAGGTCGGAAGTCGCCCTTTAAAAGCCCTCAGGTCGCAGGTCGTTTTTTACCCTGCGGGAGCCACATGCAGGGTAAAATGATTGCATGATGATGACTTGAAACTTTGTTTTAAGTCTATAAATACACAACATTTAAGTTTAAATGCGGATAAATGAATACTTTAGGCACCAACCATTTGATTTTTAGGGGGGAGGGCTATGGTGAAATTTGAAATAAAAAGGCAGGATGGCAAAAATCGAGAAATAAAAAGGCAGGACAATGCTTTGAATTAAAAAAAGGCAGGATGGTAGTTTTGGCTGAAAATTTTATAATAGCTTTAAGAATAAAAAAATATGGCATACGCAAGCGTGAAAAATAAAATCCATGCTCAGCCTTTTCCGAAAATAAAAAGGCAGGACGAAAAAAATATCCATAGACACCCCATAAAATCAAATTGATCTTTTTCGTCAGGTATAGCAGGGGAGGGGGTTCCACGTACTAATTACTGAAGACGAAATGGGGTTCCAAGCCAATTTTTCCGAAAATCTATACGAAAGTTATAAAATTCTCGAAGTAAGGGGACCATAAAATCCAACCCCCTGGATCCGCCACTTTTTATTGTGATGATATCCAAAAATTTCTGTAGATGAACATTAGTAAGTGGACTTCACCAGCCTCCAGTTTTGCTCGTGATCATATTTATTTTTTCTGTGATATATTTCACTTTTTTCCTGTTCATTCTATGTTTAAAACATCTAAATTTTTATATGTATACCTTTCAAAGATCCGTCTCATTTTACTTCGCGTTTCAACAAGCCCCTTTCTATTTTTTTTGCCTTTAGTACGTGTATTTTTAAAATAAACAATTTTTAGAATTGTTATTTTCTACACATTTAAATTTATAGAGTTGGATTTTAACTAATTTATTTCGTCTTTCAATGTAAATTGTCATTTTGTTTTAAAGTTGATTTGTCACAGTATAAACAAATTCTAATGATGGTGGATTATACCGAGTTTTATTGCGCGTCAAATCTGCCTCTTCCATTGCGATCTTAGGGCCCGGTAGTAACCCATTTAACATTACACGGTTGTTAAGAGATTATAAGAATCTAACACCGGTGTTAGGGCAAGATAAGGAAATCTCCGACACCCCGAGGGTAAGATTTCAAGTCTGCAACGAGGCTCTGCCGAGTTGCAGATGTAAAGAAATCTTACCCAAGGGTGTTTGATTATTTTTCTCACTAAACCCGTAAATTGTACAACGTGGATTTGTTTACAAAACATAGCGTGACGTTAACAATAGAGTTACGTCCCTTGGAAACTGCACGAGGCTATCTAACATGGGGTGGTGTGAGACAGAAAAATCTCACACCGCTAAAAATAGGAACTGTCCTGTCCAAAAAGTGAGAAAATAAGGATATTGAGGTGATTATCTCAATACGACAACCAGTCAAGCACTAATCAAAAGAATCACTAAGTATTACGTTTAACATGATCGTATGAGAAGTATGTTCTTATAACTTTGGTCTAATTGTTTAAAGGTGATTCAATTACATATTGTTCTACGTCAACTTTTGAGAAATGCATCTTGATTTGCCCTCTGTCGGTTCGCACCGTCCTAAAATGATACCAATCGACACCTTTAAAACAATTGAATACAACAAAAATTCGTCCAAGTACACCAAAGCATATACTGATTTCCTTGTTTGTTTTTTTTTTGCTTAAAAAGTTGTACACCTTCCTTGCACTACACAGTTGCGTAATCAGGTTAATAACATTGTATAAATCAGTTAAAATTTATAGATGAACTTTCTGAATTATGAACGGATTTATCAGAGACTATCTAGGTAAACCCTTCAGACTTATTAGTTTGCTTCCTACTATTAAAGGTTTGTTAAAGATGATAACTTATTAATGCAGACTAATTTAAAAAAGTCGGGAAATGTCCTCTGTAGACAGAAATACAAAAAATATCTAATCAGATCTTAGATATAAAAGTTAATTTAATTTTTTGTTTTTTCATTTCTTTTGATATTGAGATGCGCTTTAAGTCAGTGTATGAAGATATTAAAGTAGCAAAGAGGCACCATTAAACAAAGACAGGTTCAACCAGAAGAATTTAAGAATTCTGACCAAAAAAATAATGAGACGCAACAAGAGGAGAAGGGCTTGTTAAGACAGTGCCCCAGAGAACAGCCATTTAGGAAGAAAAAAAAAGACAGCAAAAGAAATTGCAAGACAACATCACATAATGAACAGAATTGAAAATGTGCGATCCGGTCAAATTTGCAAACGAAAAGAATGGAGGGGAAAATGTTTAGAGGTCATTTGTAGCATCAAAAGGCCAACGGCCATGGGACTGAGAGATGAGAGGATGAGAAATATTGTTCCGTTGAAACATGGATATCGATGCCACTCTTAAAATAGATAAATGAAAAAGTTTTAAAAATTCAACCGTTGTTGCATATTGTTGTCAACTTTCCCTTATTGTGTAGCAACATTCTGTCTGATCCAGCTAATGGAGTTCACGTATCACAATTGATTCGTTATTCCAGAGCTTGAAAGACCTACATTGATATCATTGGCAGAGCGTCACGTCTTACATACGAATTGCTTACACAGATTTAAGTTACTACTTGATTGCTGTCTTCACTCAAGAAATTTTACGGAAGACATCATGCACTAATAGACAAATATGGGATTTCGATCCAGATGTTGGTTTGTCATAAGATTAACATACCGGTTCTGATACACTGAATTGACTGTCTGCAACACGACGGTTGTGCTATAGCAAGCAAAGCAGAAATTGCTAACTCGTATTCAGTAGTTTTTGTAGACTCCGTTATTTCTATCCGTCCTGTTTTCCTTAGTGTTCACTGGTTTTATCTCTGCATTTTCAGACCTATGACATTCGGATGCCCAATTGGAACCTCTGATTCTTTGTACTAAGTACACACAAAATCATATAAATCCGCCAAATTAAAGTAATTTTCTTGACTCCTAATCAAGTTTGTCGCGAATGAATTTCAAATGCTTTGTTTCTTGCAAATTATCACTACATGAGAAAAGTTAAGAATTCATAACGGTAGAATCTAAGAAGCACGAATCCTTCTGATACAACTGCGTTCACTCTTATTTTGACCTTAGCTTACATTGCTGATTGTAATTACTTTTTTTGTTATTTAATAGGGTTTATATGATAGTTGAATGTCCTTAGGTTCCCATTTGCTTCTCTGCAAAATTGGTGACAAGCATCAATTAACTGAATTTAATTATGCACTTGAATTGGTAGTGAAACGAATTTGAAATTAGATATTAAGACGTTGCATAACTTCACATTTAGAACTATAGGTTGGTGCATATTTTAATGAAATAAGAAGAAGATTATTAAAATTATCATAAATTGTTCATCATGGAGAAAGTTAACGAGCAATGCACTCAAGAATTCATGATCCTGCAAATAATATCGAGTTATAACTTCAAACATAATTGAAGAAAATTAAAACCAGATAAGCATATCTTAAAGAAATGAAATATTCCACTTGGCTTGGTCGAGCAGATTCATGATAGTAACATAATAGATAAAACACCAGAGAAAATCTTGAATTGATATTGCATCGTCCTTGAACTTAGTTTCTGTCCACTTATTTTGTGCCTGTTGGAGCTAACAGGTCACCCTTTTCGGAGCATCTGTGAGTTTTTATGGAGAAGAAGAAACCATCGACCTCGGGCAGGAAACGATAAATCTACAGATGGGAATCGATCCAACAACCTGTAGTGGTTAATAACTACTGATAAATTATAATAAGCCACTCAGGCCTCTCTCTCCGCTTTATCCTAATATATTTTCTATATTCGCGTGTGCTATAACAGGCAGAGACCTTGTTACGACTTGAGTTTGCTTTGTTGATTTCCTTCGGTTTATTCTGTGCTTTGTGTTTCGTGCTGTTCTTGTTCGTGTTAACTGGTTTTGTCGTTGCCCTTTCGGACTTTTGACACTCGAATGCCCCACTGGTGCCTCGTTGCTTCTTTCTATATTTGGAACCAGTGTTTAAGATTTAACATTATGCATCATCATTAACGTCCGTGTATTATTTGCACATTAGGGAGTAAGCACTTGATTTATTTGAAAGGGGGTATGGATACTTGTGCATCCTGCGATTTATTTTCGGGAAAAAAATCGTAGTCTGGAATTTTTGTAGGCACTACCGCGTGTCAAAACACTGTTTCACATAACTTAGAACGCTGCTATGTTTGACATGGTGATTTTAGGCTCTTTTTATTCTTTTTTGTATTTATAATATTGTATAGTAGTATGTATTTAGATGTTTACATGCAACTACAGTCCTAAAAGGGTTATAAAATTTTCAATAAAAGTTTTCTATACTGAAATTACTGTACATATGTATTTAAAATGTGTTCTTGTTTACCTTTGAAATGTCTTACCAATTTGCAAGTAAGAAATTTTGCAGTCTTTTGTTTTGCTGGTATACCTTTGACATGCAGAATTTGAACAAAAAGTGTAAAATCTCATATGTCTTATTTGTCTTAAAAGACAACCATGTCATATTTTGGTTTAACTTGTACAATTTATCTGTACATGTTGCAACATGTACAATATTGCAACTTGTACAAAACAGATATATGACATTGATCATCTCTGTTTGGTGGTATTGTTTTTGCATTTATTAATCTAAGTGTTACCACTTAAGAGATTTTCTTTTAAACGAGGTTTATTGTAGAACTGGCAAACTTTGTGGGATTTATTTATTAGGCACAATTATTTTCTTCTTCAATTTTTTTGAAGTCTTTTATACCTTTTTGCACTATACAGTCATGACAGTTGCGTAAATAGTTTGATAGTATTACATAATTCAGTAAGACAAATTGATAAGCTCTGAATAAGAACGGATTCATCAGACTTAATATCTAAGGCCAGTTAGGTTGCTTCGCTATATTAAAGGGTTAGTTTGACATAATAACTGATTAATATAGCCTTATTGTTAAAAATCGGAAATATCCTCTGTAGACATCAACACAAAACTATCTTATCTGATCTTAAATCCTTTTCTAATTCAGTTTTCCCAGACAGTGATAGTGCTTGACTTTTTTTCGAATATAAAGGGTAAAGCGCCTCGAATGGACGAGGCGCACGTCTATTGGGGCAATATGTAATGTCTGGACCTTTGTTGTAAATTTAATTTCCGTTTAGTTTTTCATTGTGACCAATTAAAGACATCATTTTGAGAAATGAAAATACTAGAGCAGGAATACTACATGTAGTAAGATAAAAATAAAATCATTTGATTATGCTGTTTATGCATATTCTAAGGATGAATCACTTTATAACAGCATTTGAATCAAAACATTTGAAAGTTAAAAAACAAAATTATTGAACAAAAAGTACTCAAAACCAAAACCTTCGAACAGGGAATCAAAATTTTGCATCTAGGATATCAACCATGTGCAGTACCATAAAAGAAACCTAATGTTTAAAATTATTTTGAATTTCAACAATAGTAAAAATTGAGTAATATAAAAAGATTTTGGTTACTAGTAATTCCGTGCCAGAAAAGTCATCCACCAGCTGCGGTTAACAAATAAACAAAAAAAGAAAATATGTTTCAAATGGAATAATTATTGTTGCTATTGTTAGTGTAGATTTTGCAAATATGGTGGTCCATACATCGTTCAATAATAATAATGTCTTCATCTTTTTTAATAACTTTCACTCATATAACAAAAAGATATGAAGCCTTTTTGTATCAACTACGTACCCTAGTCTCACGACGCCAAACATTTAAATTATGATAACCGAATAATTATATATAAATGGATAAGAACATGCATATAGGATAGGAAGGTAAAAAGGGAGGTGGAAAAAGAGGGTTGAGATTTGGCAGGACAGGGTGTGAGAGGTTTGAAAAAGTGGGCAAGAAGGTGTGAGAGAAGGGGTTTTGAGCGGATGTATGAAAGAAAGGGAGACGGGAGGTGGGAAAAAGGGCGGGAGGTGGGAGAGAAAAGTGTTGAAGGTTGGAGAAAAGAGGGGTAGGAGATGGGAGAAGAGACGGTCGGCGGTGTAGGATAAGGGGTTGAAAAGTGGGTAATAGTCCACGTCCACCCCTCATGCATATATTAAGTTTTCTCAAAAGATATTGATGAAAACGAGTAGTAATTTCTAGAATGATATCATGCACTTAAAAAAGCAGTGAAATGAAATCAAATTAGATATTAAGACGTTCAGTAACTCTGCATTAGGCAATTTTATACTATGTTACATATTTGAATAAAATTGGAAAATTATTATTAAAATGTTCACAAATTGTGCAAAATGGAGATCGTTAATTGATCAATGCACTTAAAGGTCACGATCTTTCAAATAAATTCTTTTTAAACTTCAAAACAGAAATATACATAATTGAAATCTATTAAAGGCATATTGTCTACGAAAAAATATTTTTTTGTAAAACCAAAAAATTGTCGTCAGACTATTCGATTTGTTTATTTATAAAGATACAAACTTTCAAAATACCACTAGGGTTCTTTATTACTTCAAAAATTGAAAAAATAAATAATATTTGTAAAGCTTTACAAAAATTCATATTCATGAGATATAGATGAGCTGTAAGCATGCGCACTATACTTTCTTTGATTGAAAACTTCAATAGTTCTTGCACGTGGTGCATAATCTGTTTCTCGAAGTTTTAGCTCGGAAGAAAATTTAAACGGCAACCGAATATTAGAGCTACTTAATGAATAAAACTGACAATTATTGCCTGTATTAATTTTTGAATGTTATTTAAAAGGTAAACACGAAAAATATCGGTATTTTTTCAACATATCAATGTATTCGAGGACAAAACCCGAGATTCCAATTAGTGTCCGTGTTAAAACTACTCAGTCTAAATCTGTGTCAATGTGACGTAGTGCAGGTAAATAAAATATCAATCAATATTGTCGAGCTATTTTGATCAAAATAAACTACTTTTGAGGCAAAATTTGTAGCAAATTTGTTTTTCAATATTCATTTTATTGCATTTTGGTCTAATTGACAACGAAAAATTGAGGGGTAAAAAAAATGAGTTTGCCGTAGACAATATGCCTTTAAGCATTCATGGCTTGGTCAAATACAGAAATCAGTTACATATTTCAAATCCTTAACTCCAATATCTGATTAGCATACGGCAAATGTTAATTTGTTCGAATGACCGTAAAATGACATCACTGTTTGGAAACGCGCTAAATTGAAATTTTATTGAAGACATCATGCGCTCAAAGACAAATATGGGATTTCAATTTCTCAGATGAGTGCAACTGTTGGTTTGTCAGAGGGGTTTGTCTTCCTTTATTGGATTTGACACACTGAACGCAACGCGACGAGTGTGTAATAGCAAGTTCACTCCGTGCGACTTGAGTTCGTGTTTTTGATTTCTATTCAGTTGTATTTGTAGTTCTGTTTTTCATTTTGTCTGTGTTTTCGTCATGTTTTCGTTGATGTTTACCAGTTTTATGTTTGTGTCTCTGTCCTTTCAGACTTTTGACATTCTGACCCATTGGTACCGAATTCAATATTCGACATAATTCAGGTGAAATTATCACCTTCGTTTCACACATTTTGAATCGTTGAATGTAGAATTTAGGAGCTTAAATGACAACGTGCCCTTTAATACTTATATCTCTTTAAAGTGCATGTCTATGTGCCATATATCTAACCTTAGAATACCATTTGTGAGTAACAAAGCTTTTCATGAGAAGAACTGGCTGTAGATATACCTTCAAACACCACTCTTATAATCTTGAAATCTTGAAATATGTACAAATGTATAGCCACAAAGTTACTATGGCTTTAGGAAAAACAGCGCCACATTGTTTAATCTAGCAAAATCTTGTTTCTAAACAGAATGTTGACATTATTCAATTTAGAACCAAATTGTCCCATGATTTTCTTTTATCTGATTCAAAGAAGCAGAGGTATCCGAATGTCAAAAGTCTGAAGGGACAGAGACAAAACAAGTAAACACCGAAAAGAACGGGACAAAACAGACAACATGTAAAACATGGAAACACAAAAATAACTAAATATCAATCAATAACGCGAACTCAAGTCGAAACGAGAGTGAACCCAGGTGCTCCGGAAGAGTAAGCAGTTCCTGCTTGCTATAGCTCACCCGTCGCGTCGCGTAAAGATTTGTCGTGTTGAGTATACTAATACTTTTGGTTTGATCGCTGATGCTACACCAATAATATGTTATTGTTACAATTATGACCAAGTTTCAAAATCGCATAAGCAATACATATTTCATCAATGTTATATGGTCTATATCAAATTTTATCATGTAACAAATAACAAAACGCGGTTATAAACGGTTAATTTGGATATGCTATTCCATATATATATAATAGTATATCGATATTTCAAGGAGTAACCTCTCATCAGTAACATTTAAATTAAAACATCGGAAGGTCAAAACCCAAAATATGGAATGAAAAGTTCTCAAAACCAAAAAAATTTGAACAGGAAAGCCAAAATCCGGCACCAAGGATATCGGTCATGATCATTACAAGGAAAGAAACCCGTTGTTTTTAACAATTTTGAATTTAACAATCGAAAATTTCAATGCCAAAAATATTAGAAATTGATTGGTAACATTATGTCAGCTTGTGATTATCCTCGGGGACCTCTATCGAATTCTAAGATGTAGTTTAAGTTGCATTCAAGATGTCTAAGAACAAAGTAATAATTGCAGCACAAGATGATAGTTAGTCTTCATAATGTGTTTTATGTCTTTCAATAGGATGGAATTGTCACAAATCAGTTTAGACATTACTTTACTTCATAAGTCTCATGTGCATTTCATCCCCTTTTGACATTTATTTCGTTATTCAAACGCTAAATTGAATTTTGAGTTTTTGTCGAAAATTTACAAAATGTTTTAATTCAATTGACATAATGTAATTTATAATGTTTGAGAAATTTGGTTTGTAAAGAGCAAGGATGTCGTCTAAGGCGTCCATGATCATGTCATCCACTTGCGTGTTCTATTGGTTTGATTTCTGATGCTTGTGTTTTACCCCAATAATCTGTTATTGTTACAATAATGATCAAGTTTCATAATTGCATAAGCCATAGATATTTCATTTATATGATATGGTCTACATCTAATTTAAAGATGTAAATGGAATTGCATTTAAGTTGCATTCAAGATGGAACTAAACCATAAGCAATAATTGCAGCACAAGATGATAGTTTGTCTTCATAATGTGTTTTATGTCTGTCTTTCACCTCACCTCACCTCACCTGTCCTCTTCATCCATAAGCCATAAACCAGTTCCCCTCATTTTCCTCTGTCCTGTGCTATATGCTGGGTTTGTCCCATACTGTATCCCTGGTCCTGTAATTCAGTTTGGAATGTTCTCCAGGTGGTCCGATGTCTTCCAAGTTTTCTCTTGCCAGGTGGTGTCCAGCGGTTTAGACATTACTTTACATTATAAGTCTCAAGTGTATTTCATCACTTTTGACATTTAATTCATTATTCAAACGCTGAATTAAATTTTGAGTTTTTGTCGAAACTAAAAAAAATGTTTAAATTCAATTTATATGATGCAATTTGTTAAATAAAGGTAATAACAAAACTACCGAACTTGAATGATCAATCTCATAGTCCAGAGAAAATGACAAAAACGAACCAGTCATACCGGATAATTGGTGGATCGCAATGGTCCTGACTTGGTACAGGCATTTCAAACGAAATGGTGGGTTAAACCAGGTTTTATAGCGCCAAACCTCCCTCTTCCATTGCGATCTTAGGATCCGGTAATGACCATAGAACACAACATAGTTGTGAGACACAATAGGGATATTGAGGTGATCATCTCAGTACAGAAGACCAGTCAAACACTAATTAAAACAATTAACTATCATATCTTTTAACTCAGTTTTGAACTTTTCTGCTAGTGGCTGATAACCAAGAAAAAAAAATTCAAAATTAAAATTTTATATCTCATAACTATAACCGCATGCAATAGTCCTTTTTAGAAAGTATTTTCCGGACGTGCAGACCTGAGAAATCTTTTACTTATGCACTACAGGTTAACGACTTCCGGGTAGGCCTCTCCATTGAAAATCTGTTGAAATTAACTAAATTTGTCAACTTGTTAAAACATTTTAAATCTAATTGCCAAAGTCTAAAATTACTAATACATACGTAAACATCCAAGACTTCACTCCAAACCAGTTTATTTGAACCGGGAATGGGAAATTACGCCAAAATCGGATAGGGATAAATTGATGTTTTTCTTAAGCTCAACGTTGTTCACACCATGAGGCCGACCCACAAAGGGAAACTACTCTTGCAAAAATGAAAACAAAAGAATCGGAATCGGAATTCCGGGTGACTTTTTGAAAAGGGCTATTGGTGATGACTCATTTACACAAAGACTTGCATTTGAACATTGGTCACTAACAATGTTGTTCTGGATAGATTCTGTTGGATTTAAAAGAAAGTCAAATTCAAACATTGTCACATAATACCTCAGACACGTACATGTACTGTTTGAGGTAGCAAGGTACCAAATAGGTACGTGTGTGAAGTCATCGCCTGTGAAGGGAAGATACAATACAGGAGTAAATACATGGCTTTTTACGTGTGGTTATAAATGAAAAATGATTTTTGGTAGAAATATTGTACAGTGAGTTTCGTCTTTATTCCACATATGAAACGTGATTTAATCATGTTTACATTATTGTTAAAACGCATTTTATTTTTCGCAATTTCTAAAGAAAAAAACATGAATTTTCAGGTACATACTAAAACATAAATTTTTGTCCCGTAAAAGCCATGGGACCATATAGTTTCGTACCCTGTAAAAATGTCAATATATATTTTACTTTCTTCTGAATAGAAATTAAAACCCCAAATTTTTATTTTGAGACATACAGAAAATTATGAATTTTGACAGGAAAGCATTGTTTTCAATGGGAAAATCTTTGGTACTTTGCACTCTTGAACTAAAACGAATTTAAGACTCTGACTTATAACGGAAGATAAAATTTGTGTCGTGTTTTATATCGTGCTATCTGTGTAATAACAGTAATTCTATGAAATAAAATAATTTCTGCGCTTCAACTTGAACAAAACCATATGCTTTCAAGATAAGCATTAAAATGGGTTACTATGCATTTCCATCAACAGCTATTTGATAATCGGTTGCCATGCTTATGACACAAATTACTGATGTTTCGTGTAGGTTTGTGAAGAGTATAAAAAGTACATTCTCAACATAGGACAAGGCTCTTGTAAGTGTTATTCCGCTGTCCTAAAATTTAAAGAAATACTAAAATATTAACCAATGTTAGTAAAATAAAAAAAAACAAATATATTTACTGCAGTAGGCGATTTTTTCTCCGGTTTGTAGTGTGCAAACGTGAAGTTTGTAGAAACCCTTTTAAATCCACTTCAGTTAAATGGTAGATTGCGAATGCATTCATCGCCTAATGAACTCAAATATCTGTTTTCTGTGGACAAACATAAATTTAGAGACAATCTCTGTTTTTTAAAAGCCTAGCCCAATATACACACCTGCTCCGAGGCAGTAATTTAGAGTTTAAATAGTTGTTCCTTTTGGAAAAAAAGTCATCAAACTTATTGTATACATAGATATCCTCACTTATTACATGTAATAGTTCTTTCGGATAAAATAGTAGATATATAATTGATGATGCACTGTGACGAAAAGTCGCATAGATCCTATTTTAAGTAATATCTTGTGTTGATCAATTTTTATCATACAAAGAATTAGATCTAATAGTTTAAACGTATTTTATTTGTCAATTATACAAAATGGATTGGACACAAGTAAATGCATACTTAGGACGTCCTCTCCGCAATACAAAATAATACATTAAATAATAACACAAGGTACAAGAACGTGCATGAAATAATATATGAGTTTAACACTAAAGTATAGTAGGGGGAGGGGGAAGGGAGAGAAAAAAAATTAGATCTAATGCTATACAATTTCGAAAAAAAAACCATAAGACAAATGTTTAGCTCCACTCTGATACAATTATTTTGACATTTTATACATGTATTTTAGAACAGTATAGGGATATCAATAAACTCCTTTTTTCTATTACTAAACCACCAAAGAGTCTTTATATTTGTAGAAACGTTTTATAGTTAAGATCAAAATTTGAAACCTTGTGGGAGTTACCTTTAATCTACGTATAAGACATCATCTCTAGAAAATCCAAGAATTAATTTCAGTATAAAAACAATTTTTAGTCATAATACATGAAATGGCTATCGTATTTCGTAAAAATTATATATTGTCACAACTTGGAATAGCTATAACGTCACTTATAAGTCTCAAGTGTGTTACATCACATTTGACATTTGTTTCCTCAACAGTTACTGCTAAATTGAATTTTAAGTTTTTGTCGAAGTTCATAAATAAATTATTTTGTTTAGTTATCATACATTTTATATTTGTTAAGATAGGTTTATTGGATTTAAAAAATGAGATTCAAATTGCTTTCTTCTGCATTTCTTTAAATTGTTTTCTCATCAAAAATAAAAAAAATCAATTTGACGAATATGCCAATTCTGTTAGTATCTCTGTTAGCCTTTTTATGCTAATCTTTATTTGACCAAATTGATACATAATTGCTTTGCTATGAAAAAAAGCAAGAAGCACCAGTGGGGGATTCGAGTGTCAAAAGTCCGAATTGGCAACGACGAAACCCGTAAACGCAACCAAAAACAGCACGAAGAAACACAAAACATTAAATCAACCGAACGGAAATTAACAATGCAAACTCAAGACGTAACAAGTGCGAACTCAGGTGCTTCGGAAAAGTAAGCGGTTCCTGCCTGCTATAGCACACCTGTTGTGTTGCTAATTTCCAATTCGGTGTGTCAAATCCGTTAAAAGAAGACAAAACATAACAAAATTAAATATAATGCTATACAATTTCGAAAATAAAAATACATAAGATACATGTTTAGCTCTACTCTGATACAATTATTTTGATACTTTATACATGTATTTTAGAACAATATAGAAATATTAATAAACTCATTTTTTCTATTACTAAACCACTAATGGGTCTGTGTATTTGTATAAACGTTTTATAGTTCAGATCAAAATTTGAAATCTAGAGGGAGTTACCTTTAGTCTGCATATAAGACATAATCTCGAGATAATCCAAGAATCAGTATAAACAAGAGGCTCCCAGGAGCCCGAATCGCTCACCTGACATATGTGCCTGAAGTAAAGGTTATAAGGCAAAATCTATTTAACGTTGAAAGGGTCATAAGATTAATAAGGGGGTCATCTGACAATATGGTGGATCTAAAGGTGCTGATCACTTTTGTTCTCAATCAAAATCTAAAAATCTGTCACCCTTTTTGAGTTATTTGCAAAAAAATGCAGTTTAACCTAATGTTCTATTTTTAGCCACAGCGGCCATGTTTTACAACCAATCAAAAATCCCCACATCAGTTCTATACACCTTATAATAATAAACAATAATACCAAGTTTGGTTCTATTTGGACTTAAAGTGTCAGAGGAGTTAACATTTTCAATATAAGGAAATGCAATTAAAATGCTCAATTTTGACATTCCAAGGGCAATAACTCCTCAAAGGAGAGGTCCTACAACGTTGACCCAGTTACAAATTTTGTAGGTCTTGATGCGCTTAACAATATGCAATTTAAATTTCTCAAATATCTTGTATAGTTTTAAAGATATTGAGCTTAACAGGTGCACAATTTGCAGAAAATCCACAAAAAGGGCAATAACTCCTACATGGATTGTTGGATTTTCTTCAAAATTTCAGAGCTGGTAGATCTTGAGGTGCTGATCACTTTTGTTTCCAATCAAAATTTTGAAATCAATCACCGTTTTAGAGTTATTTGCAAAAAACTGCCATTTACCCCTATGTTCTATTTTTAGCCACAGCGGCCATGTTTTACGACCATTCAAAAATCCCCACATCAGTTCTATACACCCTATGCTAATAAAAAACTATACCAAGTTTGGTTCCATTTGGACTTAAAGTGTCAGAGGAGTTAACGTTTTCAATGTAATGTCGAAATGCTGTTAAAATGCTCAATTTTGACATTCTAAGGGCAATAACTCCTAAAAGGAAAGGTCCTACAACGTTGACCCTGTTACATATTTTGTAGATCTTGATGTGCTTAACAATATGCAATTTAAATTTCTCAAATATCTAGTATAGTTTTCAAGATATTGAGCTAAACAGGTGCAAAATTTGCAAAAAATCCACAAAAAGGGCATTAACTCCTACATGGGTCGTTGGATTTTCTTCAAAATTTCAGGGTAGGTAGATCTTGAGGTGCTGATCACTTTTACCCATGCCAGAATTTTGATATCTGTAGCCGTTTTTGAGTTATTTGCAAAAAACTGCATTTTACCCCTATGTTCTATTTTTAGCCAAGGCGGCCATGTTTTACGACCAATCAAAAATCCCCACATCAGTTCTAAGCACCGAATGCTAATGAACAACCATACCAAGTTTGGTTGCAATTGGACTTATGGTGTCAGAGGAGTTAACGTTTTAAAAAGTTTACGGACGACGGACGACGGACGGACGACGGACGCCAAGTGATGACAATAGCTCACATGACCCTTCGGGTCAGGTGAGCTAAAAAGACAATTTGTAGTCATAATACATGAAGTTGCTTTCGTATTTCGTAAAAAACATATATTGTCACAACTTGTAATAGCTATACCGTCACTTATACGTCTCAAGTGTGTTTCGTCACATTTGACATTAAAAATTTTGTTCTTTTCTTCAACAGTTACTGCAAAATTGAATTTTTAGTTTTTGACGAAGTTTATGAAATTTTAAATTCAATTTTGCAAATGCAATGATAATGATTTTTTCATCTCATAATCGACCTCAGTGATTGAATCGATGATTTTGTTGAATGTTCTATTGGGTACGATGATCCTTAACAGGGAAAAGTTAAGTCAGTAAAATATAAATATACAATACCAAAAACGGTTATAAAACGGTTAATTTGGAAATGCTGTATATCGATATTTAAAGGAGTAACCTGTCATCAGCAGTATTTGAATCAAAACATTGGAAGATCAAAAACCAAAAGTATTGAATAAAAAGTTCTCAAAACCAACAAGCATGGAAACTGTGCTACACCTTGTCCTTGGTGTTTGGGTAAGTTGTCCAAGTTTAGCAAACCGACCTTTGCTCATACAATTAAATGATTTTGGTGCCACAACCATGCTTCATTAAATATTTACCACCCATAAACCACATATGATCAGAACAATGTATACTATATCATCAGCATAGACAAAATATACTCGTCAAAAAAGTTACGCATAGATATAAAAATTCCCCATACGTTTAATGCAAATCGAAACAATTTCAAAACATTATTGCCGAGCTGTTCTGCAACCGATTTTCACGAAATAAAGTCCAGTAAAAAGAAAACAAAATAGAGATTGTTTGTTTAATTTTGAGTAAAATCGTAACATCGCTGCTTTTTAAGATTTTGCAAGTAGAACTCAAGTGTACATTTTACGATTCAATTTCCCGTTTAAATCAATGCAAAATGTTTCGTGAAAAACATTAGTCGTGTTCAACTCACAATCTCTTAAAAACCATTGAAGCTAGGATTTTGGTCAAAACTAATCAAACAATCTTTTGTTGAAATTATTTCGATTTGCATTAAACGTACGGGGAATTTTTTATCTATGCGTTACTTTTTTTGAAGAGTATATGTATGAAATACAAATGACAACAAAGTTCCAGAAAATAAATTTTGCTACGCCTGACGCGCGTTTCGTCTATACAAGACTCATCAGAGGCGCTATACCAAAAATATTGAAAATGCCAAACACTGTATGATTATGAAGAGCATAAAACAGTAAAACCAAAAAATACCAAACTGGGAAACCAAATAATTACTAAGATGATCAACCTATGTATGGGGTAGGAAGAATCTTAGGGTTTAGACAATTTTAAAATTTAAACGGATAATTTAGAGCTTTGATGTGTTCTCCAACACAAAAGTGTTGGTGTCGGAAGTGGCTAACCTCGGGGAATTAAAACTCCACCAGCAGTGCTAACCTTCACGGGTGTTCGAAATACAAATGACAACAAAGTTCCAGACAATAAATTTTGCTACGCCTGACGCGTATTAATTTAGATCAAGAATTCCATTTAAAAAGTCATATCTTTTTAAGTGTATGAAGTATTAACCACATATATGTGGTAAACAATCCCGTTTAAATAATAAAATTTCAATTATCTTTAAACGTTTGCATACCTCACTTTTTTCTGGTTTTATCGATTTTCCTTACTGATAAGTTTTCCGGGTTTCACCGACAAAAGTGATCGCATTGTTTACATAAGAATCTGTGTTTTTATTAATCCCTAAGGCTCCAAATGAATGTCATGTTTTAGTTGCTACATTTGTATATCCCTTTAATGCAGCAGTTTGTTGGGGGATTATTTGTCTCCGAGATTATGTTGGATTTAAAAGTAAATTAAATTCAAACATTGTCACGTCTTACCGAAGACGATGCTGTTTGAACCGAAACAAAAATCCTAGACTCCGATTGAAACCATTTTTTACAATGACCAAGTAGAAAACTCGAAATAACGTTTGTGTCGTGTCTCGTAATTTCCTGTGAACTTTGTTATATCAGATGTTCTTATCAAATAAAAGTTTAAGGTTTAAGCGTGAAACCATTTGATTTCAAAATAAATTTTCAAAATAGGTAACTGAGTATTTCTATCAACCAATATGATAATTGGTTGCTAAGGTTATGACACAAAAAAACTAAGGTTTCGTATCAGATGGTAAAATACAATACCAAAAACGGGCAAAAGAAGCAACGGGGCAAAAATCAGAAAGGGCAACGATGAAACCGGTAAACACTAACAAGAACAGCACATACAAACACAAAGCACAAAATCAACCGAACGGAAATCAACAACGCGAACTCAAGTCGTAACAAGAGTGATCTCAATTGCTCCGGAAGAGTAAGCGGTTCCTGTCTGCTATAGCACACTCATTCCTTTTCGATTTTGAATAGGAAAATGACCCATTTTCCTTTTCGTTTTTCATTTTCCTTTTCGATTTTGAATAGGAAAATGTCTCATTTTCCTTTTCGTTATTCATTTTCCTTTTCGTTTTTCATTTTCCTTTTCGATTTTGAATAGGAAAATGGCCCATTTTCCTTTTCGTTATTCATTTTCTTTTTCAATTTTTTTTCTTCAAAATTTTTTTTTTGATTTTTTTTTTTAGATTTTGAATAGGAAAATGACCCATTTTCCTTTTTGTTTTTCATTTTCTTTTTCGATTTTGAATAGGAAAATGACTCATTTTCCTTTTCGTATTCATTTAACTTTTCGCTTTTCATTTTCCTTTTCGATTTTGAATAGGAAAATGTCTCATTTTCCTTTTCGTTATTCATTTTCCTTTTCGTTTTTAATTTTCCTTTTCGATTTTGAATAGGAAAATGGCCCATTTTCCTTTTCGTTATTCATTTTTCTTTTCAAATTTTTTTTTTCGATTTTTTTTTTTCGATTTTTTTTTTTTAGATTTTGAATAGGAAAATGACCCATTTTCCTTTTCGCTTTTCATTTTCTTTTTAGATTTTGAATAGGAAAATGACCCATTTTCCTTTTTGTTTTTCATTTTCTTTTTCGATTTTGAATAGGAAAATGACTCATTTTCCTTTTCGTATTCATTAAACTTTTCGCTTTTCATTTTCCTTTTCCATTTTGAATAGGAAAATGACCCATTTTCCTTTTCGTTTTTCATTTTCCTTTTCGATTTTGAATAGGAAAATGGCCCATTTTCCTTTTCGTTATTCATTTTCCTTTTCAAATTTTTTTTTTATGGCCCGACCACGTATGTGGATCGGACATTTAGTTTTACCCTTGTCCGTCCGTCCGTACGTCCGTACGTCCGTACGTCCCGTACGTCCGTCCGTAACACTTTGGTTAAGTTCTTGGTTAAGGTCCATTACTCGGATACTAGATGTTGGGGGTCAATGATATTTCACCACCAGATGGGTCTTGGGTAGGTCTACACCACCCACAAGAAATTAAGTCACTGTGACCTATATTTTATGCATGAACGACTTCGGTTAAGTTCTTGGTTAAGGTCCATAACTTGGATACTAGATGTTTGGGGTCAATGATATTTCATTACTAGATGTGTCTTAGGTAAGGTGGCACCACCCACTAGAAATTAGGTCCCTGTGACCTATATTTTACGCATGAATGACTTTGGTTAAGTTCTTGGTTAAGGTTCATTACTCGGATACTAGATGTTGGGGGTCAATGATATTTCACCAGTAGATGGGTCTAGGGTAGGGCTACAACACCCACTAAAAATTAGGTCACTGTGACCTTTATTTTATGCATGAACGACTTCGGTTAAGTTCTTGGTTAAGGTCCATATCTTGGATATTAGCTGTTGGGGGCCAATGATATTTCATTACTAGATGTGTCTTAGGTAAGGTGACACCACCCACTAGAAATTAGGTCCCTGTGACCTATATTTTACGCATGAATGACTTTGGTTAAGTTCTTGGTTAAGGTTCATTACTCGGATACTAGATGTTGGGGGTCAATGATATTCCACCAGTAGATGGGTCTGGGGTAGGGCTACAACACCCACTAAAAATTAGGTCACTGTGATCTATATTTTATGCATGAACGATTTCGGTTAAGTTCTTGGTTAAGGTCCATAACTTAAATACTAAATGTTGGGGGTCAATGATATTTCACCACTAGACGTGTCTTGGGTAAGGTGACACCATCCACTAGAAATGAGGTCACTGTGACGTATATTTTATGCATGAATGACTTTGGTAAAGTTCTTGATTAAAGTCCATTTCTTGAATACTACATGTTAGGGGTCAATAATATTTCACTACTCGATGAGTCTTGGTAACATGGCACCACCCACCAGGTCACAGCGACCTATATTTTACACATGAACACTTTTGATCAATTTCTTGGTAAAGGTCCATATCCCAGGTAATACACATTAAGGGTCAATGATATTTCAAGAACGGGAGGGCCATCCTGTGGCTCATAGACACAGTTTCTAGTTCAATTTTTTTTTAAGATTTTTTTTTTAGATTTTGAAAAGGAAAATGACCCATTTTCCTTTTCATTTTTCATTTTCCTTTTCGATTTTGAATAGGAAAATGACTCATTTTCCTTTTCGTTATTCATTTCCTTTCGGGCCATTTTCCTATTCAACATCGAAAAGGAAAATGAAAAACGAAAAGGAAAATGAATATTGGGCCATTTTCTATTCAAAATCGGAAAGGAAAATGAAAAACGAAAAGGAAAATGAATATCGAAAAGGAAAATGGGCCATTTTCCTATTCAAAATCGAAAAGGGAAATGAAAAACGAAAAGGAAAATGTATAACGAAAAGGAAAATGGGTCATTTTCCTATTCAAAATAAAAAAAAATCGAAAAAAAAAATTTGAAAAAAAAAATTTGAAAAGTAAAATGAATAACGAAAAGGAAAATGGGTCATTTTTCTATTCAAAATCGAAAAGGAAAATGAAAAACGAAAGGAAATGAATAACGAAAAGGAAAATGAGTCATTTTCCTATTCAAAATCGAAAAGGAAAATGAAAAACGAAAAGGAAAATGGGCCATTTTCCTATTCAAAATCTAAAAAAAAAAAAAAATCGAAAAAAAAAAAATTTGAAAAAAAAAATTGAAAAGGAAAATGAATAACGAAAAGGAAAATGGGCCATTCTCCTATTCAAAATCGAAAAGGAAAATACAAACGAAAAGGAAAATGAATAACGAAAAGGAAAATGAGTCATTTTCCTATTCAAAATCGAAAAGGAAAATGAAAAACGAAAAGGAAAATGGGTCATTTTCCTATTCAAAATCTAAAAAAAAAAAAAAAAATCGAAAAAAAAAAAATTGAAAAAAAAAAATATGAAAACAAAAAACGAAAATCGAAAACGAAAATCACTTGTGTTAGGTAACTGAGTATTTCTATCAACCAATATGATAATTGGTTGCTAAGGTAATGACACAAAACAAACTTATATATCGTGTCCGATGGTAAAATACATTACCAAAAGCGGATATAAGAAGCAAGGGGGCATTTGAGTGTCAAAAATCAGAAAGGGAAACGACGAAACCGGTAATCACGAACAAGAACAGCACGAACAAACACAAAGCGCAAAATCAACCGAACAGAAATCAACAACGCGAACCCAAATCGTAACAAGAATGAACTCAGGTGCTCTGGAAGAGTAAGCGGTTCCTGCCTGCTATAGCACACTCCGATTCAGTGTGTCAAATGGTTATGCTGTATATCGATATTTCAAGAAGAAACATCTCATCAGCAGCATTTTAATCAAAACATGATGAAGGTCAAATACAAAAAGTATTGAATGAAAAGTATTCAAAGCCAAAACGTTCGAACAGGGAAGCCGAATCGAGCAACGTCGATTCATAAATTTTCTACTCCAAAACGTATGAATAGTATATAAACGTAATATTGACCATTCGATATTTCCAAGTACTGTACAATCACGCAGCTGAATTAAGGTCATTTTTAAAAGTTTGCTTATTTTTGTTTCTTTTTTCCATGTTCATTTGAATTTTAAAATTTAATAGCCAAAATACCACTAAACCCGATAAAGGAAATTGTTCTGAATCCAAAATTTACAGTTTTATGTGTTCATTGTAACATTTTATTACAATGTCATTTTTTGGTCATGTGATATGGAACGCCATCACTGCCTTATATGAAGAAACCATCATGACATGATGTAAATAGTTATTACTTGATGTCAAACACTACTGACATGCTTTAAATCCTATACTACTCTATGTGAAATCGTAACTAATTGATATGAAGATCCTATTACATGATATGAAAACTTCATTACATTATACGAATACTTCTTTACATGATATGAAAACTTCGTTACATTATACAAATACTTCTTTACATGATATGAAAGCTTCTCTACATTATACGAATACTTCTTTACATGATATGAAAGCTTCTCTACATTATACGAATACTTCTTTACATGCTATGAAAACTTCTCTACATTATACGAAATTCAATACTTCTTTACATGATATGAAAAATTCTCTACATTATACGAATACTTCTTAACATGATATGAAAACTTCTCTACATTATACAAATACTTCTTTACATGATATGAAAACCTCGTTACATTATACGAATACTTCTTAACATGATATGAAAACTTCGTTACATTATGCGAATACTTCTTTACATGATAAGGAATCCCCTTTACATGATTTAAATACTTCTCTACTCTATACAAAAACTTAATGATAAGGTATAGAAGTTCATTACCATGATATGAAAACTTCTTTATATGAAACAAACACATCTTTCCATGATATGGAAACATTATTCCATAATACTAAAACTCCATTACGTTATATGAAAACTTCATTATATGATACGGACACTTCATTACATGATATGAAAACTTCATTATATGATGAACAATCATGTTCTTTATTATAAGAATACGGAACTTCTCGGATTTTATCGATTTCTGTTTTCAAACTAAAAAGTAACATGGCGGGCGTCTTTAAAATTTTAGAAAGAATAGGGAAAACTGCCCTTTACAATAACTTTCGACAGCAACGGGTCGACAGCCTGGAACTTTGTAGGTCATTAACAGACGATGACCTAAAAGAGCTTGGAATAGGGACCATCGGCGACAGAGCCGCCTTCCGAGATGCTATAAACCGTGGACACGTGGCCGAGGAAGAAAACAACGACACGGACAGTACTTCGAGAAGGAGTATGGGTAACTCTTTCAGTTTTGAATTATAAGATGTAAAATATTTGTAACGTTTTGCAGTGTAATACTCCGGGGGGGGGGGGGGGTAGCTTGGTAATTTTTGGGGTGGGGATGTGCCATTTTCTATTTGAATTCAGTATCCATATTTATATAAAACTTAAATTTTGATGACCCATATTTCTATAAAATCGACAATTTTCATGACCCATATAATTATTCATATAAAATTGACATTTTTTATGACCCATATTTATATTTTTTGATTATTGATATATTATGGCCCTTAGCCTAATTGTTGCCAAATATAATTTGGCATAAACAGTTTTCTCACATCATTGCTGATACAGAATTTCATGGGGCATATTTTTATATCAAACAGTCAAAATGGACAAAACATGACCCTATAAATTTACACGAGACCAGATAACTAAAAAGCATACCCATTTTTGTATAAATTAAAAAAAAAACCTACCCATTATATTTTTGACACATCCACGTACACCTTTATATATGAAGTTAACCCCCCTCCCCCGGGGGTAATACTCGTTAGAGGACATTAAAGGTGTGTGCTTTTAAATCCGTTGCAGTTTGTTTGTAATTTCTACAAATGAAAATCAGATGTACTTATGTATACATATATATATTATGATGCGGGTTCAACCTGATAAGCTCCCGCACTGGGCCGCAGATTATTTAAACGGGGTGACATATTTGATTATGAGGGGGGCAGTTGATCTAGCCTGCACAAAATGGGACGGTCGTTAGACGCACCTTAAAAATATCAGTTATTATAAATAAATCTGGTCTCTACTTCCAAGATAAATAATTTGTCTTTTAAAAGATTCTTTAGTATGGTATGTTAAACTTTATCTCGGCACAAAACGGCGGAAAATAAATTTTCTACCACGCACAAGTTTGAAAATAAATAATCGGATTCAACTAAAACTGCACAGCAGCCCCCTTTCAGAATCCTCGGAATCAAATACAGTTGCCCCCAGATTTTGCATGGTTCTAAAAAAAGAGCGCACCTGCAAACAGAACAAGGAAGTACTAAAATGACGTCACAATATATGACAAAAATAGATGATTGTGTTGAACGTCATCAACCGTAACTATTCGCACTAAAATGAATATAATTTGGGGGGGGGGTGGAAAGGGGGGTCTCTTCTCCCGCTCCCCACCCCTTCCAACCCCGCCTTCTCTCCCTCCACCTCCGCTCCATTATTGAAGCACCAGTAGAATTTATTAAAGTAGTTAGGGACGGACCATTTAATTTGAAAGGGGGGGCTTGGTTTTTTGTTTTGATCAGAATTTTTTTTCCGTGCAGAGCGCGGACAAAATATTTATTTTTCGAAGGCGTTGCGACAGAATATCTTTTTTCATTATCAGCATTATTTTTTATAGCAGAAATCCTCTCAGAATATTTTTTTTCTTACCCTCAGTTGCCAAAATATTTTTTTCATCAAAAATAATTTTCAGAATATTTTTTTTAAGGAAAAAACCAAGCCCCCCCCTTCAAGTTTAATGGTCGGCCCCTCAATATTATATTTGTGAATACTTTCAAATAGTTTATTTCTGATAACAGAAAACGTAGGACACCAGGACAAGAGGTAAAGAAATGATGTTCATTTTCAATTGCATTTAAATTACATTTTGACAAATTCTTTCTCCTTTTTTTTTTTGTTAAGGGTTTAGTATATCGTCTAGTCTCAATGAACAGTTTATGGTTGCTGATTCTGAATCTTGCTATGCATTTTCTTATAAACTCAGGTTTTTATATAAGGTTCAGGTATTTTTCAGTTTCAAAATTGGTTTTAATTGCAAGATATGTTCTAAGTTTACCATCTTCTTTAATAAGATTGCCACGAGTTTTATACCAGTTATATATATATATGTTTCATATGTTTTTTTTTTATTAAATGTTTAAAATAATGTTTATATTTAAATGACTTGGACCCCGCTCCAAATCAATATTTAAGATTTTTAGTAAATGTGAAAGATGAGTACCAGGTGTCTGCACCAATATGATCATCTTCCCAAGTCAAGGTTTTCTGATCCACTTCGCTACCCAAAAACGGAGCGAAGTGGATCAGAAAACCTTGACTTGGGAAGATGCAATATAATGTAAATCCTTCAAATCAGAGTAGGCATCTTTTAAAAGATCAGATGGACTAGTAACAATTCGGTGCCAATAATTTATTACTGCCTTAAAATGTGTAAATGCCATAGGAATTCTGCCAAATTCAGACATAATAGCAAAATTTGAGGATTTTTTGTAAACAAATGAAAGATATTTTAGAAAGTGCAATTCTAACTTAACAGAAGGGAAGACACCTGACAATCTTCTAAAATTACATAGACTATCTGATGTCATACTTTATGGAAGAAAACCACCCCATATTTCAGATCCATAATCTAAAATGGATCTAATGGTGTGGTCAAAAACATGAATAGCAGACTTAATACTAGGACCAGACTTAAGTTTGTACAATCCCTTCATTGCTTTTCTGTACAGGTCATGTTTGGTTTCATTGAAAGAACCACAGGCAGAGAAGATTATGCCAAGATACTTATGTTTAATTAGTAACATTATCAAGCTCTTTACCAAGAAAAAAGAATTTATTACACCAATCTTTACTAAATTTTCCTTACTGATCAAGTTTACTTTGAAGGCCAGATGCAGAGGTTGAAAGCAAAACAACATCATCTGCATATAGCAAGCAATCTATTCTGCGGTTATTAAGAAAAATAGGGTCAGATGAGTCTTCAAGATACTTGGGAAGATCATTTATGAAGAGCTTAAACAGATTAGGACTCGACACATCTCCTTGCCTAACTCCAATATTAGAGGAGAAATTTTCCGAAAGGGAATCACCATGTCTCACAGCTAGGATAGACTTAAAAATTACTGTACATATTCTAAAGAATTTTATAAAATAGACTCCCAATACTCCCAATACCACTTTTGAGCATTTTTAAGTAAATTGCTTCATGTAAAGCTGTATCAAAGACCTTTTTGAAGTATAAAAAACAGGCAAACAGTTTGTCGTTATGAGCAAACTGCTTATCTATAATAGCTTTTAGTACAAACATGTGGTCAGCAGGCCTTGCTTTTTTTTTGTGAAACCAATTTGGAATGGGGAATTTACATCATTTTCAACAACTTTTACTCAATTCACGTTCAAACGCCAATTAAGAAACGAGTTAATAAACAGTTGAATATGCGTTAAATGTGTTAATACTTAGTTAAAATGCGTTCACTTTACTGTCTCTGAACACGCTCCACAGAGATTGTGTCAGCATAAGGTTGCTGCCGTCGTATAGCCGTCATGCAGGGCTACCTATGGACACTAACCGACAGAGAGCTTGTCGTGCAAAATTAGGGGGTTTGGGCAGGGAGAAGTTGTTACATCGGTACGGAGGTGGGACCTCCACTTGACTGTCTCTGGGAACGCTCCACAGAGATTGTGCCAGTATAAGGTGGCTGCCGTCGTAAAGCCGAAATGCAGGGCTACCTATCGATACTAAACGACATAAGGCTTGTCGTCAAAAATTTGGGGGTTTGGGAAAAGTGAAGTTGGTACAGCGGTCCGAAGGAGGGACCGCCACTTTACTGTCTTTGCAACTTTGTATACTTGAAAGTTTGTGAAATTTATTCAAACTTTGCCTTTTATGTTTGTTTTATGCTTGCTAGTTTTTTAGCTCACCTGACCCAAAGGGTCATCTGAGCTATTGTCATCACTTGGCGTCCGTCGTCCGTCCGTAAACTTTTTAAAACGTTAACTCCTCTGACACCATAAGTCCAATTGCAACCAAACTTGGTATGGTTGTTCATTAGCATTCGGTGCTTAGAACTGATGTGGGGATTTTTTATTTGTCGTAAAACATGGCTGCCGTGGCTAAAAATAGAACATAGGGGTAAAATGCAGTTTTTTGCAAATAACTCAAAAACGGCTACAGATATCAAAATTCTGGCGAGGGTAAAAGTGATCAGCACCTCAAGATCTACCTACCCTGAAATTTTGAAGAAAATCCAACAACCCATGTAGGAGTTATTGCCCTTTTTGTTGATTTTTTGCAAATTTTGCACCAGTTTAGCTCAATATCTTGAAAACTATACAAGGTATTTGAGAAATTTAAATTGCATATTGTTAAGCACATCAAGATCTACAAAATATGTTATATGGTCAACGTTGTAGAACCTTTTCTTTTAGGAGTTATTGTCCTTAGAACGTCAAAATTGAGCATTTTAACAGCATTTCCTCATTACATTGAAAACGTTAACTCCTCTGACACTTCAAGTCCAATTGGAACCAAACTTGGTATAGTTGTTTATTAGCAATAGGTGTATAGAACTGATGTGGGGATTTTTGATTAGTCGTAAAACATGGCCGCTGTGGCTAAAAATAGAACATAGGGGTAAATGGCAGTTTTTTGGAAATAACTCAAAAACAGTGACAGATTTTAAAATTTTGAATGGAACAAAAGTGATCAGCACCTCAAGATCTACCAGCTCTGAAATTTCTAAGAAAATCCAACGACCCATGTAGGAGTTATTGCCCTTTTTGTGGATTTTTGGCAAATTTTGCACCTGTCTAGCTCAATATCTTGAAAACTATACAAGATATTAGAGAAATTTAAATTGCATATTGTTAAGCAAATCAAGATCTACTAAATATGTAATAGGGTCAACGTTGTAGGACCTTTCCTTTGAGGAGTTATTGCCCTTAGAACGTCAAAATTGAGCTTTTAAAAAGCATTTCCTCATTACATTGAAAATGTTAACTCCTCTGACACTTAAAGTCAAATTTGAACCAAACTTAGTATTGTTGTTTATTAGCATTAGGTGTATAGAACTGATGTGGGGATTTTTGATTGGTTGTAAAACAAGGTCGCTGTGGCTAAAAATAGAACAATGGGTCATGTGGGTTAAACTGCATTTTTTTGCTAATAACTCAAAAAGGGTGACAGATTTTTGAATTTTAATTGAGATAAAAGTGATCAGCACCTTAAGATCCACCATATTGTCAGATAGCCCCCTTATTAAACTTATAACCCTTTCAATGTCAAATAGATTTTGCCTAATGGCCTTTACTTCAGGCACATATGTCAGGTGAGCGATTCAGGCTCCTGGGAGCCTTTTGTTTTGTAGTTTCAGTACTTGACTCAAGCTAGCGAACAATTAGGGGATCAATATAAAAACCGAAAAACTACAAAAAAACGTACCAAAACACCTATAAATGTAAAAAAAAAAAAACCTACAACTAAGCTAAAAGTATGTTTCTAAAGGGAATGCTATTCATTTGCAATGAGTAAATCATATTACAGTACCGAACTTTTGAAGCTAGCGAACATTAAGCGAGGAGATTGACTTCTATTAAGACGACCCACAAAGATTGTGCCACTATATGATTGCTGTTGTCGTAAAGCCGACATGCAAAGGCTAACTATCGACACTAACCGACATAGGGCTTGTCGTTCAAAATTTGGGGGTTTGGGTAGGGTGAAGTTTGTACAGCGGTCTGGAGGGGTGGGGGGCGGGCTACATTTAACTGCCTCTGGTGAACTTCCACCGAGATTGCGCCACTATATGATAGCCGACATGAAGGGCTACCTATCGACACTAACCGACTTAGGGCTTGTCGTGCAAAATATTAATAAAAAAATCTTGCAAATATATTATCCTGATTGGCAGCATTTTTTAAAACCATTCATATACTGAGTAGCGTACGTATAATGCCTGTTTTCTTGTCGTGACTACTGTATCTTTTAAAACTGCTGTTTTTTTTCAAATTATGACTGGCTTGTGGATGTTGTATATTGCACATCTATGTTTAATACCTCCATATTATGCAGACGAAAAAATCTTCTTTCTTTGCGTTATACTTTTTCTATCCCCACTCGCAAGAGAAGAGGCTAAATTGTTATATTACCTTGTCCATTCGTTACAAACTTTCGAAACAGATTGAATAGTTTGGTTTTAAAGGACAAGGTATGATAATGGCTATTTTTCACCTTTTTCAAATGTGAAATTTTGTTCTATAATATCATAGATCTGTATATAAATAGATTTGCAAATTGGTGAAATCTCACAATATCTCATGCAAAGAAACGAGATTTCGTACAAAATAAACAATTTGAAATTTTCACACAGATGTTCCTTAATCTTTTCACTGTTTAATGCAATTTATTCTGGTTGATTCCATAGAAAGGCATAAAAGTAGTTAGAAAAATAAACAAACTCTCATTTATAAACCATTGATATTTTCACACATATACTGGACAATTAACAAGTTGCAAATCTATTTAATATACAGGTCTATGATAATATTGATTTATATGATATCAAGTAATGAAAGTTTATAAATTTAAATGTTTCAAACAAATAATAAATCAAATCTGATTTTAGCATTTTATCAAGCTTGATGAAAAGTGGCCCCGAAAAAGACAAGCCATATAACATTTTCGTCTTCTTCTCTGTGTCCAAGGTGAATTAAATAGTCAAAACATGATTGTAGTATTATGAACCTTGCTGCTTTCATAATGTACCTACAACTATTTTCGTTACAATTTTATTGTTATTTTCTTCATATTGTGCTTGCAAATGGCTTCAAACTCCCGTGTTTAGCATAAAGCGCTAATATCTAAATTTTGCCTTTCTCTTCATATTTCAGTTATGCAACTGTTTAGACCTTCGAGGGGAGGATCACGCACTAGAGATAAAAAAAAACCTTCAACCAGAACATGGACAGTCCAGTTTTTTTGTTTAGCGGACAGAAAGGCTACCAAACCACCCAAAACAACTGAAAAGGTTGCTCTTCAAAAAGCTGGTCTCGGATTGAAAAAAATCCAATTTAAGTGTACAGACGATGAGGAGGAAGTACGAAATACACTTATTTCTGATGTTGGTTTTCCACAGCTAAAGGATATTGGTGGTTTTGAGCTGTTACACTGCCAAAGCAATTGCAGAACCTTACAACTCATAACAAGTCGTTGGTCAGTTGAAGAGTTTAAAAAGGTTATAGGTGTACAGGCTAAGATATATATAAGGCCAATTCAAAAAAACCTTATTGTAAGGACTTTGTGTCAAGATGGAGCTTCCACATCATTGAGAGAGTTCTGCTCTACATGTGGAGAGTCATTTACGTTGTCAGAACTAAGAAACCATGTTACCCTTTGTTCCAAAGATGAAGATGAGGATAGTGAGGGGGATTTCCTTTCGGTATATGAAGCGCCTCAACCAGATACAATACTGAACTTCAATGAAACTCCTTCTTCAGTCACGACTATTATTGTTCATGAGACACAGGAAACAGCCGAAATCATTTTACCTCATGACTCAAATCAAAATATGGTTCAAAACACCAACAATGACAATTTAGATGTTGGTAGTGCTGAAGATACAAAGGGAACACACCAAGAACAAATACCAAACCAAGAACCACAGACACCTAACCAAGAACAACAGACACCAAACCAAGAACAACAGACACTAAACCAAGAACAACAGACACCAAACCAAGAACAACAGACACTAAACCAAGAACAACAGACACTAAACCAAGAACCACAGACACCAAACCAAGAACCACAGACACAAAAGACCGACATCAATAACCTAGTAGAAATGACTGTTCAATATTGTAGAGTAAATAACATGAACGACCCTGTCGATATTTTGAGATTCTTTCAAAACAAAGTTCTAATGGGGAGACAGCTTGACATAGAGAACCCAACAGAAACAACAGAGGGAGAAACCAACTTCATTTTAGTCGACAGGAATAATCTTTTGTCGTCCGCAATTGAAGAAATTGAAAGCATTGAAAACCTGAGATTGTGTTTGGAAGTCCAGTTCTATGGAGAGGTATATATTTGTTTAATATGGAATATTATTTTGATCAATCATTTCCTTCAATTTATTTAGTCATGAGAAGACAGTTCATATTGAGATATGGAAGTGTTAATGACATAACCGTAAAACAGTCACCAATCTTTAATTTATGCCACAACGACGTTTCGGATGTTTTCGACTTCGTCAGTCCGTCCGTCTGTTTAACGACGTCCAAAATATGGACGCGTTGGGTATTTGAGCGCGCTGAATAATCAGACAATCTGTACACTGAACAATAGCACTTACAAGACCAGTACACACGCATGTTTTAAAAGACATTCATGTCTGTAAACATATATCTAACTTATATCATTACATTTTTAAGTTTTTCTTTCTTAGCTAATGTGATGCTTCAATTAACTTTTATATATGGAGGATGTAAATATCTACTTTTTTCTGTGGTTAGATGAGTTGTGTGCTCTGCTATCAAGGGTGTACTTGTGCAAACTTATTTTGAGAAAACATTAAGTAAAAAAGTGAATAATGCAATAGTTTTGTCAGCATATATTAAAAGTAATAACGGTATTTTTTTTATTACAGGAGTCGGTGGACTACGGAGGGCATAGGAAAGAATTCTTTGTTTTAGCTCTCCGTGAAATTAAGGATAAATATTTTAATCCAGTCAGAGAATGGTCAAAGGACTATATTTCAATTGGAAAAATAATGGGTAAGCGTAAAACAGATAAATATCTTTCATATTTCAGCTAAAAATGCATAGGGAGAAGACAGATGATATAAAAATATATTTTCTAGTTTTCATATATAAAATTCTACTGTGGTGAGATGATACCCACATAAATAGACGATGATGAGATGTTAAATTATAAGTGTAATTTTCACAATTCTCATAAACCTGCAGCAATTAAAATCCTCAACGTAACATAACAAACACCCTTCAAAGTAGCCCTAGGGTGTTGCTTGCTACCTTGCTAGTGGCCCCAGGAAACAAACAAAACACACATGAAAGCTGTTCACTTTTATTCGAAAATTGTTTATCAGATTTAAATCTTAAGACAAGTTTGATTTGGTTGGGTTACTAGTGGATCGTCAAATTTAAAAGGTTTTAAGAAAGAAGCATATTCATTGAAAGCATTCCAGCATGCACACGCAAAAGTATAAATTAAAATATTATAACCTTGTATGTCAGAAATGTACAAAATAATATATTTGTAGCATTAAGCCTTCTCCAGAACGGTAAAATGCCAAGGGTAATGCCAGTGGAAATCTTGGAGGAGGTTTTTACAGAAGCTCATGATACTCCTAAAAGAGCTATCATTGAACAGTTGAGGAAAGGACTGGATTCCTTAGGAGTACACCAAGTAAGTGAGAAATCCCTTTAACTTTCTTTTGCCATCCACATTTGGCGTCCGTCGTCACACTTCACATTTTTGCTATCTTATCAGAAACCCTTGGACCAAATTAAGCCAAACTATACAGGAATGATGTATGAAAGGTCCTTTACTAAGAGTGGCGAATTTTTTCAATTCGCAAAAAAGTGACCGCTAGGGCCGAACAGAGTGTGAAATTAGGCCCCATGGGAGTAGACTAATTTTGACTATCTCCTTTGAAATCTCTCCACATAAATATCATGTGAGATATCCAGTCATATATTTTTCAAAATTGAAAATCAGATACTAGGTGAGCAATTCTAGTATCATGTGCTTTTTGTTTTCCTGGAAACAAGGGTCAAAGTTGAGTCACGGTCGCATTTCAAATATCAAGTGGTTGATTTTTGTTTCTTTCTTATACACCAGCGAAGAGAAATTCTATAGCATGACACATCATACAAAAATAATCAATAGTCCATTGTTCGATATTGCGACGATTCACGAAAAAAAACATATTTATAGAAAAAGTACTTTTTTAAAAGTAATTTATATAGATGGATTAGAGTAAATTATTACATCTAGCATACACCAAAATATTCAGCATTCCAAATCTGTCTCCTCCTATGTCCTTGTTTTTTGTTGTTTTTTTTTCCGTTCTTGTTGAAAATAATAAAAAATGTTTCAATTGTACTGCATAATCATAATCAGTTGAGATTTTTCCAAATGCCTGAGTGTATAGCTAAAATGCAATCAAAATTCTCCATTTCTAAAAGTATGCAATTGGTTAAATCATTTTTCACTTTACATTTCACAGCTTACAAGACAACTGAACTGCTTAATACACCTGTTTACGCCCAATGTACAACAGCCAGTGACAGTTAAGCAGTTGACCCACCTCCTTCAACCCTTATTTAGTCCAGATGGTTCAAATAGAAGAAGGTTGGAGTCGGTCACATTTTCAAGTTTTGTCAAATATTTGCGCGAGGTAGCAAGTAAGTGATAGAAGCTTTGACTGCAAGGTAAACATAAGACCAGATAAAAAGTACACCTAAACAGTTTATAAACTAGTAAATCTTACAGCACATGAAGGAGTTACTGCTCTTTTGTAGGGATTCCATATTTACCTCCTATTTAGCCCAGTGTCTAAAATATATGTAAGATATTATCCTAATCTAAATTCTATAATAAAAGCACATCAAAATATAAAAAAAAACGTAAAAGAGCACATTTTAATAGGAGTTATACCCTTTTAAACATCAGAATCAATACTTATCTCTTAGGGATGTAAATCTAAATTTCAAATAAGATATTTCATTTTACTTAATATTTAACTTGTTTTATTTTATAGGTGGTCGAAGAGGGTCGATTACCCTTCAAAACATCCTACAGTTTACAACAGGAGCCGATGAGGAGCCAGTCTTGGGCTACGCAATTAAACCATCTATAGATTTTGTATTGACCAACGGGTCATATCTGCCAACATCCAACACCTGCATCAACAGGCTCAACCTCTACATTCCGGAAATTGAGACTGAAATGCCCCACAATGATTTGCTATTTGCATTTTTTGATTATGCATTTTCTAACAACTACTTTGGCTTGCAGTAATTTTTAACTTGTATTGCCAGAAACGTTTGCGGTGGCAGTGGAGTTTGATAAAGAGTTAGTTTTCATTCTCTTCGGTCCGAATTGTACTGAAAATAGAATAAAAGTTTGCTGTACATAATGGAAGGTAGACAAGTGAATAATAATGATTATCCTGATTTCTAGAGCTTTAAAAAGTTTAAATAAAAGTGTTTCTTTTATCTTTAAGTAAATTGTTCTATTTGCTTCATAAAGACTACAAGAATACTTCAGAAAACTGTTCGGGTTTAATATCTTAGTATGTTATGTGTCAAATATAGGATGCTACACTTTTTGTCATCATAAAAAATCCACATTTAGAGGAAATAAATCCGAGTACAATACATTACTACATATTCTAAATCTCAAGGTGGTCACGTGGTGCCTTCTTAAATTTACAAGATGTTCAATTTTTCATTGACGTTGTTTATATTTGGTAAATGTGAAATAAAGACATTCTTGCTTTATCCTTTCAGAGCATGTTTCAGAAAAAGTTAAAGAGTCAGTATAAATTCCATATTCCAATAACATGTCAGAACCCGCCCCTGTTCATTGATCACAATTTGTTTATAAATGGAAAGCCAGTTTTTACCATTGAACAATCAATGTTAACAAACAATAATTATACCCCCTTTCCCCCATAGACCCCATAGACAACGAGGGGATTTTTAGTTGCTTTTTTGATATGCTGAAGTCGGTTATTTTGTAACTAATGCACCTCCACATCTAAACTATGTTTATAAAACTTGGTATGTATATGCCCCAGTGGTAGCTTAGTACATCTGCATCCCAATCTTTTGACCTTGCCTTTGATTTTCCGGTTGTGACTTTGACAATTGTCAATACATTACAAAGGGCTGGGTGAGGCTGTCATATTTAAAGAACTATGAGTCCAAGGTCACTACATTTTAAAAAGCAAAAGTTTTTTTTTTAATAAAATGGTATTGTTCCATGAAGGTTAAAGATGTATGACCATGGGGAAGTTAACACTGAACCATTTTACTAATATTGTCGACAGGCGAGACATATTTAGTATCCACTCTTTTTTTTTATCATTTTACATTTTTTTTTTCGGCTCAAGTAGCACTAGTTATTTTTCTTTTTGTTACTTTTAAAGAAAATTTCTAATAAATAAAAGTACATGTAACAACAAAACCGAACTTGGATGATCAATCTCAACGCCTGGTAAGCTCCACCTGGAGGAGTTCACGAGAGATGAGCAAAACTTACCAAGATTCACGTAGATTTGGTTTTGGTAAGGCATTTAAATGGGATATGTTTTGTCCAGTGAAGAAAAAAGTAAACAAGTTGGGATTCTGTTTTGTATCGGTTTCTTTTTTTGTGATTTAAATTATCGTATCGAAACACAAATATTTACCAAAACATGTTTTATGTGAACTCACCTTACTAGGGGTGATCTCATATATCAAAGAACAAGAGACAAAACAAGGTAAAGATATACCAGAGAAATTTAAGATCATAATGGTCCTGACTTGGTACAGGCATTTAAAAAGAAATGGTGGGTTGAACCAGGTTTTATGGCACCAAACCTCCCACTCCCATTGCGATCTAAGGGTCTAGTAACACAAAACACTGCATAGTTGTGAGACACAATAGAGATAAAGAGGCGATCATCTCATTAAAACAAACTGTCACAAACTAATTGAAACAATCACATATCATTCATTTGACATAATTTTGAATTTCGCTTCCAGTGGCTGATATCGAAAGAAAAACCGGAGAGACGTATTTTCTTATAACCTTGGTCCAAAAGCCGATCACGGGGACAACGGTGTCGGGTCAAAAGTTAGTTCAAGTCCTGGCATATCGAATAAGTTGAAAAATATACACCCCATATGCTGGTGAGGTGGGCATGTTACTTTCCAGATTAGGAAAATTAATTATTTGAAAAATTATTTTAATGATTTTTAATCGTAGCCAGTTCGATCGATAAAAGAGATCTGGATCGATATTAATGATGCATATTGAGATAGAACCGTCTAGCTAATGCAATTGAAGGTGTATGAATCTCTAGGGCATACATCAACTGTGGTTTAGTGGAGATAATTTGGTTTGTAAAAATATAAAGGTAATAACAAAACTACCGAACTTGAATGATCAATCTCATAGTCCAGAGAAAATTACAAAAACGAATCAGTCATAACGGAGAATTGGTGGATCGCAATGGTCCTGACTTGGTACAGGCATTTCAAACGAAATGGTGGGTTAAACCAGGTTTTATGGCGCCCAAGAGGCTCCCAGGAGACTGAATCGCTCACTTTGCCCTTAAGCTAAAAGGGTCATTTCTATGAGCTACCGATATTACTCCTATAAGGGGTCATCAGTCAACTTTGATCCAATGGAGGTTTTTTTTTAAGGTTAATGAACTGAAGGTTTAAGCAAGCAACAGCTTTTCTCTATCTGCAATAATTTCCGTTCTATAGAGCAAAAACATGAAACAAACGCTATTTTTGACCTTTTAAGGGCCATAACCCCAATAAGGGGTCATCTGACATCTTCGACCCAAATGGAGACTTTTGTAGAGCTCGATGAGCTGAAGATCTAAGCAAGCAACAGCTTTTCTCTATCCGCACTAGTTTTCATTCTATAAGAGCAAAATCATGAAAAAATGCTATTGACCTTTAAAGGGCATTAACTCCTATAAGCGGTCATCTGAAAGCTTCGGCTCAAAGGAGACTTTTGTAGAAGATGTAAAGTTGCATCCGATTTCCTCTATCTCTTACTTTTTGATTTACAAGTCAAAAACAGTAGTCAAACCCCTTGTTTATTTTTAGCAACAGCGGCCCTTTTTTTGACGGTCCAAAAATCGAAACACAACTTTTGTGCAGGATACCCTACGGATCAATCATACCAAGTTTCAATGAATTGTGTTCTGTAGTTAGAGGGGAAGATTTTTGAAAAACTGTTAACAGACGAAGACGGACGTCAAGTGATGGCAATAGCTAACATGGACCTTTGATCCAGGTGAGCTAAAAACATAAAATACATAAGGCTAGTTTCATCCTTGATTGATTAGTTAATGCTTACAAGCTTAAAGCTTATACGAACCCTTCTCTGACTTGCAGTCTACTATTAAGGCTTTAGCAGTTGGTCATTGAGGTATTGCCCTCAACACTTGAAAACCATTTTCTCCACTACCTAAATACTAGCATCGATTCTTGAAACCATAGCTTTTAAATAATGTTACATTGTTGGCTGGGTCATGAAAAGTTCATCCCGACCGGAAGTCGAACCATAAAATTTGTAGTAAGTAGTCCAACGCTTGATTGATTGATATCTCATTCGGGAATCGCATACACTTTGAAATGCTTGTAAAAAGGTGGGAACCATTGCGACCTATCATTTCTATTATTTCTAGCTTATATTAGCTTTGCATATGGCCTCAACAATTGATCTTTTAGATTGAGATAAATGTATTTTATTCTTGTGGTGGCCTAAACTTTTTTGAAAGACTTTTGTGGAATTTTATAGTCTTTATTAATGCAAACATGTCCCAATTAGGGATAACAGCATACATTTACAATACAAACATAATATATATATAGTGAATTAGTAAATATAAATATGCTATTAGTAAGAGGCAGAGCTTTTCTTTGGATATGTGCCGAAAATAATCAGGCCCCTCAGCTAATAAATAGTGACCGCCCCCTTAGATGTTTTTTTTTCTGACCATAAACTCTAGTGTAAGACTATACAGGTATAATAGCTAGGCATTGGGTATACACACTTTTGGTGAGACAGTCTAAGCAACGAGCACCATGTCGTGTGATCATTAATTTACCCCATTTTCATGGTTCAACTAATATGTAAACTTTAATTGTTTTTTTTTTCTTTTTCGGACCTATATATAATTCTGTACGGTTATGATTATGATCTATGCAACGAGTGTCATCCTATATGTGACCCTGACCCATTCTCATGGCTCAGCAACTCTTGAAGTTCTAGGGTGTTTTTTTTCGGATCATCAACCCCATCGTTATTTTTTATTTTTTTGGAAAATTGATATTAAAGAAAAGAAATAATGTAAAAAGTTTGATAGCTACGCATCTAATACTTTGTACACATGTTCTTCGGGCTACGATCTATGCAACTGGCACCATAGTATGTGACCTTGATCCCATTTTCAAGGTTCAGTCAGTGGAATTTGGGTCTTTTTGGTTGAGTATAAATGTGTTGTTTCTCCACAACTAGGATATCTAGAACAACTCTTTGAAGGAATAAGTATTCTTCGGATTTACAAAATCCATTGCTGAAAAATGTTAAACCCTGGAAAAACACTTAACGTGTGCTTGCGAGAGTACGTAAGGGAATGGTATGTTCACAAAATTTTGAATACTAGTATGCATTTATATGTTTGGTTAGAAATTTACATTTGAATATGGCGAAAAATAAAACAAACAAAAAAACAACAGAGTCCAAAATTGGATTTGAAATCACATTTGAGCATCTAATAAAGAAAATGTAACTAATAGTTATTTTTGATTATTCTTAGGGCCCTCTCGTACACATCTAACCCAAATTCAACTGATTCCCAATTTTTGGGACATTCTCTCTCCAGTTGTCTGGAACATTCATCTGAAAATCCCTGTGTTATCGATTGTAGTGTTGGTCTTCGATCATTTTGCTGCTCAACAGAATAATCAAATGATTCAATGAGATTGGTGTTGCTCACTTCTGGTGGTGGGACATTAAGCATTCCTGATGTGAATAGACACGTTGGAGTGTCCTTCACTGTTCTCACTCTGTGATTATTCCATGCTTCACTCCAAACCTTCAAATGATTGTTAATCTTGTCCATATAAACATAGTGCAAAGCAAGTAGATGCATATCACCGAGAGGATCCAGGATCTTTCTATCTTCCATGAAATAAAATAAGTCATGGAAAAAAGACAAAACACCTTCATACACATCTCGCCAAAGTCGTTCGATACGCTGATTATGTGTACTTTTTCCTACAATCATGCTCGATTGGCTTTGTCTTGTCGCCAGCATAAATTCGGCTACTTTAAGATTTTCCATCCCTTGGTCTGATCGGACCCTTAATGGCACTCCGTGATTATCAACGCCAGCTTTAAAACAAGAATAAATTGTATCTGCCCTGTTATTGTCAACACAATTAAGAAATACAATATATCTGCTGAATCCATCAATTCCTCCGGAAATAATGAAGTTCCATCTTATAAGTTTGAAGTTTGTGTCGATATGCCATAAGTGGTTTGGGGCAGCTACACTATAAACCCTCCTATGCAATCTTCTTTTTTTCCGCTCTTCTTTTCCATCGCTATCAATTCTGCTAAGGACAGCTCTTAAACGCGATCTGGTTATCTTAAACAGAAAAAAAAGTCTAAATTCAAATGAAACAGACACTTGATTGTAACAACAAAATGTGGGTCATATTAAGCAATTGTAGCATGGGGTTTGAAACCCTATTTTAGTAACCTTTTTGAAGCTCCTGTATAAAGTCAGGACCATTTAGGTCTGACATTTGTCCAGCTTTAACTTTGTCGATTTTGCCTACTCTTATTTTCAGTCACTGATAGTAATCATCCTTCAGCTTTTCAAAAGGGGTATTTGCGTACGGGGGGGGTTAACTTGCATTATAAAGGTAGGTACATATATGCGGCCCAAAAGGTTCAATATGTGAAAGGGATGGAAATTTCAGATGTTGCATATATAATAGGGTGTAGTGCATTTTCGGCATTCACAACCTTACGTAAAAGGATACACCAGAGTCCTATTTAGTCGACAGATCTTTTTAAAATACCTATATTTACCTTAATTCCCTTTGTATTGATTAGTTGTCTCAGCATCGTTTCACCACACCTTGGAAACTCCATTATTATCTCCTCAACAACTGTATCCAAATCGTCATCGTCAATCTCAGTAAAGGAATATGACTGCAAACCGTATTGGGTCATCCGGCGATAAATAGTCCTTTCAGATACTGAGAGGAGTTTGCTGATGTCTTTTATTGAAAATTTGCTTTCCAATAAATTTTCAAGAACAGTTTGAGATATTTCATATTTAGACCTGATGTCAGTACTTTGAGGATCTCCATATTTTATACAACGAACTCGTAATCGCATCATGTCCGATGAATTTAGAACGCCTAAGCACTGTAAGTCATATTTTGAGAGTTTGCAAACAATGGCGGGTGTGATATTTTCCCTCTCAAAAATTTTACAAAGAAATTCTAATTTCAGCTCTTTTAGAATGTCGTCCATTTTGTAAACAAAATGGCGGCTTACTTTTCATTATCATTTTATAAGACTTATATGTGTATTAAAATGATCATTTGTTCATATGAAATATAAGAAAATTCACATAAAGCAACATGACAATATACTTTTGTACAGTGTAATGAAGTGTTCATATCATGTAATGAAGTGTCCGTATCATGTAATGAAGTGTCCGTATCATGTAATGAAGTTTTCATATAACGTAATGGAGTTTTAGTATCATGTAATAATGTGTCCATATCATGGAAAGATGTGTTTATTTCATATAAAGAAGTTTTCATATCATGGTAATGAACTTCTATACCTTATCATTAAGTTTTTGTATAGAGTAAAGAAGTATTTAAATCATGTAAAGGGGATTCCATATCATGTAAAGAAGTATTCACATAATGTAACGAAGTTTCCATATCATGTAAAGAAGTATTCGCATAATGTAACGAAGTTTTCATATCATGTTAAGAAGTATTCGTATAATGTAACGAAGTTTTCATATAATGTAACAAAGTTTCATATCATGTAAAGAAGTATTCGTATAATGTAGAGAAGTTTTCATATCATGTAAAGAAGTATTCGTATAATGTAGAGAAGCTTTCATATCATGTAAAGAAGTATTTGTATAATGTAACGAAGTTTTCATATCATGTAAAGAAGTATTCGTATAATGTAATGAAGTTTTCATATCATGTAATAGGATCTTCATATCAATTAGTTACGATTTCACATAGAGTAGTATAGGATTTAAAGCATGTCAGTAGTGTTTGACATCAAGTAATAACTATTTACATCATGTCATGATGGTTTCTTCATATAAGGCAGTGATGGCGTTCCATAATGTGACGTTAAGTTAACATATTTTGATGGGGTGGCTCAGATAAGTAAGAAGTGCAAGTTGTAAATCACCTTCGAGAGAAATATAACAAAATGTTCCGGAAAGCCAAAATGTTCATCTACAAGAAAAGTGCTGCTTCCAGTTGCTTAAATTACTGCTTTTAAACAAAAATTTGACTTATGTTCAAAATTTAAGACAACTTTACATACCCCGGTATGATTTTGAATGCCATAATCTCGGAAAACCATAAATATTGACATGGAAGCAGCACTTTCTGGATAGTTTAACTTCCGATGAATGTCATCGTGTCTGTTTTACTTCCAGGGATCCTAATTTACAACTTGCACTTTTGAATTTTATGAAGCGTATGTGATTTTTATTTCCATACTGACGCGAGATAAACGCAAGCTTGACGTCGAAAAGTTACTTTTGGGACGCAGACGGAAAATTTCCGGAATTCTTCAAGAATATCAAATTCAAGTTAAGGATTGAAACTATATTTTCATAAATAAATATGCTGAAGGGGAAATTATAATCTTTGTTTACGATAAGTAGATAGTTTGTTTCATCAAATTTACACATGTATCATCGAACATTGTATCGGGGAAAGGGGGGATATTGATGAATTAAAACCATGATAAACTTACACTAAATTCATCGAATATCAGGGTCCCTACCGAATCCCAGGAACCGAATATAACACCGGCGTACAGTTGTCCCCATAGTTTAAAGATTTTGTTTAACCCGGTGATTGACATTATTCTCTTTTGAATATTTCAAAATCAATGCACATGTTTAAGTTCCAACATCTCTCTTTAAAGCATACTCTTTTATCCAGCTGAACAGAAGCGCATTGGAAGCTTTGAGCACAAACATTCTGTTCTATTTGTCAGTAAAACGCAGGGACAATGTTGTATATATTTACTTGCTTCCTTGCATATCAAAATTTTGATGTAAAATACTGTTATTGACATGCCTGCCTTTTGCCTGGTAGTGTTTGCAGGGTGTAATGATGCTCATACTACAAATGTAATATTATGTTTTGAATTTACAAATGGTCATAAATGGCAAATTTTGCTTGCTCATTGTGTAGTGTATCAGCTGTCTGTCTGTTTGGTTCTCATTGACAGCATTTTACCACCCCCCCTTTTGAGAAAAGCATGCATGTACATGTATGTAGCACTCAGGTTGATTGTTCTTATTGTTTTATTTCCTAATCAATAGGCCATTGCCGCCAATATTCATGATTTTCAACTAAATGAATGAGTAAGTTTCAATTTATTTTCAACAATCTATACTTTTCACACATTTTTCATCATACGAGATCCTTTGTCCAATATATGCTTGACAAGTGTTCTAGTTTTTCTTCATGCAATATCATTACAAGTATGGATGGATTATCCCTGTTCAGATTTCAAACATCTGGAAAAAAATACAAATTCATTTATAAAGTATAATTCTTATGTTAATACAATTAATAATAATTAACTGATAATTAAACAATTGTTAAAAACATATTTATCTGACAAATAACCTCTTGTTTATTTGCTAAATATAACATTAATCTAATAATATGCAGTGAAGTCAAGGCTTGATATTCATAGAAAATAAAAATTGAGTGTAATAAATTCCTATAAAACTAAAAGCATCCTTTCATATCTTTAGCTAAGAATAAGTCACACTGTTACAAATGTATTAAATATATGAAACATTTCAAGGAATTTACCTTAGTTCTAAGACAATTTTACTCAATAGCAATTTCTTAATTTTCATATAATTATAAGATCTGTCAACATAGTTTTCTTATCTGAAAAAAAAAAACAAACAAAAAACATTTAATAATAAACTTATAAAATACAAGGGCAAGTTAAACAGATTAGTTAAGAATGTTTAAACAATGCATTGTAAGTTTTTTTTTAAAATATGCATGTACATGCATATTGGATTAGGAATTCTTGTATTCTATTTGTCAAGAAAAAATTAATTCTGGTAAACATGGTAAAAAGATATAAAGCTTTAGATTTATAAAGAAAATAATACCATCAATACATGCACAAGTCATGTAAGTTTATCATGGTTTTAATTTTGAGTCATTTTTATTTTATTTCTGTATTTGTGTTGCAGATTCACTTTCTATGTTTAGTAGTTATTGAATCTAAATGCACATGTACATAACATGCAGGACATGTATATTCTCTGTATGTATTGTTTGTGTATTATCACTTCAAAATTTTCATTTTTTTATCTTCAGCAACACCACCAATTGCAATGTTTACTTTTTAAGAACAATACAGTAAACTGAATTTAAAAGTGGTAATTGCATTTATACAGGTCTATTAGGAAATAATTTCATAATTTTCAAAAGTATTACCCAGCTGATCTGCAGGGGTTTGGTTAATTAATGGTCTTATAAATTTTAGATATTGTAAAACATTCATACAATATTACAAAACATTTAGGTTTTTTTTCAAAATAAATTTTCCATTTTTGACTGGCCAAACATTTATTGCCTCAAAGTTCAATGTAGGACAGCATTTTCTTGTATTTAATATTCAATTTGACAATTTTATAAAGTATCAAATCATCCATATAATCAATCAATAACACATGAACACCTGTCATGTGTGATTTTAGGATTTTTTAAAGGCAATTTATATGAACTTCCATGCTTGCATCTTGTCAGATTTATGTAATTTTACCCAGTTTCATCATGTCCATATCATGCATATTAACATTTAAGTTACAATAATATTCTTTTTCATTGCTCATGTTTAGATAGGTAATCAAAATTAACATTTTTGCAAGATAAACTAGTTATTTAAAGCAGGAACATTTTTGTTTATTTAATGTTCCTGTTTAAAGCATTGTTTTAAACACCTCAAGTGATATTGAACCATTTGCAAAAGAACTTTAAATAAACTATTTAATACTATTCTCTTATGCATATTTCTTTGCCAATGAACATGATAACATATCAATATGACCCTGCCATGTCAATGTTTGATCTGCACAGTCAGACCATGTTGAGCAGTCCATGCACATTTTCGTCTGTTACATTTAAACATACCCCTTATAAGTGACACCTGCCCTTGTGCCCCCCCCCCCCCCCCCAATTCTGTGCTTAAATAAATAAAGTCCTGTCTCAAGAAGACATTGATAGTTAGCATACTAGTTTAAATAATACCTTACCTTAATCCTTGTACTTCAAATCACAATTTCCTTATTAAATCCGGTAAAAACATCCCTTTTTCGCAAAAGAAAACATCACATGGCGTTGACAATCAATGTTGTCAACAAGACGACTGGTTCAAGATCGAGAACGACGCGGATTTTTTCATACAAAAACTGTTCTCATATTAAATATATTTAGTGTTTTTGGTATAAATCATAATAAAGTGAAACTTTTTAATGTGTAGAAAAAGAATATATATTACTTTTACACTAAATATAACCATCGGGGAAACAATTGAAGACAAAATATTTAATATTGCGTGTACAAATTCTCCCAACGTTACTAAATGACGTCAGAAATTCAGCTGACTACCAAAAATGGACACGAAAGTACCAAAAACTGCCTTAACGCACCTGCGCATTTATTTTCGTGGAGATTCAATTTTCTGGCTATGAGCACAAAACTAAATTGGGTGGGACACATTTATGAGAATTTCTAATTTTAATAAGCACTCTGATACTAAATATTTTAATTCGTGGGGATACAATTTTATGATTTTTTTCTTACCCAGGAAAAAAATATCCAACGAATATGTTTGCTTCTACAGTATTTGCTATGCTAATATTAATGATTAAAGCAATAACTGTTTAACTAACTACCAACAGAAAATGGTAAACAATTTATAAATGAACCTTGTAAATAATTTTCGATATTCTCTGCCTTTATCAAATTAAATGCATTAAAAATAATTTACAAATTGACCCCCTATTGTTATTTGAAATATGATGTCTAAATAATAAGTCATTAAATTCTCAGCAAGATTCAATTATTATTTCCATGATTAATAGTTAAAAAACTGTTCCCATGTTATTCCAAGAAAAATCACGAGGAGTCCGACTTCACGCCATTTTGTAAACGCTTACATGTACATATCTTTTAAAAATAACTTATGTACATACATGTATGATTATTTGCAATAATTTGGTTCCCCAGTTTGGTAGTTTTGGTGATACTGTTCTATGCTCTTCATATTAATACAGTGTTTTGCATTTTCAATATTTTTGGTAGAGCGCCTCTGATGAGTCTTGAATAGACGAAACGCGCGTCAGGCGTAGCAAAATTTACTGTCTGGAACTTTGTTGTCATTTGTATTTCGAACACACGTGAAGGTTAGCACTGCTGGTGGAGTTTAAATTCCCCGAGGTTAGCCCGCTCCGGCACCAACACTTTTGAGTTGGAGAATACATCAAAGCTTTAAATTATCCGTCTAAATTTCAAAATTGTCTAAACCCTAAGGTTCTTCCTACCCCAGACATAGGTTGAATATCTTAGTAATAATTTGGTTCCCCAGTTTGGTAGTTTTGGTGATACTGTTCTATGCTCTTCATATTAATACAGTGTTTTGCATTTTCAATATTTTTGGTAGAGCGCCTCTGATGAGTCTTGAATAGACGAAACGCGCGTCAGGCGTAGCAAAATTTACTGTCTGGAACTTTGTTGTCATTTGTATTTTGACATATTAGAGTTTATCTAACGTGAGAGATTTGTTTTAATAACTATTGTTTAAAGGTGCGTTTCTACTTAATGCGAATCTGTCCTCAGTTTGAGGTGTGTAATTCCTTATTGAACGAATAGATTTTTGATGTGCATTGGGCAAAAACAGTATTTTTTTCTTTGGACTGGCATCAACTATATTGACCACCTGAAGCGTTTCAAAGCCCATGCCACTTTTCAAGCTGTTCTAATTCGGTAGTTCAAATTTTACTTAATTAGGTCTTTTGAAAAACAAAATAATCGAACTACGTGTTTATATGAATATTCTAACTCATTCTTAACTGTTTTGTCAGAAAATTTTGTTTAATCTGTAGTAAACGGAATGAAAAAAAAAATGCAATGTGATATAAAAGTCGAAGTGGTTACATTTAATAGCATATAGTGCTGATTTTAATCTTTCTCGCAAAAAAAAGTTATGTCACACAATTTTGAAATGAAAGATTTATCGACTCTTTCTTATACAAACTATATGATAATGCATACACGTATCCAGAATTAGGAAATTCTAATGTTAAGACAAAGATTTACAACATCGAGGGAATTACATTAATTCTTCATATAAGACATCATCTCAAGAAAATCTCAGAAACTATTGCATATATGATGACAAGTTGTCGTCATAATACATTAAATGTCTTACATAAATATCAATTGTCACAACTTGGTTTAGATATTGCGTTACTAAAAGTCTCAAGTGTATTTCGTCACATTTGACATTTTGTTCGTTTCTTTTACAATTTAATTGAATATTTAGTTTTAAAAAAAATGTTTAAATTTTATATCACTAATGTAGTGGTAAGAGCTTTTTTCGTCCTTGAATCGTCTTCACAGATCGACTTGATCAGTTTGGTTAATGTTCTCCCGGTTCGATGTCCTTTAATAGGGAAAAGTAAGGAAAATAAAACTAGTTTAACCTCGCCGCCTATGCACCTTTCCTAAGAAAGGAATATTTCTGAAACCTTACTTGTTTTTTAGCTCACCTGGACCGAAGGTCCATGTGAGCTATTACCATCACTTGGCGTCCGTCGTCGTCCGCGTCGTCGTCGTCGTCGTCGTCGTCCGTTAACAATTTTTAAAAAATCTTCTTCTCTGAAACTGCTGAACAGAATTTCTTCAAACTTGATATGATTGATCCTTAGGGTGTCCTGCATAAAAATTGTGTTCGGTATTTTGATCCGTCAAAAAACATGGCCGCCGTTGCTAAAAATAGACCAGGGGGGTCAGACTACTGTTTTTGGCTTGTAAATCAAAAAGTATAAGAGATAGATGAAATCTGATGCCACGCTGCTGCTTCAGCATCAAAAGCTCTACAAAAGTCTCCATTGAGTCGAAGTTGTCAGATGACCCCTTATGGGAGTTACGGCCCCTTAAAGGTGAAAAATAGCATTTTTTCATGTTTTTGGCCTATGGAATGAAAACTATTGCAGATAGAGAGAAGCTGTTGCTTGCTTAAATGTTCAGCTCATTTAGCTCTACAAAAGTCTCCATAAGGTCAAAGTTGTCAGATGACCCCTTATAGGGGTTATGGCCCCTTAAAGGCAAAAAACAGAGTTTTTGGCCTGTAGAATGAAAACTATTGCAGATAGAGAAAAGCTGTAGCTTGCTTAAATGTTCAGCTCCTTTAGCTCTACAATAGCCTCCATAGGGTCGAAGTTGTCAGATGACCCCTTATAGGGATTACGGCCCCTTAAAGGCAAAAAATAGTGTTTTTGGCCTATAGAATGAAAACTATTGCAGATAGAGAAAAGCTGTTGCTTGCTTAAATGTTCAGCTCATTTAGCTCTACACAAGCCTCCATAGGGTCGAAGTTGTCAGATGACCCCTTATAGAAGTTACGGCCCCTTAAAGGCAAAAAATAGTGTTTTTGGCCTATAGAATGAAAACTATTGCAGATAAAGAAAAGCTGTTGCTTGCTTAAATGTTCAGCTCATTTAGCTCTACACAAGTCTCCATATGGTCGAAGTTGTCAGATGACCCCTTATAGGGGTTACAGCCCCTTAAAGGCAAAAAATAGTGTTTTTGGCCTATGGAATGAAAACTATTGCAGATAGAGAAAAGTTGTTGCTTGCTTAAATGTTCAGCTCATTTAGCTCTACAAAAGTTTCCATAGGGTCAAAGTTGCCAGATGACCCCTTATAGTGGTTACGGCCCCTTAAAGGCAAAAAAAAGTGTTTTTGGCCTAAAGAAAGAAAACTTTTGCAGATAGAGAAAAGATGTTGCTTGCTTAAATGTTCAGCTTAATTAGCTCTACAAAAGTCTTTTTAGGGTCGAAGTTGTCAGATGACCCCTTTAAGGGGTTATGGCCCTTTAAAGGTGAAAAATAGTGTTTTTTGCTTTGAAATGAAAACTATTGCAGATAGAGAAAAGCTTTTTATTGCTTAAACATTCAGCTCATTTAGCTATACAAAAGTCTTCAAAGGGTTGACATTAAGACCAGGTGAGCGATTCAGGCTCCTGGGAGCCTCTTGTTTGTGTAAGTTGTTAAAATGTTGATTATTCATACACTGCCGAAACCTGCCTATTTACAATATACCTACCGTCCATGAACCACCAACGTTTAGAATACTGTAAACTATATAGTCAGCTATGACATAATATGTTTTAAGTTAGATTTAGAATTTCAGTTTAGGAATGCAATATCGTTTTTTAATGGCAATGACGCATAAACCTTCATTAAGTGGTGAACACTAAAAAAACGTAGCAATGACAGTCATACATTTTTTAATGAGTTAGGTAAAAAAAAATTAAAACTTCATTTTTTGGAAAGCTTTAATGTTTTTCTCTGGAGTATTTTCTTATTGCACCGAAAATGAAATTGTTTGACCGAATTATTTACAATGTATACATATGTTCACATGTTTTAGATGTATTAAGTCCCCATTCATTAAATGTATGTCATGTTTAATGCTACATTTGTATATCCCTCGAAGCAGGTTATCCTAGAGGTTAATTTGTCTCTTAGATTTCGTTGAATTAAAAACAGAAGTAAAATACAAAATTGCCACATCTTACATCACACACGTACATTTGTACTGTTTGAATTGAAACTTATCTAAGACTCAGATTTGAACCCATTTAACGATAATGACCAAATAAAATCAACTGTAAGATAAAGTTTGTGTCGTGTCTCATATTATCGAGATAACTTTGAATTGACAGATTTTTATCAAATAAAACGTGTTCTGTGTTTCAGCTTGTACAAAAACATCTGCTTTCAAAATGAAAGAACCTTAGTGAGCACGCTCATATACCCCACGCATCCACATTATGGACAGAGATTATCTATTTCCAGTTAGGAATAAAAAAATCAGAGTTGTTGTCTTTCCAAGTCGGCTCATTAAACAGGAAATAAATGAGTGACAAACCTGAAAACATATCCCACTACATGGGACCCCTACCTGAAGCTGCATACAAAATATCAAAAGCCTACAATTATTGGTTGCTGGGAAATCTGTGACAAAAATATTTAACCCGGAAAATTTAGTGAAAAAATTTTAAGTCAGCTCGTTAAACATGAAGTAGATCACCAACTGACCTTAAAATGAATCCCATCATATAGGACCCCACCCAAAGGTATATACCAAATAGCAAATAACTAAAATTTATGGTTGCTGAGAAATCTGTTAGGAATATTTTCAACTCTGAAAATTAAGTGAAAAAAGTCTAAGTCAGCTCGTTTAACAGGAAGTAGATCATTGACAGACCTTAAAGCGAATCCCACAATATAGGACCCCTACTCGAAGCTATATACCAAATATCAATAACTACAATTAATAGTTGCTGAGAAATATGTTACGAAAATATACAACCCTTAAAGAGGCAAAGAGGCACCAATGGGCATTCGAGTGTCAAAAGTCCGAAAGGGCAACAACGAAACCGTTAAACACAAACAAGAACAGCACAAAGAGTTACAAAACACAAAATCAACTGAACGGAAATCAACAACACGAACTCAAGTCATAACATGAGTGAACTCAGGTGCTCCGAAGAAGTAAGCGGTTTCTGCTTGCTATAGCACATCCGTCGTGTTGCTCATTTCCAATTCATCTGCACTCATTTGATATACAGAAATCCCATATTTGTCTACGAGTACATGGTGTCTACCTTAAAATTTCTTGAATGAAGACAGCAACCGTCGAGAAATATAACCCTGTGTCAACAATTTCTGTTTCAAACTTGACGCTCTGCCAAAGAATTCGATGATATTCCCGCAAGCTCTGGAGCAACGAATCAATTGTGATACGAAGACTCTATATGCAAGGGCAGACGGAATAATGTGAAAAAAATAGTGGGAAAGTTTAAGTCGGCTGGTTGAACAGAAAGTAGATAATTGACAGACCTGAAAATGATTCCCATCTTATGTGATTCCCACCTGAAGCTACATACTAAATATCAAGGCCTATGATTAATAATAGCTGAGATATCTGTTACGAAAATTTTGATCACTGATAGACGGACTGACGGACGGACCAGTCAAAAACATTATACCCTTCGCAACTTTGTTGGGTTGTGTATAATAAACTATAGGTATCGGTTACTAAGTATTTCTATATATATGAAACACTAGACGAACATTTCACCACTGTAACGGACAAAACCTACTTGACAACTACTTTGTACTAGATTTTTTGGACTCTTAAAGTGTCCAGTTTTTTTAAAAGAAATTCACTATAAATTCATTGGCTTCGAGTATAAACTACTGATTTTGAACTTGAACTCCGAACACTACTGAACAATTATCAAGTCTAGTATAAACAAGACATGTCTAGTAAATTAAGTCTGTTCAAGAGATTTTTCGTCGTCAATTTTTTACCACAGAGCACTGAGGTATGGGAGGGTGGACAAGGGGGTTCTCTGCTCCCGCTCCCCGCCCCTTCCACCCCCGCTCCCCGCCCCATCCACCTCCGCTCCCCGCCCTTTCAATCCTTTCCCCCGCCATCTCAACCCCGGTACTCTTGTCCCTTAGTCCGCCACTGTACCCCCGCTCCCCGCCCCTTCCACTCCCACTCCCCGCCCCCTCTACCCCGCTCCCCGCCCCTTCTACAACCGCTCCCCGCCTCCTCAACCCCCGTACCCCTGCCCTCCCCTGTCTGCCCCCTCAGGTATTGTATAGAAAAATTAAAAGAAAAAAAATGTTACCTAATCCTTAAAACAAGTTTGCAAGTATTCTCTCTCTCTGGTAACGGGTAAAACACTAACAAAATTAGGAGTCCCATATGGTGGGATACATTTTCAGGTCTGTCACTTATTTTTTCCTGAGTTGGAAAGACAACAACTCTGACTTTTTTATTCCTAACTGGAAATATATATTCTTTGTCCATCATGTGGACGCGTGGGATATGTGAGCATGCTCACTAAGGTTGTTTCATTTCAAATTCAGTGTGTCAAAACCGGTAAAGCAAGACAAAACAAATTTCGACGACAGACCAACATCTGAACTCATTAGATTTATAGAAATCCCATATTTTTCTACGAGTACACTGTGTCTACCTTAAAATTTCTTGAATGAAGACAGCAACCGTCGAGCAACATAACCATTTGACAGCAATTTCTGTTTCAAACGTGACGCTCTGTCAAAAAAAATGATGTTATTCCCGCAAGCTCTGGAGTAACGAATCAATTGTGATACGAAGACTCCATATGCAAGGGCGGACGGAATAAAGTGAAAAAAAAGATAGTGAAAAAAGTCTTAAGTCGGCTGGTTGAACAGGAAGTAGATAATTGACAGACTTGAAAATGTTTCCCATCTTATGGGATTCTCACCTGAAGCTACATACTTAATATCAAGGCCGACGATTAATAATAGCGGAGATATCTGTTACGAAAATTTTGATCATTGACAGACGGAATGACGGACGGACCAGTCAAAAACATTATACCCTTCGCAACGAAAATTTTGATCATTGACAGACGGACTCAAGAACGGACCAGTCAAAAACAGTATCCCCTTCGTAACTTTGTTGGGTTGGATATAATAAACTATAGGTATCGGTTACTAAGTATTTCTATATATGAAACACTAGACAAACATTTCACTACTGGAACGGACAAAACCTACTTGACAACTACTTTGTACTAGATTTTCTGGATTCTTAAAGTTTCCATTTCTTTTAGAGGAATCCAGTATAAATTCATTGGCTTCGAAAATAAACTACTGAATTTGAACTTGAACTCTGAACACTACTAAACAATTATCAAGTCTAGTATAAACAAGACATGTCTAGTAAATTAGGTCTGTTCAAGAGATTTTTCGTCGTCAATTTTTAGCACAGAGCACTGAGGTATTGTATCGGAAAATGAAAAGAAGAAAACCTGTTTCCTTATCCTTAAAACAAGTTCGCAAGTGTTCTCTGTCTCTGGTAAAGGGAAAAGATATATCAAAATTTGTATCAATGCTAGCAAAATACAAAACTATAGACAAATCTACAATTTTTGTGAATTTGTCTCAGTTTTCAGTGTGCGAGTTTCTATTTGCAGAGGCCCTTTGAACTCACTCTTCTCAAAAGAAGATGTTTAAATGCAAATTTTGCATTGCTTGCCCAAACACTAATTTTTTGAATTTGGACCAACATATATATTAAACATTTCTTTTTGCTATCGAGAGTTTTCAATGCATAGAGCACTATACAAGCTGCTTCGATTTAGTACATTAAAGTATATAATTTTTTTTAACTAGGTACTAAGTAACGTTTTAGGGGGACAATAATGTTAAAATATGAAACTAGTAAAAACAAAAATAAGGCGTTGTAAAATTAAGGTCGTTATTGTCCCATTTTCATTAGAATCGTTGGTTGATCTTTATTTATGACACAAAAATAAATCTTATATCATAGAAATTTGAAGACGAAAGTATTTATTTTTGGACGGCAACATCAACTTTAGAAACTCTTATACAGATTCAACTTACAAAATAGAAATACAATAGAGCTTATAACAAAATAACTGAACTTGGAGTATAAATCTCCAATGCCTAGGACAAAAAAAAAACAAGGATATTCAATTAAATTACATCCATTGAATTTAAACATTTTGAAAAGTTACTTTAAATCCTAAAAATTCAATAAAGTGGTTAAAAACGTTTACAAAATATCAAATGTGATGTAATACACTTGCGACTAATAAGAAAACCCTGGCTGTGACAATTTTATATTTATTACGTCAAATTATCATCTTATACTGCAATTGGCTGCTTCTACGATTTTCTGGAGCTGTCGTAAATGCAGGATCAACGCAACTCCCCCTAGACCTTATATCTTGGTCTAAATTATTGAACGGGAAAACAAGTATCACTTTCAGATAAATTGATGATGTCCTCTCTGTACAATACACTTTGTTTGGCCCATTGCAATCTTGGTTTTCTCCAATATGTCTTATAAACTTTTAAAAAAAGTCACTAGTTGATTATTATAATTATAACATTTTAATAATATCACATAATCCAGGGATCCTGTTCATTAACCACACTGCCCTAAAGAACTTATATTCAGTTTTTTTATATAATGATATTATTATATAATCAAAAAGTTACATTGGTATTTGCAATTTCAGTAGAATTAAAGCTTACATGAATTTGAGATTTTCAAATAAAATTATGAATTTCTTTCAAAATGTTTAATCAATAATAATTGTCATGAAGTTAATTCTGATCGATACCATTATTACGTGATAGTCATAACTTAATTATGTTTTATATGTCTTGAGTGTATTCCACACATTTAACATTCGTTGCTTCTTTCTATACCGAGGTTGAAATACTTTCTGCCATGATTTATATCGTGTTATTTGATATTTTTAAAAGACGATTGAATTGAGGGGAACTGAAATAGTAGAAAATGATATACAATCCTAAGGCGTTTTTTATTGGCGACTTCGAATTCATTATTAAATGCCAATCATCAATTCAACAACCAAGAATCAATGAAAAAAATAACAAACTTAAATCAAGACAGAAAAAAAGGCGCGACACTAAAATACAATATAAATATTGAAAACAACCTTCTATATAAACTTTTGAACTAAAGGAAGGCATTATTAGCTTAACATTTGAGCTTCCAAAATTGAGGTAACACAGCTAAAGTTTGGCTGCAAAACTGCAGTTTGATAATGGATGCAGGACAAAGGAATCAGTGAGCATTATATGCAAAGGAAACAACTGAGCAAAGATATTCAGGCATGAAAAAATCAACCGATTATCAATTATTATATAATGGAAACTTTTATTTTATAATAACAAATACCAAAACGCGGTTATAAACAGCTAATTTATATATTTCAAGTAGTAACTTCTCGTTGCAGTAGCATCTAAATCAAAACATTGGAAGGTCAAATTCCAAAACTATTGAAAAAGAAAACTACTCAATACCAAAACGTTCGAACAAGGAAGCTAAATCAAGCACCAAGAATATCGACAATCTGCATTACAAGGAAAGAAACCTGGTATTTTTAACAATTTTGACCTAAAAATTCGGAAATTTCAGCGACAAAACTATTAGAAATTTTATTGTCAATCGTGTCAGACTGGTCTGACGACCGGGATTGTGATTACCCTCGGGGACCAATGTTGTGAATTAGTGATGATAGGTTGTTATATGTATTAAATGAAGGTAGCAGAACAATTACCGAACTGGAATTATCAATCTCATATACCATGAAAAAAGACAATACAAGGCAAATACATACCAGAGAAATTGAAGATCACAATGGTCCTGATTGGTTCAGGCATTTCAAAAGAAACAATGGGTTGAACCAGGTTTTATGTCGCCAATCTCCCTCTTTCATTGCGGTCTTATGGTCTGGTAACACAAAAAAACAACACGGTTGTAAAACATAATAGGAATAAAGAGGTCATCATCTCAGTTCAACAGTTTTAGGTTAATGTTGTATTCGTATTCATCCCCGTGAATAAATCATTTTAACCTTCTCTGTATACAATAGATAATTCTTCATTTGTTTTAAGGGACCTGGGTGGCCGAGTGGTCTAAGGCGCTGGTTTAAATACCACACTATTGATCACTAGCTGATCATCTCTGAGCCGGTGTTCTAGTCCCGTTTGTATTTAATAAAAAAGGGACTCCCCCAACTGTTTGTGATTAGGTTTGTCAGTTACCTGCTCAAGGTCAGTAGTTTTCTCCGGGTACTCCGGTATCCACCATTAAAACTGATTGCTCTACATGGCCCAGGTGCGTCGATAAAGGGCGTTAAAAACCAACACACACGCACACACACACTCTAACTTCTTTTAAAAACGTTTAGAAAATTTGCTTTAAAACTGAATAGCTTTCCAAGCCTTAGTTACTTCAGGGTCTAAACCAGACCACCTGTTTTATACATCATACGAAGTTCTGGTAAGGAGTGTCACGTCTCATGCACGTAAAAGACTCTTTGTTGATCGCTAAGTTGTGTACCACATGGGCTAAATGTTCCGTCCCTAACCATTTCTCCCCGGTTCCTGTGGTCAGATGAATGCTGATGTTGGTTGACAAAGAGTTTTGTTTCGTCCTCGTTTACCGGATTAGACACACTGAATTGGAAATTGTTAGCGTGACGGATATGCTATTGCAGACAGGTACCGCTTACGTTTTGGAGCACCTGAGTTCACACTCGTTCCGACTTGAGTTCACGTTACCCAATACAGTTTTGTTGCTTGTGTGTTTTTGGTGTTGTTGTGTGGTTTGTTTCGTTGTGATGAATTTTTTGTCTACCGATTTTGTCTTTGTCTTTTCGGTATAATGATGTTTGATTACCCCTTTGGTAAAACTTGGCTTCTTTTAACCATATTTCCATTTGAATGATTCTTTATGGGATACATGATGGAAAATTAGGTTCTTTATAAATTAAATGAAATGATTAAAGATAAACTTTTAGAAAGATGGTTAGATTATACTTGAAAATAATCTTATTTCAAATTCATGATATTTATATAAATGTCTTTGCATGGTTATATAAGTGATTTTCTACAACACAACATCTTATGCCAAATTATCAGTCCCCAAAGTACCTCAACCATAGTCAAAAGTGGTATAACGAATGAATTGCTTTGAAACCCATTAAGAAAATTTGTTTCAAGGTTTTAGTGACCCATCAATTTGTTTGCTGAAGGACAAAAAAAAACCCGTTCCACTTAATCTATTTAAAGTGTTTGCTGGTCACTTTGAAAATACCAAGGTTTTTAAATTTATTGGACCTTATGTGCCAACGGGCACGAAGAGGATATAGGTGAATAAAGGTAATAACAAAACTACCGAACTTGAATGATCAATCTCATAGGCCAGAGAAAATGACAAAAACGAATCAGTCATACCGGGGAATTGGTGGAACGCAATGGTCCTGACTTGGTACAGGCATTTCAAACGAAATGGTGGGTTAAACCAGGTTTAATGGCGCCAAACTTCCCTCTTCCATTGCGATCTTAGGATCCGGTAATGACCATAGAACACAACATAGTTGTGAGACACAATAGGGATATTGATGTGATCATCTCAGTACAGCAGGCCATTCAAACACTAATTAAAACAATTAACTACCATATCTTTTAACTCAATTTTGAACTTTTCTACCAGTGGCTGATAACTAAGAAAGATTTTTTTAGGGATCGTATGAGACATGAGACGTATTTTCTTATAGCCCTGCTCCGAAAGTCGGTCACGAAGAAATCGGTGTCTGATAAAAAAAAATCTCTGAAATGTGTGCAAGCTCTGGCATATCAAATAATTTGTGAAATAAAAACACCGTATGCAGGGGATGTAGGTATATTGCTCTGTAGATTAGGAAAATTAATAATTTGAAAATTAAAATCGTCTCGTTTATCGTAAATTTTTTTGAGATGACCACCTGAGTCAAATTCGAGAGGCAAATCCAAGAAAGACGTGAAGCAATTTAATTCGGTGGTCTCTTTAATCTCCAATTCTGAGGTGAGGTGATTTAAACTTATATCTTGATAATAGACCAAAAAAGGACAAAAAGTCTTAGGTATCTGAACGTTTTTTAAAGATAATAAGAGTTGAAACTTTGATGGGAAAGGACTTTCTCCGATTTTTTTGGTAAATTTATTTCAATGTATTACCTATGACAAAATAAAAAGAAATTCAAAAAGCTTGGTAAATTAGCTCTTAATGACCAAATAGACCTTGTTTTGTGAAAATAAGAGTGACAAAGCAAAAAAAAACATATGTATTTTAATGGTAAAATCCCGAAAAGTATCCAACAATATGATAAGAATCTAAATACAATATCAAAACGGGTGTAAAACGGTAAATTTAGTTTTGCTGTATATAACGATATTTTAAGGAGTAGCCTCTCATCAGCAGCGTTTGAATCAAGAGATTGGAAGGTCAGAAACCAAAAATATTGAATGAAAAGTACTCAAACCAAAATGTTCGAACAGGGAAGCCGAATCCTTCACCGAAGATATGGAACATGTGCAGTACAAGAAAAGAAACCTGGGGGGTTTAAACAATTTGAATCAAACACTATGAAATGCGTGTCTGACAAGTCTGACGACCAGGCTTGCGATCACCCTCGGGGTCTTCTGATCCACCAGCAGCGGTTATCAACCCAGTGATTTCACTACAATAAATGAAAAAAATTACAAGCAATTATCCTTAAACTCTTATAAGTAACGAGCAAGCAAAAAAAAGTGTCGTGTTTTGTTTCTCGTGTTATCTTTGTCATAACAGATATTTGATTAAATAAAACGTTTTCTGTGTTTAAACTTATACAATGTCATCTGCTTTCAAAATAAACAATAAAAATCTGTTACTGAGTGATATGATAATCGGTTTCTATGGTAACGACACTAAGGCACAGATGTAACAGAGTGTAAAGCAAAACAGATCATAAGTATTAAATTGTATCCTTTAAAGACCTTTAAGGGCATATTGTCTACCAAAAATCAAATTGTTTTCCGTCTCCATTTTTTTTGGTGTCATTTAGACCGAAATGTAGTAAAATAAAATTAAGAATGACCATTTATTTCCAAATTTGCCTTTAACTTGATTTATTTTGCTCATAACTATTTAGTCATGTTGATTGAATATTTGTTTACATTTGTGACGACAGATTCATTTTTATACATTTTAAACGGTCATCAATCGGGATCTCGGATGATTTGTTCCCGAAGACTTTTATATGGTGACAAACAAATTCAATGTGAACGGTATAGATTTTCATCATTACTTAAATACGAGGCATTATTGTCATTTTCTTAGTTTGGTGGCTTTGGTATTTTCTTTGCCGTGTAGATTTCAACACGGGCTTAAACATAGAGGTACAGCTTGTTGACTGCATGTATGAACCAGCAAAGTTTATAAACAAATTTAAATATAGTGTGCATAGTAAAGGCGATATCGGAGCTCATGAATATGAATTATTGTAAAGATTTACAAATATTCTTTAAATTAGTGATTTTTTCCGGTTTTTAGATTAATAGGGCACTATATATTTAAAACGAAAGAATATGGAATATGTGCCAGAAAGACACGATCCACATATTTAGTACGTTTGTTGTTTGTTGTTGATATGTTTAAAAAAGAGAATTTGTTTGTTTGCATTTTTTGTCAGAACAAAATATCATTTTTTCGTAGACAATATCCCTTTAACTGTATTTAATCTACAAATTTTAAACGTATTTATGTATACTGGAATCACCGGATATAACCAATTTGCAATACTCGCGGATAAAACCACTGTGACCTAATCATTATATATATACCAAAAGAAAAAAAAACAAGTTATTAATTGATTTGAACGTTCTCGAAGCAGTTTGTAGTGTATAGTTTGGACTCACTGTTGCTGCATCCATCAAGTCAGCCTTTTCAAACTATAAAAAAGACATATAACGGGCATGCATGATACTAGTACATTGTCCTCATTTACGTTAAAAATATAATTTGAGAAGGTACCACTTCTTAAAACATTCGTCTTAACCTTTGTTTGTGTTTACTTGTTTTGTCCCTGACCTGTTGGAAGAAGCAAAGCGGCACCAATGGGGTATTCGAGTGTCAAAAGTACGAAAGCACAACGACGAAACCGGTAAACACGAACAAGAACAGCACGAAGAAACACAAAACACAAAATCAACCGAACGGAATCAACAACGCGAACTCAAGTCGTAACAAGAGTGAACTCAGGTGCTCCGGAAGAGTAAGCACACCCGTCATGTTGCTAATTTCCAATTCAGTGTGTAAAATCCGGTAAAGGAAGACAAAGCAAATCCCTCTGACAAACCGACATCTACACTCATCTGAGAGTAAGAAATCCCATATATTTGTCTACGAGTGTCTACTTTGACATTTGGATGCCCAATAATGGTACAATGTACCTCTGCTTCTTTCGTATATGGTGTTAAGTAAGAAGCGGGAAAATCTGTCAATGAATCATTTGAAGATTATGGCATCCCCGGTATGTCCTGCGTCTTGAAAAGAAGAGGTAGACGCATTTATGAGTTTGTGATTTGTCTTTTCTTTTGTCATTAATTGAAAAAATCAGTATAAATTACAATAATTTCTTTTATTTCTTTACCCGGCTTGGGTTTTTGAACATGCTTCCACAACGATGGTATACAAGTGAATTCAAAATAATATCATATTAGAAATGCCAATTCACAGTTTAAGCCTCAATTCCAGACGTAATATAACCACTATTAGGCCACTTCATCCGATTCATATCGCCATCATCATAATAAACATCAATTATTCATCTCATCGCCAGTAATTACTTTTCATTCAAATAATTTTCTTCAATTACCTATATTATCAGAGATGGTATATAGGTATTGTCACAATTTTTAGCCACGCATGTACTGAAATATAATATCTGGCTCTATATATATGTGACAAACCATCGATTAGACCAGCTCTATGCAAAGGTGGATAGAAACATCTGCTTCAAACTTAACCTGGACAAACAGAAGTAGAGATTTAAGAGATTATAAAAGTCAATTTTAAGGATTATGGATTAAGAATAAAAAAATAACGTTGTTATCTGATAACGAATGATGCATCGTGAACACGTTATTAAATGCGGTATTAAGGCAATGAAAAGGTTTGCCTTTACATAATGGTAATATGGTGACAATCTTTACCTTTGAAGCATCACCTGGTAGTTTGGTGACGGGTGATCCGTGATGTCGTGTAAATGTATCCACTTATGGTGATGGCTGTGATTTTTGAAAATAGCAACTTAACCTGTGGAAAGTGATTTTTTTATTAGAATGAATTCTCTTGGATTCCTGCTATTACTTTGGGTTATATTTCTACTCATCGAGATTGAAGGTAAGCAATTACTTTATTGTTTTCTGTTCTGTATAAACCACTTTATTATCGATGATTGTTTTTTTTCTCCTATCGTTATAACCATCCATTGAGAGTATATATTAATCGCGATGGCCTTCGGAATTCATTAAATCAAAAGCTGCGTTATACACCTGTTGCTCTTACAAGACAGAATACTGTTCCCACAAGACCTAAACGCGTTCGCACAGGATTGGACCTCAACAAAGAAATTATACTGTATATCTAAGACGTTTCACATAAGTTTACTACTTGCTTTGCCTCCAGCTTTTAGAATTTATTATTTTCCGGAAGTATCAAATAGAATAAATAGATAAGTTGAAATTAAACTACAAAACGTCAATTCTAAGAGAAATTACTTACAAGAGTCTTCTAAAGACATTTCTGTATATCTATTGATAACAACTATTATCAGGGAACACCGTATTATATTGTCGGAGATTGTTGAGTAAATAGCTATCATTAAGAAAACAAAAGTAACAAAAAAAACTCCGAACAGTCCAAGACGAAAAGACAACAAGGAAAGACATACCGTAGAAATAAGACTGCAATCGTCCTACACGGGCATTTTGTGGTTAATTAAAGCAGGCTTTATGGCGTCAAAACTTAGTTTTGTGGAAAAGATATGTTTTTAAACATGAAAAATGTATCATCGAAACAGCATAACCATTTTCTTACAGGACTTGTTTTTCAACCTAGATCGTACATTGATCCTACTCAGTGTATTCTTAAATCTTCAAATTTTTGGAATGTCCGATTTTTTTAATTACAGTAAGACAATAAGAACAGTAACATAAAAATGTAATTATTTTACGCTGTATATCTAAATTATTATCGCCATGATTTCTATTAATGAGATTTTGTATATTAAGCATCTAGACAAGTCTGATCAGTGCTTTCGATAAGCTAAGGTAGATTAATTCAGATCTATATTACATGTATTAGCGCTAAGATTATAGGGATGATATTTTTTTCTGTAGTTATATAAATATATTTTATAAAATGTGTAAGCTCCTGTCACATGCAGGCCTGTCACGATTTCGCGTGGAAGAAAATCGTGTTCATGGTTTTATCTGGTGACAAATCTTTCATGCAACACCCAGAATAGGACAATTCACTACTGGAAAGGACAAGTTTACTTAACAAATAATGAGTTAACTAAACTTTCAAAATGTGAAGTGTTTTTACAAAGTTGGATTGAACTTAATATATGTGTATTTTAATTGCAATAAAAAAAACCCCATAAAAATCGTGTATACTTATTTAAGTGAAAATACATTTAACACCACTGGATCGGCCATAGAAATCAACATTGATTTGAGATTTATCTCTTAACATTTATTTATTATATAAAATTATTATTGTCTACAATAATTGACAAGTGCATTATGTCCCATTCAGAGTGTGTTGGCTATACTAGTGAATTCCCATAATTCGAGCTTCACCTATCTCAGAAGGTACTAGATTTTAAACATGAAAAACATATGGCATTGTTTCGTAAAAGTGTTTAATCCTACGATTCTACATTGGAGGCAGTGGTGTTTTTGCTGTAGTGCATTATAAACATTATAACAAAACTTTTTTTTTAATAGAATCGATTCTGACAATTATGAACCCAATGCATATAAAATAAAAGGTCACATTCTATTTTTGGAATTGATTAATCAAAATAATGTTGTTTGTAAAACAATATTATTGTTTGTTATGTTTCATTGATTGTGTTCTAGTTTTGCTTTGTCATTTGAGTCCTACACACCTTACAAAGGATCTAGAAGGAATATACCAAATGCAATTCTATGACCATCCTAACAATGAGTACAAAATAAACCGTGATTAGCGATTAGACTGCATATTAATGATTATTTGATAGTCAAAACGAAATCAGGATTTTCATCGTTTTATACAACATAGCTCAATGTTTTGCGTATGTTCCAGACCGTACAGGTATTCAGACCGTACGCGTACGGTCCGGACCGTACGAGTATACCTATACGGTCCGACCGTACGCGTACGGTCCGACCGTGCAACTATACCCGTAAGGTCTAAAACGAGCTGGACCATACAAGTATTCAGACCATATAGGTATTCTCTAAATTTGCATTTATTCATAAAGTATTAGGAAATAAAGAGATGTGGAATAAGTGTACGCGACACAGCCCACAATTAAACGGCTATTTAGAAAAACCACAATGGACAACCGCCAGCAGCCTTAGGAAATAATATTTTATTTTCAACCTAAAAAGTGTTATTACTAACTCCCAGATTCTTACGGAAAAAATAGGGAAACTCAAAAAAATAAAAAAAAAACGAAAAGAGGAAAGCAAACTTTAAATAATAAGACAAACAAAATTAAACAAAAGTCAGAATTTGTGAATAGGTAAAATATAGAGAGGCGGTAGGTGAGGGAATTGGGTACAATATGGTGTTTAATATCCATTTGGTAGAATTTGTTAGGTTTTATTCTCTGTTTTGTTGTTGGATTTCACCTGTATATAGGGTCCACAAAAATGTCAGACTTTGTGATGATGATTAAAAAATCATTCTAAAATTATATTTAGTAAAGAAAAGTTTAATGATGACGACAATACATATAACTTATATCTGTAGAAAGTAAACATTATTTAAAAAGCAAGAGCTCTATGGAACTTTTTTGCTAAAAAGTAGGTAAATATGTGGGGAAACTGACAGACGAATTGCTGAAACATAAATGATAAAATTAATGCATTTTTACAGGATCAATATATTTTATTGAATATTGATCTAGAAAAGGCAAGTCAAGACCGTACGCGTACGGTCCGACCGTACAGGTATTTTGAAAATATACTCGTACGGTCCGGACCGTACGCGTACGGTCTGAATACGCATACGGTCTGGAACACGTACAAACATTCAAATAAGCACATGAACAAGTGTCAAGACCGTATTTCTAAGAAACAGGGAAAAGAAGCTACATGACTTTGCTTCCTACATGACTTTGAGTTATGATATGTTTGTATGTTCATTTAGACTGGTTTATTTAATTTTCTTTTCTGTAGACTTTTATTACATCAAATTCTGGTCTGAACAAATTACAAAACGTACTTCTAATAACAATGACGATTAATTAAACGGAAACGCCATTTCATTTATTAAAACATGTCTCGGAAATAACATCTATGTTTGTTTTCAATTTCTTTTGTAAATATCAGATGCATCCAATTTTAACAAATTATTCCCACCTGAATATCGGAAGTAAAATTATTTGTTTTCCGACAGGTTATATTATTGGTTTTGATATAAATGCTTAGGCATTGATTTGTTTAATTCAACAGTGTAATATGTATACACGAATTCTCATAAAACATATATTCATAAACAGATATGATATGAATTTTGTACTTGGACATGAATTATTACTTGGTGTTTGTTTCAGTATATATGTTGTTTAACTCAAGAACAATTAAAAATTTAGCTATGGCTTTACTTACCATATTCATGCAGGCTTGTTTTTTTTTTAATTTTTAAACCAACTCAGTGCCAGGCTTGTATCATCTCTATGGATGTACCTGCATGAGTTTACTGTACTCAAGCTTTTGAAATCAAAGTTAATTTCCATTGAGTAATTAACCTGTACTTTTTTACTAATCATAGATACGTCAGCAATCAATTATGATTTGAATAAACTTGTATCTTCAGCAGAACACATGAAGCAAGAAATGCGTGTTGTAGGAATATGTAGCAGCTCCTGACGTTGTAACAATTCTGAAACTAATAATTTGCCACTACACTGGCAAAAATGCACCATGTGTTTTACATATATAAAACATATATTTCACAGGCGTATTTCACATATTTAAAACATACGTTGAGGACCTTCATGTAAAACGTATGTAAAATACATATGTTTAACATATGTTTTTTCATATGTTTTACGCCTGGTATAAAACCACATGTATTAGTTCGCATGTAGTGTGGTAGATATGAAAACAAAAACATGTTTAACGTATGTAATACATATGATATACATGCGTTTAAAAACATATGCATAACATGTGGGATGTTTAACGCATGGTAAAAAACATATGTTTTACGCATGTTTTCTCACATATGGTTACCATATGTGACCAAAACATATGTTTTACACATGGTTTTACAGGCATAACTCATGTGTAAAAAATAATGCGTTTTACACATGGTGCATTTTTTTCCTATATACCATGTGCTTTGAAATAACTATTATATATAAAGTAATAAGCTTTCCACCAAATGTACTTTTGTCATTTACCTTGATACTTCTTTTAGGAATACCCGCGTGTTGACTTTTCCTTTCTTCCTTGTGTAGAGAAAATATGGTACCCGAAGGAAACAACTTATTGACTGAAGTACAGACTTAAAAGCTTAACAAGGCATCTTTTAAAGTTAATTAGCATCCGTCTATATAGCTCATATGGGTGCAATTAAGTTCAATCGTGAAATTATGATTTTAGATCCTTTTGAATTTAAGCACTTGGTGCATAGATAAGTCAACGGATTGAACTTTTAATAATTATCTTAATACGATATGTAATTATATTTTGTACTGTCCATGATTAAGTTCACTAAAAATTGTAAACATATCTTTATTGAAGGGGTTTCTTATGCATTTTGCACGAATTCGAAGGAAGCCCTCAAATGCATTGAAAACAAATACGAGGTTTCATTCTCACATTAGCAGCTTATGTTTTCACCTTCACATGAAGTAAATTCATTTTCATGGGTACCGATTTTCGAGGTTTGACGAAAAATGTTCTGTTTGTGGATTCTTAAATTCTTGGGTCTGAAGTATGCAGCATACAGATCCATGTTTGATATCACACAATATCTGTGGGATATAAAATTTTGTGTGTCAAGGCCAACCACGAAAACCGATAACAGACAAAAATGATAAAACCATATTATACCGTTTGCTTTGGTCCTTTGCTTTGGTGGCAATGGACTATGGCAACATAAAGTGTTCTCATCAAAGTGGTCTTTGCTAAAGCGAGTTGTGTGTATGACCCAGGTGTTAAGATGGACTAATCATAGTCAGTCATCCTGAATATAAGGTAACATTAAGTCTAAAAATAGAAGAACTTAACGCAAAACCTTAACACCTGTTGCAAAAAACTTGTGGAAAAATGTAGCGATGCATGTATGTAAAAAGACCTACGTGTGGGCCATAAAAAACGTAGGTTTATTCTTGTCATTTGATCTGAATTAAGAGTCAACGTTGAATCACTGAATACTTTTAAGTTCCCATGTTTAAAATTATACATGTACTTGATTTTTTTCTTTAAATTTATTCCATGAGCTTAAAACTCTGAAATTTTGAATACATATGATTAATAAATTACTCAAATTAGACAAATGGGTTTGCATGATTCGATTCGTTAATCAAAACACTCTCTTTTTATATGTGTCGATCCTGAAGAATATATCTCTTTCAATTGTTTTCTGATAAACTTGTTTTAAACATTGATTTGCCTAGTTTTGAAAACTGGTCACATTTTTGTCATAAACAGACCTGGATATTCCAAAGAAGCAGAGGTACCAATGGGGTATACGAATGTCAAAAGTCTGAAAGGGCGGAGACAAAACCAGCAAACACCAACAAGAACGGGACAAAAACATGGAAAAACAAAATAACTGAATGTCAATCAACAACGCGAACTCCAGCCGTGACGTTGCCAATAGTCTTTTCAGCGTGTCAAATCCGGTAAAGGAAGACAAAACAAAATCCTATGACAAACCAACATCTGCACTCATCTGAGAGATCCAAATCCCATATTTGTCTATCAGTGCATGATGTCTTCCGTAAGATTTCGTTAGTGAAGACAGCAACCGAGGAGCAGCATAACCCTGTGTGAGCAATTTTTGCGTCAGACGTGTCGCGCTGCTAAGGAAATTGATGTAAGTCCCGCACGCTCTGGAGTAACGAATCAATTGAGATATATAAACTCCATAAGCTGGAGCGGACGGAATGTTGCTACACAAGAAGGGAAAGTTGACGATTGGAAAGTTGAAGTCATCACGTTTGTCATAGAGCCTTGTTTAAAGTCTTCCTTGAGAGTCAATTTCGAGATGTAGATAGATCTAAATATGAAGCAGACTTCCTAGAATCCGTTGTGTCCTTTATCTCAAGCTCCTGGGGATATATGAGATGGAGAAAGTAACCAAATCGAGAACTGTTTAGTGAAAGGACATCATCAATATTAACGGAACGTGTGGTTGAGAGAGAGAGCTAGTCTACGGTCTTTTTTGTATAGAAGAGATTGTAAGAAGTCTTCTTCATATGAATGAAGAAACAAATCAGCAAGCAAAGGTGCACAATTAGTGCCCATTGAAATCCCTATTGTTTGCTGAAAAACACGTCCACCAAACTGATCAAATATGTTGTCAATAAGAAAGTTGAGTATGTCAATTATTTGGTCTTCTGTAAATTTGTTCTTTTTCTTTGACTCATTGATGACAAAGTAAGTCTTGGTATAATCGACTACAAGATATTTGTACCTGCGTATTCCATTCTTTTTGAAAAAGCTACGTTTAATCAGCTGTGCCAATCGCGATTTTAGTTGTTCATGTGGAATAGAAATATAAAGAAAGGAGATATCTTTTTGAAAAAGAGGTTTTAGGATTTTAGCACATTATCGGGGCAATAATTTCAGTAGCATTCAATATGTAACAGTAAGAATGTCAGTTAAAGTGTCATTTTCATTTGCAAAGACAGGCAGCGCATCTTTTACTATAACAATTCTAATATTCAGAAAAAAATATTACCAAGATGCGATACAATGTTGAAAATGTTAAAAAAAAATGTTTTTCCTATTCTAAAGTTTGAAATATTGTATGGATAGTCCAAGTCAAACTCTGTTTTTTGTCGCCATTTATACTTGTTTTTTTATCAACCAAAAATCTTTGCTTTTAAAAATTATATCAGACTTCCAACTGACCGTGTGTTATGCATCAAAGGTCTGCAGTAAAATTAAAATAGAAAAATACAATTCAATTTCATTGTTTACAGGAAAACTTTTAGATCTTATATGATGAACAGCAACAATATTAACAGCAAACTAAGAAAATAAGAAATGATCTTTTTGAAATAAAAGATAATATGATTTAAAAAGGATTTGTATAATTCTCAAAGGAGAATTATTATTATCAAGAAATGATAATCAAAACTCGTAAAAAAATAAGAGTCTGATTGGTAAAAGAAAAGATTAAAGAAACATATATAAACAATATATACAATGTTTGTAATAATAAGAAGGTAAGGTATCGAATGAACATAAGTGGCCTTCCTTTTGGTTCTTAGCGTCTTTATTAATTTTCTTAATTTTCGTTTTCATTGAAAACCCGATTGTTAAATTCAAAGTTGTTTATATCACCAGATTTATTTCCTTGTACTGCACATGGTCGATATCCTTGGTGCTGAATTTTTTATTTCCATTTCAAACATGGAAAAAATATGTTCTTACATGCCTTGTTGGAAAACTGGCAATGATCTTTTACTCATGATATACTTTTTTGGGCCTGTTGCTTGTTCCGCTGCACTCCACTCGCTAAAAGACTGTCAAATTCTGTCACTTGTGAAAGATCAGCCGGTTTTTACCAAGAAATTATGTAAGAAACTATATTTGCTATGAAGAAATGCAGTTCTCTATATTTCTATTTTCTTATAACAGAAGGGGATCTGGGTGGCCAATTGGTCTAAGGCGCAGGTTTAGATGCCACACTATTGAACACTAGCCGATCACTTCTCATGTGGTTTTCGAATCCCGCTTGTAATTTAGTACATAATCAGGACTTCCCCACTTGATTAAGTTTGTGAAATACCTGCCAAAAGATAGTGATTTTCTCCGAGTAATTTGGTTTTCTCTACCAATAAAACTGATCGCCCTACATTGCAAAGGTGCATCGATGAAGGGCGTTAAACACCAACACACATATAAGGAAGAACGGCTTCCTAACAACTACCCATGTTTATCTAAATATTTTACCCAATCTTTCATCTCTTATATCATAAACAGTCAGCAGGAAATCAATAGAACACACCTGCTCTAAAGAACCTGCATACGTGAAACAAATAAATCTACTAAAAAGGGAAGAGTTTAACTAATTTACATGTAATTGATATAATGGCGAAGTTGCCATAGATGACAGAGTATGGGTTCGATTCCAGCTCAACCCCATGCTGGATTTTCCGGTGTCAACGGCTTTAAAAAGATAATTTTTATCACTGTTGGCACACGGACACCCCTTTCTAACTTTGCAGCTCACCATATCCATTCTATATTATATCAATTACTTTACAGAGCTGTGCGCAACACCATTTATCATATATATATACTTATATTACTATACCAATTCCGACCAATTCTCTATCTTTCTCTCCCTACCCACCTTATGTTCATCGTGTACTGTGTTACAACCTTAGATTGTCTACGAGGAGGCTTAACTAGGCAACCGAAAGCTAGATTTTTATCTAGCCTAGGTAGTCTAGTGGTCTAGGGCGCTGGACACAGTGAAGGCGAAGTTGCCATAGATGACAGAGTATGGGTTCGATTCCAGCTCAACCCCATGCTGGATTTTCCGGTGTCAACGGCTTTAAAAAGATGATTTTCATCACTGTTGGCACACGGACACCCCTTTCTAACTTTGCAGCTCACCATATCCATTCTATATCATATCAATTACTTTACAGAGCTGTGCGCAACACCATTTATCATATATATACTTATATTACTATACCAATTGCGACCAATTCTCTATCTTTCTCTCCCTACCCACCTTATGTTCATCGTGTACTGTGTTACAACCTTAGATTGTCTACGAGGAGGCTTAACTAGGCAACCGAAAGCTAGATTTTTATCTAGCCTAGATGGTCTAGTGGTCTAGGGCGCTGGACAGAGTGCAAGCGAAGTTGCCATAGATGACAGAGTATGGGTTCGATTCCAGCTCAACCCCATGCTGGATTTTCCGGTGTCAACGGCTTTAAAAAGATAATTTTTATCACTGTTGGCACACGGACACCCCTTTCTAACTTTGCAGCTCACCATATCCATTCTATATTATATCAATTACTTTACATAGCTGTGCGCAACACCAATTATCATATATATATACTTATATTACTATACCAATTGCGACCAATTCTCTATCTTTCTCTCCCTACCCACCTTATGTTCATCGTGTACTGTGTTACAACCTTAGATTGTCTACGAGGAGACTTAACTAGGCAACCGAAAGCTAGATTTTTATCTAGCCTAGGTAGTCTAGTGGTCTAGGGCGCTGGACACAGTGAAGGCGAAGTTGCCATAGATGACAGAGTATGGGTTCGATTCCAGCTCAACCCCATGCTGGATTTTCCGGTGTCAACGGCTTTAAAAAGATGATTTTCATCACTGTTGGCACACGGACACCCCTTTCTAACTTTGCAGCTCACCATATCCATTCTTTATTATATCAATTACTTTACAGAGCTGTGCGCAACACCATTTATCATATATATACTTATATTACTATACCAATTGCGACCAATTCTCTATCTTTCTCTCCCTACCCACCTTATGTTCATCGTGTACTGTGTTACAACCTTAGATTGTCTACGAGGAGGCTTAACTAGGCAACCGAAAGCTAGATTTTTATCTAGCCTAGGTGGTTTAGTGGTCTAGGGCGCTGGACACAGTGCAGGCGAAGTTGCCATAGATGACAGAGTATGGGTTCGATTCCAGCTCAACCCCATGCTGGATTTTCCGGTGTCAACGGCTTTAAAAAGATGATTTTCATCACTGTTGGCACACGGACACCCCTTTCTAACTTTGCAGCTCACCATATCCATTCTATATTATATCAATTACTTTACAGAGCTCTGCGCAACACCATTTATCATAATTTACATGTACACGTATCTTTGCCTGTTATTTTTACACAAAAGTTAGAAAAAATATAACGTCTTTTGTTTTATTATACTGGATTAATGTTTTTCATTCAACCACAATTTGCAGTTCGAAATGTCTGGATTGCACATATATTTAAATGAAGGAAGCAGAGGTACCAATGGTGTATCCGAATGTCAAAAGTCCGACAGAAATGCAACAACAACGACTACCAAAAACAGCTCTTAGATGGACTTTACCTGGAAGAAGCAGAGGTACCAATGGGGTATCCGAATGTCATAAGTCTGAAAGAGCAGAGACAAAACCAGTAAACATCAACAAGAACGGGACAAAAACAGACAACATGTAAAACATGGAAACACAAAATAACTGAATACCAATCAACAACGCAAACTTTAGTCAAAACAAGAGTGAACTCAGGTGCTCCGGAAGAGTAAGCAGTTCCTACTTGCTATAGCATACCCGTTGCGTTGCCAATAGTCCATATTTGATCACTTTTTGCCACTTAATGCATAGTGCATGCAGTTCATTGCAATCTGTTAGCTTTGAACAGTTCCTAATTATAATCAATGTATTCATCGTAAGAAATATATGTTTGTATTGTTCAAATGTTACTTTGAACAATTGATTTTCGTCGCCGTGAGGTTATAATTTTCAAACTAATATTATCGATAAAAAAACAAAAGAAATGATTAAGTTTGGCAAAAATCAAAATGGACCTGGTAGAGTCGATTAAGATTGTAAAAATGTTAGTGAAACAGAGGCAATTGAATTGTCAATACATTGTTGAAAGAGGCAAAGATGCACCAATGGGGCATTCCAGTGTCAAATGTCCAAAAGGGCAACGACGAAACCAGTAAACACGAACAAGCACCGAACGGAAATCAACAACGCGAACTCAAGTCGTACATTTGTAACATGAGTGAACTCAGAAAAGCATTAATTTGTTGGTTTTTGTCGTTAGAAATTAAAAGAAGTACATGGACTGTAGGTTTCATAGTAAAAACTGCACGAGTTAATAAGAATAATTTTGATTTAAACCCAGCACAAGCAGATCCAGGCATCGGGTTTACCTGAGGGGATAAAATGTCTCTTAATATTTCTTTAATCTTATGTTTTAATTACAGCATATGAGTTTATATTTCGAAAATACAAGACAAAATTGTATGTATCTTTATTGGATAAAAATACTTTGATTTCTTGGAGAAGCCAGACAAACTATGTTTTGAAATTCTATAGGGATTCAATTTCAAAGGGTTTTCGTCTAGTAGATATGCTTTACTATCAATATTTTATTAAAGGTAATATAGGTTCATCGTTTCCGGTTTGCCACTAGTAAGACGACTTATCTAAAGATTCATATACGTTTTAACAATATTGCCATGGCGTGTTTTTAAAACGATCATTTTTGTGATTGTCGTGTTATTAAACTAATGATGTAACTCGTTCGATGGGGATATAAACATATTATCTCGATTAGTTTCTTAAATCCACGATGTGTCTTTGTGTGACTATCAGGCTTAACGGGGAGATATTGGGTACCATAAAGCCTTTACATCACACAATATGTTTTTCCATTCAAATGACTTGTTCTAGCCACTGATAACGACCATTACCGAATGCGTGTTGTTGAGAAGTAAAGCAATAACTATCTAGTTTCCTAAGATCGCAATGGAAGAGGGAGGTTTGGCGCCATAAAATCTGGTTTAACCCACCATTTCGTTTGAAATGCCTGTACCAAGTCAGGACCATTGCGATCCACCAATTCTCCGGTGACTGATTCGTTTTTGTCATTGTCTCTGGACTATGAGATTGATCATTCAAGTTGGGTAGTTTTTTTATTACCTTTATCTACTAACCAACTTACTAATTCATTGACAAGCCAACTGACTAACAAGATAAATGAGACATCGTTTAGTCTGAAAGTTTTAATAGTGAAACGTTATATATTACTGCATTCTTAACAATAGTATACAAAATAAAAGTGGATATCTTTTTGTAACCCTTTTATCATTTTGAATTCGGAAAAACAAATCATCGTTTCATATGACTTCAACTGAATTTTTTCCAAAGAAATTTAATGAGATTGGTCATACCAGTTCGGTAGTTTAAATACTTTCTACCTTTATTCACATCATTTATGGTTTATTCTCATCCCCTTTAATCAACAGATTTCCAATCAGTCTCAATTCAGCATGAATGAAAATCATATTAACAGAAAACTCACAGGGGATAAAATTGTCGTAAATAAAGGTCAGCATTATATCAAATGAGAAATGACAATACTTTTCTAACTGTTGCACGTATTTAACTACCGATTTAAAGACCAGTAAATTAGTTTTATACCATTTATATGCATATTTAGATTAACACAAATTTGTATGCAAATCTTCTATCCATAGAACAACACCAACAAGTGGACCAACTGAATACAATTAGAGCAGTTGTTGTCTTTTTAGGTTAAACTTTTTATTGAACATGTATTGGCATTAATGTTTCCTATAGAAGTCGGTTGATTTTAACGTTTTTTCATGTAAGCAAAAATGTATGAAGAAACCAAATTATCATGTCTGATTATCTACAAGCCTTATGGGCGTTATAATATAAGAATCACATTAGTTGCTTGTCAGCCGTGTACCTTTATCAAAGTAGTCTTCAAACTTTACCTTAGAATTGAACAGATTAAATAAAACCCAATAAATGGGGAGATGTTGACCACATAAGTATATATGCTTCTTTTGGAAAATATAAAGACGTGTCATTTTGATAAAAAAAAAGATATTTTTCAATTTTTTTTTCAGAAAAACAGTTCTAGAAGAAGTATGTGTTTTACTTTAATAAGAACAAAAAAAAAGAAACAGACAACACAAAACACAAAAATACAAAAACAATTGTAATCAAGAAATATAAGATGTAATCATTATATAGAAATATTTGATGTAGGTCAATGAAATAAGTCAGGTAACTTGTTTTTTTTTATATATTTGATCAATGTTTCGTAATTTTGTGCCATCCAACGACAAAATAATCTGCAGTGAAAAGTGGAGCGGTCACTCATTTGTGGACGTCTCAAATCACTGAAACAAATTTGACCTTCTCCTGTGTTTTCAAAACAAGACTTGATACTTTATTAAGGAAAGGCTAAAAGATTCCATGGTCCTCGACATAAATAACCGACGTTATACAGACTGTTTTGGCTTAATGATTGAATTATGATTTCTTGAACTGCACATGGTTGAGATCCTTGGTTCTGGTTTTTGCTTCCTTGTACAAACATATTTGGTGGAGTACGTCTTCGGCACACATTGGTTTTTGGCTAACATCATTTTAATTCAACTGCTGCTTATGATAATCTTCTCCTTGAAAAATATATGCATATTTAGAATAACAACACAAATCGATCTGATCTATAAACACTTAACTTGATACTTAATATTTTAAAATATTTTCTTAAAAAAGTATATATGTACGGATTTGCTCTAAAATGAGTTAATCTTTATATTTATCAATTTTGAATAAGGGTCTTTAGGGACAAACCACAAAGAGCAAATATAAAACACACAATCTGATATCTTGACACAATTAAAACCTTTGGGTTAAGCCGTGAAATGAATAAATCCAGAGTCAATATTTTGCTTGAAATGTTGAATAAGTGTACGCGACACAGTTCACATAACAAACAGTTATTTAGAAAAACCATTAATAAATTAATTAATTTAAATGCATATAACTCAAATCAAGTCCTGAAATAGTCAAATTGGTCTTGTTAGAACAAAATAGGTTATGAAAAATGCTATTGAAAGAGAGAAAAGGGGCTATTAAATAATAAATATGTTGTTGAAATTCAAAAAAAAAATCAAAGCTTTAATTCTTGCCACAGATGAATGTAATAGGCATTTTTTGCAGGTTTGATAATACACAAATTTAATAAGAAAAAAATTCCCCAAGGTGATCTAGGATGTCGATGTTCAACTTAATGATTTCATAATCGTTTAGGATACTAAACGTGATTGTATTAAATTCAATTTGCAAAAATCGTTTTGTTTCATGAAAAAAATGCTTTGAAATTCTTTGTTAGCCTTTCAAAAGGTTTTTGTCTAGAAAAAATTACGAATAATCAGACATAATCAATATTTTATTAAATTTCGTTCAGGTTCGGCTTAACAACGAAAACTTAAAGATACAAATACAAAGGGGTATAAAACGGGTAATTTGCTTATGCTGTATATGAATATTTCTAGGATTAACCTCTCATCAGCAACAATTGAATCAAAACATTGGAAGGTCAAAACTCAAAAGTATTGAACAACGAAAAGTACTCGAAACCAAAAAAGTTCGAACAGGGAAGCCAAATCCAACACCGAGGATATCGACCATGTGCAGTACAAGGAAAGGACCCTGGTGTTTTAAACAATTTTGAATCTAACAAACGGTAGTTTCAACGACAAAATAGTATTTAATTGGTCAATTCAAGTCGGACAAGTCTGACAACCAACTTGTGATTACCATCGGGGACCTATGGTCCACCAGCAGCGGTTATCGACCCGGTGGTTTCTTAATAAGGTTCTTTTTGAGTTAGTAATTAATGCCAGTACGTCTCTTTTTCAACGTTCATTGCAGTGTTTTCGATCTTCTTTTAAATGATACTGCATCTGTTTCTTAACTCAGGTTGTTACCTTTTTGTCACCAAAGTGTACGTCTAGCATCAAAGCTACATTGTGTCTGTTTGACTACCGTGACCCTAAGAGAAAGATCTGCCACCATAAAACCTATATGGCTTAAACCACCTTCCCACTCGAAACACATGCACAAAAAGCAATCGAGGATCATTGATGACTTTGTGTTGCTAGAGAGTAAAATATCTTTAAAAATACTTACAACAAACTTACTTTGCAGTTTAGTCTGCTCCGCAATTTAACATTTTAAACTATTACATAAATTTTCACAATAACAAAAATAAAGATAATTGTACCCCATGTACAATTTAGTATTTGAAAGTGGAAACTGTCGTTTTGCATGCTTAGAACTTAATCTTCTGTGTGTGTCAAGTTAAATTCAAACTCATCGTTTATGGTTCATTATCATCTCTATTTCATCAACAGAGTTCCAATCAGTCTCAATTTGGCATGAATAAAACGCATATTAACAGAAAATGCACAAGGGATAAAATCATCGATGACAATAGAATTAGAACTATAGCGTGTACTATACTTTGATATTGATTGATGGAATACCTGTAGTAAAAAAAACCTTGAAACTGGTTGACAATTCCATGAATTTAGTAACTGATGTACTTAATAGTTTTCTTGAAAATTGGCATTTGGCATATCATTTCGTGTTCTGTGGCTGGTTTTGTTGCTATGTGCCTTTATAAATTTATTTCCCTTGAGAATGGTCACTCCTGAACATTTCTATATTAAAAAAATTATGATTTGTGGTGGAAATTATAGTTGATGTCAAATGGCGAAAAGAAAACAATAGGTCATAATGCTTGATTCTGAGGTATATAACATCAAAAATTTGTTGGGAAATCAGACTTCTCTAGATTTAACATAACTTTACCATAGTGAAGTCATTTGCCTTAAAAACCATAAAGTTGTATCAAGAATTTCATTAAACGTGATGGTCTACGCATTCAGTCATTGCATGTAAAAGTAGGTGTCAGTGTGCAAAGTTTTTTCTAAGTTATTTAAGGTAAAGTCTGGGGCGTTCCATAATTAGAATGAGATTCTGATTTTGAAGAGTGACCATCCTTAATGTTTGTCTGTTGATTTCCGTAAACATGGTAATTTTCGAGGGTGATGTTTTTGTGTTTTTTTAAATGAACCTTCCGCTTGGTTCATAGGTTTGCGTATTTTCCTACTAATCATACGTTTGACTTAAAGAATGATGCATTTGCCTTGGGAATTTTCGTGGATAATTGTTTTTCGCAATTAAGCGAAAATTCCCCCCCCCCTTAATGAAAATATTTATGTTTTAGTGACTTTTTACGTGAGAAATATCAAAAGAAAGCATTTGAAAGTGTGAATACCGTTTTTGTAGTGACATGGAAATCCTGATTGGAAGCTCAAAAGTTACTTTGTCAGCGTTATAACGAACATAATTTCTTATTATTGCACCTCCGCTGATGGCCTCATACGAGTACACTGTAGATTTTGTGTTGCGAAAGCAATGGTTGCGAACTGTGGGCTTGGTTTGTAATGTAAGTAAGTGATTAATGTATTCCCTTTGGGAAGAAATATATTTAAAACAAAATATTATTTGATGGTTTTCACTTTAAAGCTCGCAATCATAAAAGATTATATACCAAATTATAATTGAAGTTTTGATCCTGATATCATGAAAACTTGATTAGATTTAATGACAAAATTATGATGATGAATTCAAATCGAACATGAGGATAGCTAGCTATAGTTGCGTGGCAAATTACTTTCCATGATGAAAATTTTAAAAATCCTTCTTTAATATTTTTTCTATATAAACAAGTATTCCCAACAGAGCATATAGATGATTAAAGTTGCGTTTTAACACATAAAAGAAACATGTATATCTTCAAAAAGTACAAAAAGAGGGCAAATAATATATCGATATATAGGTTACGTAAATCAGACAAGGATACATTTTTGCCTATAAACCATTATGACTTTTTCCATTATTTTAAAAGGTAACACAGTGAATAATTTAGAAAGGGAAGGCTAAATGATTACGTGTTGGTTGACATCAATATGTTTACAAAGTTTGTGTGTTGTATGTTTCATTTATGATTCTTTGTTATGCATTTGGTCGTTAGCTTTGGTGATGGCTTTAGCTTCCTTGTTCGAACACATTCGTTAAACAATGTCTATTTCGACACTTTTGAGCATTGGACGGACTTACTATTCTTTTGATTCAGATGCTGCTGTTTACAGGCTACTCCTTGAAATATGCTTCTGCAGCTTAATTGAATTAACTACAGATGGGTGCATATGGAACCTTTATCACAATTTAAAAGAAAATAACAATTTCATTTAATAGTTACAATAAGCAGTCATGAAGTGAGTGTATTTGTGACTGATTTTGTGACTAATTTGAAAATAATGCGAGACTACTTACAAGTAACCTGAAAAATATTCATGGTTCAATGTAGATGAAAAGAATTTACATGTCTGTAATAGATAACATGAAAAACAGATGCGAATTTATATATACACCCATACCCAAATGGTTGACATCTATCTTGATTCTTCTTTTTTTCAATTCAATCTAAAAATATGAAAACGGTATAGTCCTCATCTGTTTGAATTAAGAAAATGTAATTTCGTTTCTAGTTCTTTTATTGGTCTAGCCACAAGTATAAAAGAAAACCGTCAATTTTATAATGTACTTTAAGTCATATGATGTTTTCCTTTGGGAACAAACTGAAAAGTGAAATTATAGATAATGAAATCCGATTTCTAGGCAAAGCTACACCGAAAGGTAAAGCGGGGAATTTCTTACATTTTGTACAAAAGCAATGATTTTCAAAGACTTGTAGAATGGTCAAACTATTTAAAATGGAGCATTTTGATGTTTTTGAAATAAAATGGATAGTCGCCATATACTCCTGATGGGTGATAGGTAATGGAAGTTATTGTTTTCATTTTGTGGTGGCAGTTTTCAATTCCATATACAGCATAACCAAATTAATTGTTTTATACCCTTTTTGACTCTTTTTGCAAAATTGCCGAACTTAGCGATTCAATCTCAAATGTCCATTGGATAAGACAAGACAAGGAAGACATACCGGAAAAATTGAAGATCGCAATGGTACTGGCTTGATACAGGCATTTCAAAAGAAATAGTGGGTTAAGAGCGATTTATGTTTAGACGTATCTTGAAACAAGACATTGTGAAACTCGCCTATTCTATAATTTACTTCAATACTTTTGATGTATTCCATTGGGAACAAACTACAAACTGCATATATAATATATTCTGATTTCTAGACAAATATAAACCTTAGGATTTGGCTTTGAAACGTATTAATCTTGAGTTGGAATAATGGTTTTCCTTTCAAATATCCAATTTAATATAACAGAAACAAACACTATCTATCATAACGTAGTTTTTGGCACACATGTAACAAAATATTTGTCTTTAGAAAGAAGCAAAGAGGCACCAATGGGGCATTCGAGTGTCAACCGTCCGAATGGGCAACGCCGAAACCGGTAAACACAAACAAGAACAGCACGAAGAAACACAAAACACAAAATCAACCGAACGGAAATCAAGAACACTAACTCAAATCGTAACATGCTTCGGAAGAGTAAGCAGTTCCTGTCTGCTATTGCACATCCGTCGTGTTGGTAATTTCTATAATTCAGTGTGTCAAATCAGGTAAAGGAAGACAACACAAATTTCTACGACAAACCAACATCTGCACTCATTTAGACATACATTTAAAAACCGAAGCAACTTAATCACAATGAAGATTTATTAACAATTCGACGACCCATACAGCAATCATCTTTATCATATAAGGAATTCTTTTCTTTTTTCTTGAAAGCGTTTCTGATGCTCAAATAGCATGTTTCTCTTCGTTCAATTTTTAAAAATGCATTTATACTACATGACTCTATCCCATTAATATATATTTATTCAATGAGGTATTTACACAATTTGATTGTTGCCAGGCAGTGATATTTATGCAATGGAATGTCTGAATGCAAAATCTAAATCGTCCATTTATATTCTTGTCTTCTTGTACATCTCTAGAGAATCATAGACTGATATTTGTGAGTTTTATCTACTAAAGAGGACTATCATTCAACCTGACATAGTGAGTTCGATGACGCGATAGTCATTGCGTGTCATATCAAATTGATGGTTCAATACCACAAGAACATCAAACTAATTGTAAAATCTATTTTCAGTGTTGATGGCGTTCGTGTTTTCGCTATAAACTGCTATCTAGATCATTCAAGTTTGAATGCTTTTAGGTGGTTTTAGTTTATACTAGTATATCATAATTTGAAAAAATAAAATCTCTGATAACGAATTTCAGATAAAATCTCAAAATTCTTACTGTGAGAGAACAGGGAAACAAATAAATTTGCAGATAACGCTTCCAAAATTTCTAAGGAAAGTATAACTGTGAAATCCATTTTGCATTAACCAAATTGCAACTTTAGGTGATTAAAATATATGATACTTTATATATTACGGAACATCTAGATTCTCTGTTTGACTTTGCATCTTGATATTAACAAAACATAGAGAAATCGATTTCGTAAAAACTGTTAAACTCATTTTTGTATTTAAATTTTGAGAATGACAATAAAAGTTTTAAGGAAATTAATAAGTTACACATAAATAGAGAAAACAAAAACACTATTAAAAAGAAATATAATGAACTTATAATAAAGAAAATCTCTAGCTTTGATGCTTCCTCGAAATTATACCTTTACAGCAAGTTAAAGTCTGATGTTAATGTTTCAGATTACTTAAACCTTCAAAACTTTAATAGTAGAAAAATACTTACCAAACTACGTATTAGTGACCATAATCTAGAGATCGAACTTGGTAGATACAAGAATATACCAAGAGAACAAAGACTTTGTAAATCATGCAAAGTAGTTGATGATGAAGCTCATTTCTTCTTTCATTGTCAAATTAATAATAATATAAGAAAAACATTTATTGACTCAATACAAAAACAATATGCTAATTTCAACCAGCTTGAAGCCATTGATAAATTAATTTTTGTACTTAACCAAAATATGGAAGTTTTGCCTACGGTTGTTGATTTTATAAAGCAATCATTTGAGTTGCGACAATGAGATCCACATTGGTCAAAGTCATACATATTTGTAAATACTATAATGTCGTTGTCTGTAGAGTTACATGTTCATTGTTTTTGTATGTTTTCACATGTATATTTGTATTTGCTTAACCTCTTTGAGGTTTTATTATGCAATAAAGTGTATTTAAAAGATTGAAAATAATGAGATGTGGAATAAGTGTACGCGACACAGCCCACAATTAAACGGCAATTTAGAAAAACCACAATGGACAATCGCCAGTAGCCTTCAACGAGGCCATTTGGCACTGGTCGCGGTTCTGCAATTGGCCCATGGTCTAAATAAGATGCATATAATTCAAATCCAGCCCTGAAATAGTCACGGATAGACCCCTTTCTTAAACAAGGAACAGAAAATATCAAATAGACAAGTACAAACGTGATTAGAATATATAACACGTCATATGTCTAAATATGAAACATTTAGATTCTCCGTGTGACCTTGCATCTTGATATCAACAAAACATAAAGTTATAGATTACATAAAACAATCAATTTCTATTTTATTTGATTGTAATTCAAAGATCACGACTTTACGAATTCGAACTAAACAAAATGTCAAGGAGGTACGTCAGAGGAGGGACGACAGCCTAAGGCCGTGTGCAAAGGTCATGTGGTCAAATTCACATCGTCTATCAGCATTTCAAATGTGATTTACGACCCTTAATTCAGCGTTTTTGTAACAAAATTATTTTACTTCTAATTAACCCCAGGTGTCCAGGTTTTTGTATATCGTCAGAACCAAAATCCAGCTTTCGTAATATACAATTTTAATACTCAGATATACGATACCTGTTAATTAATTTACTCATTTACAAATACACATTTTTTAAAAATGTAGTTTTTAGATTTGACATGTCATCTTTAACACTAAATTCTGAGAAAACCCTCTAAGTTCCATAGCTGATTTTTCAGACATGGAATATTTATATATTGGATATTTAAATTTTTTCAGCGCCCCATAGCGCCCCATTATTTTATTCGTATTTAACCAACAAACATTGCCAATTTTCTACTTATTTGCATATTTAAATCAAACATTTTTGAATTCTTCCAGAATCACGGATTTCCTAAAAAAATAACCAAATAAACAGAAAAGTCTATTTAAAAGAACATTATAAGGAATGTTGACGTTTAAAAAATGTATTTCTAAAGATAGATGGATAAATCATTTTTAAGGGTGTGGGCCGGAAAGTTATCAAAATTATTACATGCAGGCTCAGTGATTTCAGTTATAGACCTCAATGAATTAGAGTATTGTAGACCTGTATAAGTACACATTAGTATATATTGGTCCGAAAGATGTAAAGAACTTCGATTAAGACAATTTTCTTAACATATGAATAATCTAGGAAATCATTTAATTTATTTACTTTCAAGACATTTATTTGATAAATACATAAAATTAATTTGCGTCATAAATATTATCTTAGTCTTAACATGTGAAACCGAAAAAAATATATAAATATAAAGTATATATTTCAAAGGTGTTTGCAGCTCTTTGCTGTTAATCATTTGTTTTTACATGTTAATTAATTATCAATTTATTAGTGACCAGCGGCCAAGTACACGTGCGGTTTGATGTTGACCCGTCGATAATCACTTTTAGACTGATTGTCTATAGGCCACCCAATCGATAATATACAAGATATAGTCCAGTCGATTTGTGAACAAAATGCTCAAAAGATGGTAAAAGCATGAAATTTAGCATATTGGTAGAACAAAGCATACCAAAAAATATTAGCTATGGACCCAATTCAAAAAGTCAAAATGGCGGCCATTTTCAAGATGGCCGCCCGATGGAATTTAAAATTAGCAAATAAATTAAATTAAAATTCATTAAAAATTCTGCTTTGAAGATAAAAGCATCAAATCATGTATAATAGCAGTGCAAACTATTCTGAACAATATATTAGAAGATGGTTTGCCTAAAATTCAAAATGGCTGCCATTTTAAAGATAGCCGCCTCAAAATAGCATATATACGTACGAAATCATATAATCTTTTATTTAAGGTAAATTATGACCCAATTAGGCCCAAACAACAATGTATATGTGCTAAATCAAATTGAATAAGATGTATAAATATAATCTTGTGTCCGTTCGAAGATATCAGGCGGGGAGTGTACAGGAATATGCTGCATATCTAATCATATCAATCTGATTGTGGTAAAATTGTGTTGATGTTATCGTTTTTTTAATATAGTATGGCAGAACTAATTATATTTACATTGGAACTATCAACTCGAAATGGTATTTTTAAAGCCTACCTTTTGAAGAATTATATAAGCATTTTTTCCGGTGTCAGTCTGTCAATCCATATGTCTATCAATTTGTCCAGCCTGCAATAGGGGTGCTACATTTATGGACCCTATTAGTTATGACTCGACTTGAGCCATTTTACCCCCCCCTATAGGCTTCTGGCAATGCTTCTCAATTTTCCTCTGTCCTTTGAAAGTTGATGGATGCTGCTCCACATGTAACCATTCTCTATCATTTTTTTCTTGTTTCTCCTCCATGTCATTCTATGTCACCCCTTTTTTCTTGTTCCTTGTAATGTCCATTGTAGGGCCTGGTTTTTCCTTTGCGTAATGGGCTACCAAAGAGAGCGACCAGACGGGGATGGCTATGGTGAAATTTTAAATAAAAAAGACAGGATGGCAAAAATCCAGAAATAAAAAGGCATGACAGTACTTTGAAGTACTTTGGCAGGATTGCTGTTTTGACTGAAAAATTATTGTACCTTTAAAAATTTAAGTCCTCGCAAAAAAAATCCAGGCAGAGCATCTCCATAGCCTCCATCCCCATAAAATCAAATGGTTGCTCCCTAGCCACTGCCGCCTTCCCTTCTTTATTTCGAGAACAATAGGTGTGTTTTGGACTGTTTTTGTCTGTAATTCTGTTAGGCGGTCTTTTGGATGGATCAGAGACATTTGTATCTGAATACCTGAAGTTTCTGCATGTTGGCCATTGTTAGGCTCCGTGTTTCTGACCCTTACAGCAAGAGTGATCTAATTATAGCCCTGTATGCTAAATACAGATCTATGATTTAAAGTTATATATTGCTTAATTTACTTAGCTTGGTCTTTATGAATACTTGTTTCGATTCCCATACTTTTCAGGCATTCCAAGGGCCGTTTCATCATCTGTTGCACCAAAGTTGCTAATCACATTTTCTATATATATATAAAGTAAAATGTTGTTCTCTCAACGTGAGTCTTGTTCTTTTTTCTTTTTTTTTTGGTGAGTGCATCTATTTCGCTGATATTGATATTGTTTTTGTTAATTCTCATTATGGTCTCCTCTTTTTATACGTACTACTGTTTTGAAGCATTTTCAACCAATTCAAAGACGTTTTCTTACATTTGGTGGAGTCCATTTCCTCTTCTCTGGTGTGATTCTCTAATCATCTAATCAATTCATGGCCAAAAGAAACAAAGAAAAGTAAAGTAAACAGCCATGTCTAAAAACTGGACGTATTTCAAACTCTTTACTTATATCTCGTGGGTGCACTACCTGACATTTCGTTCCTAGAGCTGTACATATTCGTTATTGATGTAACAATTCTGTTTGGAATTCCATAGATCGCAAGAAGTTTCCACAGAATTTCTCGATCAAGGATATCGAAAGCTTCCTCGAAGTCTATTGTAATATATATAAAGGGAACTGTTTCATTGAATTGGCTGCTTGATGTGCAGGTTGGCTATCTGTTCAATGCAAGATTTTCTTTTTTTTCAATCTTTCTGGTCTCGCAGTTTTATGTCTGAAGTTTTTTTAATACAACAATGCTCTATAGTTTTTACAATTGATTAAGGCTCCCTTTCTAACAACTTAAATTATGTATTCGTTTTCCAATCTTATGGGAGTTCCACTGTGTCATGGGTTTAAGTATTTATGCTGTTTTTTAGGATTCGATTTAAATAATGACATAAATTCAGAGTCTGGCGTTGGTAAGTTTTCATGGTCTTTATGGCTTTGATATTTTCATTTTAAGATGACAATGAACAGTCTATATTAAGGTGGTCTGTAGCAGGCTGAATAAATGTCATTGTTTCAGGAGCTTATACGACAATCTTCACATCTAAACACAATTTTACTCCGATTAGCAAGATATGTAAATATTTCTGTACACTCCCCGTCTGATATCTTCAACCAGAATAGAGATTCCTTTGACACTTGTTTTAAATTTGTTTGAGCACTTATCTATTGCGTTCATTCATATTTAGGGGCATAAAAAACTTTGAATAGAACATGATTTCATAATGTAGATAAATATGCTATTTTGAGGAGGTCATCTTTAAAATGACAGCCATTTTCAATATAAGGCAATCCGTTTCTACTATATTCTTTAGAATATTTTGCACTGCTGTAATACACAATTTGGTGCGTTTATCTTCAAAGTACAATTTTTAATGAATTTTATTTGATTTATTTGTTAATTTTATATTCCATTAAGCGGCAATCTTGAAAATGACCGCCATTTTGAATTTTCGAGTTGGGTCCATAGCTAATATTGTTTAGTATGCTATTTTCTACCACCATGCCAAATTTCATGCTTTTACCATACTTTGAGCAATTTCGCCAAAAACCTGCACAAATCGACTGGACTAATATATGCGTCCCGTGTGCAAAGTGTCCAACCTCCTCTGGAGGCACGTGTTACAATAACCGAAACGAACTTAAAAATCCGTATTTAAGATTGATTTGACGCGTGACGGATAGGAACATTGCATTATGAGATGCATTTGACGGACAGGATCGAACGGATTGGTGACTGATCGATGACGGATTAATGACTGATCAATGACGGATTGGTGACTGATAGACGACGGATCGGTGAATGATTGAGACCGGATCCATGACTGATTGGTGACTGATTGATGACAGGTGACGAATCGCAAAAACTGTAATAGACACCGTTTATCTCTTCCCCATTGATCAAGTTCTAGACAAATATAAAACCTTAGGAACGGATTAATCTTGAGTTGGCATTATGGCTTTCCTTTCAAATATTCAATTTAATGAAAAAGCAAACAAACATAATCTACATAATAATAAACAACGTAGTTTTTGAACAAACAAAACCGACACACATGTAACAAAATATTGGTCTTTAGAAAAAGGACATATATTTGCGTGGTTGAAAAACCGAAGCATCTTAATCACAGTTAAGATTAATTAACAATTCGATCATCCATACTACCATACTACCATCATCTTTATCCTATATAGATTTCTTTTCTATATTCTGAAAGCGTTTCTTATGCTCAAATAGTATCATTCTTTTCGTTTAATATTCAAAAGTACACTTATACTTTATGACTTTATCCCATTAATATATATTTATCCAAAGAGGTAGATAACACAACTTGATGTCATGACTCTATCCCATTAATAAATATTGTAGATTACACAACTTAATTAATGTCAGGCAATGATATTTATGCAGTGGAATGACTGAATGCAAAAGCTATATCTTGTCTTCTTCTAAATTTCTAGAGAATCATAGCCTGATATTTGTGAGTTTTATCTGCTAAAGAGGACTATCATTCAACCTGACGTAGGGAGTTCGATGACGCGATAGTAATTACGTGTCATCAAATTGATGGTTCAATACCGCAAGAACATCAAACTTATAAATCATAAGTTTATACTAGTATATTTTAATTTGATAAAATTATATAATCTCTAAAAACAAATTTTAGATAAAATCTAAAACTTCTTATAATGAGATATCATACCCCATCTTCCTTAAGCTTTTTTTTTTATTAAAAATGAATAAAAGGAAAGTATTTGCCTACTTTGTTTACTGGAGAGCATGCAGGACTTACATCGATTTCCTTAGCAGAGCGACACGTCTGACGCAAAAATTGCTCACACAGGGTTATGTTGCTCCTCGGTTGCTGTCTTCACTCAATAAATCTTACGGAAGACATCATGCACTTGTAGACAAATATGGGATTTCGATATATCAGATGAGTGTAGTTGTTGGTTTGTCATAGGGTTTTGTTTTGTCTTCCTTTACCGGATTTGACACGCTGAATGGACTATTGGCAAAGCAACGGGTGTGCTTCAGAAATCAAGAACTGCTTACTCTTCCGGAGCACCTGAGTTCAGTCTTGTTTCGACTGGAGTTTGCGGTGTTGATTGATATTTAGTATTTTGTGTTTCCATGTTTTACATGTTGTCTGTTTTTTTCCCGTTCTTGTTGGTGTTTTCTGGTTTTGTCTCTGCCCTTTCGGACTTTTGACATTTGGATACCCCATTGGTACCTTTGCTTCTTTGTAATTCTACACCACCAGCTACAATGACTACGATTCGATTCTTTGATTAAAAAAGGACTCTCGGTATGTGATGACCTTGAGAGTCAGTTACACTGCCTAACTTTTAAAAATCTGATAACATGTTTCGTTCTTTACATTGGTTCTCTAGACATAACGTAACGTTTGATAAAAAAATTGCTTCCACAGTGTTCTGTTGATCTACGGTTGCTGTTTTCGCTTCAGACATTTAACGGTAGACACCGCGCACTCGTAGACAAAAATGGGATTTCTATCTCTCGAATGAGTGAAGAAGTTGGTTAGTCATATATTTTGTTTTGTCTTTTTTTACCTGATTTGACACACTTATTTGGAAATTACAAAGGGTGTGCTATGGCAGGCAAGAACCACTTACTCTTGCGGAGCACCTAAATTCACTATTATTACGACGTGAGTTCGCGTTGTTGATTTATGTTCGGTTGATTTTGTGTTATGTGTTTCTTCGTGTTGTTCTTGTTCGTGTTTGACGGTTTTGTCGTTGCCCTTTCGGGCTTTTGACATTTGAATGCCCCATTAGTGCCTCTTTGCTTCTTACAAACCAACCAGGTTTTTCGTAAAGTAAAATGTCTCTGTACAGACTAATTGTAACGTTTAGACAAATGTCTCTTAACAAAAACTCGATGTTATTGTTGTCCTGTTTTGGATAAGAATACCTTTCGTGCAATACTTTTTGTTTTTCGATCTGACAATGTTTCGAATGCTACCGATAAAAGGTCACGCCTTGAATTGCGTTAATTCAGCAAAACTAAATTAAAAGACATTTTTGTCCGCTTTTTGTATTTTGTGAGACAAAAACAATGGCTCTAAACTTGCAACATTCAGAAAAATAGTCGTATCATAAATAATAAACAGCAATATTAAAAAGCAAAAATTGTATTGTTAAACCCAGACACGGAAATTGCCAGACAATTTCAAAATCTTGAAAAGAAAACCTATGTATATCAAGACAAAGAAATCAACACACAGTGAATGGAGACAGTCTGATTGATTAAAAAGAAAAAAGAATGTCATATATTCTAATTGTATTATGATAATACTGACCCTATTATTATCAAATAGGACATGATAAAAACACATTATGGAAATGAAATGATAGGTTGACAAAATGTATAAAAAAATGATGCCGGGACCATGTTTAAAACTAGCATATATATTAGGTCATATTTCTGTGAAAAGCTTTTATCTTCAGCTATGAATTATCCGTTTCAATTTCACATTTGTTTAAACTCTAAGATTTTTCCTAGACATAAAATGATGATCATTGTTATAATTTTGTTCCCCTTTTCGGTATTTTTTTGGTTTTTGGTTAGAGTGCCCCTGATGAACCTTGAATGGAAGATGTCAGGCCTAACAAAATTGACTGTCTTGACCTTTTTGTAATTTTAATCTAATCCCATCCACACCCTCATCTATTAAGCAGTTGGCAAAAATACCAGAATCAAAATTTATATAAAGCAATTCAATCTTGTAATATAGATCTTACTTCTGTATATGGTTGAAAACGTGTCTACCGAATAAGAGTATATTAATTTCATTTTAAGCATTTCAAATTTTGGAAACTAAATATTAAAAGCTTGTTGTTCTTTATTTTAATTTATTATATATATCTCTAACCGGAATGATAACAAGTACATGAGATGTATATTTCAATGGGCACAAACCGTCCACTCTCCTCACCGGCTTGTTTTTATACTCTAACGAGACTGAATTCCTTCAGGAACTCGTAAAAAACAAGAAGATGAAAGAGGCAAGGTCATTTAATCTCACTATCCCATATATTGATGACGTCTTCTCTGTCAACAACTCGTCGTTTGGCAGATGGATCCCTTCAATATATCATCCAGAACTAGAGATTAAAGAAACCACAGACTCCATTTGTTTTACACCATTCTTGGATCTACATCTCGAATTTAACCCGGGTGGTAACCTCAGTACAAAAAATTACGATAAAAGAGACGATTTTGTTATTACCTTTATTTCATATTTTACCAACTTTCCAAAAATCAATTTTATTTTAGTTAGTTAAATATGCCCAAGCAATACATGTCATATGTTCCAATCTGTTAACTTTAAACAGTTATTTATTGTATCGTTAAGAAATCATGGATTTTGCTTTGTTTGAATTTAATAAGTTTAGACAATCGAATTCCTTGCCTTTCAAGATAACTGGTGATGTAATTATTTAATAGCTATCGGTAAGAAAACCAAATGAAAAGCTTAAGCAAACTGATTATAGACCTGATACAACCGGTTAAAGACTATTTAGTACTCAATACTTTGGAAACAAGCATGACTTTTCATTTTTGTACTTGCCAATTTTCCTACAGGTTTAATAGTTTTAATGGGTATAATAATACAGATTTTCCGCTAAACCAGGACAAAAAAATCCAAACATCAAACAATTCATAAACAAACATGCAAATTAAGACAAATATTAGATTCAACTAAATGGACTAAAAAATCATGGCCTACATACATGTAAGCAATTCGTATAATCTACATTTTGTAACAGTTTAAGTACGTACCCCCAAAAATATGTCCATAAAATAAAAGACACAAATATAACATTTACTTATCAAAGTGTGTTTTATTAATTTTTAAAATTTAATAGGGTTTCATTTCATATTCATATTGTGTATGGTAATGGCAAAAGCACCTTTGATGAGTCTTTATAGATTCAAAGCGCTGCAGTCTTAGCAAAATTTATTCGTAAGAAATTAATTGTATTTTCTGTTTGAAAAGGTTACTATCTAATAGTTATAGACGACATTTTTTTTCTAATGTAAAAGTAACATACATATATTTATGACTTGATCTTAGTGCTGACTGGGGCGTTAATGTTACCCGAATTACCTAGATATGTTTGTATGTGCTCTTAATCCAGATTTATGATTATTCATAAGAAGCAGTAGAAATACGCATATATCCTATAGATAATCGGTTTATCTATTTAAAGTTTGCATTAGGTTATATGAATCTTACGCAACAATTCCCTTTTTTTTGTAAATTGTGAGTTATCTTTTATTTGCAGCGTTATCTGCTCTTTCCAGAAGGTATATTATACTATTTACTGTGTGGAAAAATAAGTTTTTCTGCATTTAATTTTTAATTTGTCCAAAAATGGCCAAATGTAAAATATGATTATTTTGAAAAAAATTTGTAAATGGGAGTTAACTCACTATTTAAGAAAAAGGGAAATATCATAGTCGTGCGATCTTTTTTTCCCTTCGAGCGACCTTTCGTATAGCTGTATGCTATTTGATAGGTACAACATGAATTTATTATTTTATTCCTTAATACATCTATAATCATAGCGACATGAAAATTAGTAGGCTAGTGCCTTTAAATGTTAGAAAGAATGCATCTAGAACAAGAAAGATAATTTTCTTTTAAAGATTTCTACGAGAAAAGATTACATTTATGTTCTAAACGATGCCCTTGACTTTTAAGGTGATGTTTTTATATGAATGTAAAATAAACATTTTTAATGTTTTACATGTACGTGGTAAATTCGCATGTACATGTATTTTGTATAGCGATTTGTTAATCCCGTTGTCAATATCTGTTTATATATGCTATAGTTTTAATACAAAATTTTGAAAAAAATAATATATTTGAAACATTCATTTTGTATTGGTTGATAATTAAACGCTATTTTATAATTTTGTTTTTTTTTCAGCAAAGAAACGAGTAAGATATTTATCAACATTCGTATCATTTGAAATTTGGGAAAGGAAGACTGTCGTTTTGAATGTCTGGAACTTTATTCTTCGTTTTAGTTCCACAGAAATGCATAGTTTGCGATACATTATCTATTTTATTTAATCAGATTTCCAATTAGTCTCAATTCAGCTTGAATGAAAATCATATTAACAGAAAATTCCCAAAGGATAAAATTGTCGTAAATAAAGTCCAACATAATATTAAATAATTGATGACAATAGCTTTATAGCTGTTGCGTGTACTAAATCGTAGAATGAAAACCAGGTTAAGGGGGCACAGAACACTAAAGGGAGATAACTCTTAAATACCAGTTGAGTGTTTTACTCAGTCACATTTTATTAAACGAAAAAAAGCTTCCAACATTTTTGTCCAAGTGATATAGATACGAAATGTTCAAAATCCATTATGGTCAATGATAAATTTCCAAATTTTTTTTCTTCAATTTTCTCAAGATTAAGGAAAAATTAATCTGATAAAAGAACATATTTCTGCAAATTTTCAGGCAAATTAAAATGTCACAATTTCATTTTAGCCTAAGTGTTGGGTACCCCCTTAAAAAGGCAAGAAAGCTGAAAAACTTGCCTTAAGGAAAACTTACGAACCGAACATTACCCAAGCATGTTCCCTGACTGGTACAATTGTACTATTTTTGATAAATTTATTGTCTGGAATCTTGTTGTCATTTTTATTTTGACAAGATGTTTCCCTTCCAGTTCCTTTAATTTCAAATAATTGTTAAGGTGGCTGGTTTTGTTGTTGATGTATGCGTAATTATATGAATTTTGATAATTTGACATTTTTGTTTGAGTTAAGCCTCAATGTAAATAATAAATGTAGAGAAAATAGGTGTGTTCCAACCAGTTACAAGGGCATTACATGTGGTGACTACCGTTCTTTTAAGGTAATTGTTTTCGGAAACGTGCTGTTTATTTTACACCAGTAGCCAACGCTGTAGGTTTAATTTTAGTTGCGTTGGTAGGGTAGAGTACAAGGTTTAGTTTTTAAATTTCATCATCTTGTCTCCTAGATACCGTTTAAGTTTTTTTTTCGCAGTGCTAAATATTGCGGATTTCTTACCAACTTTTAGATTACTTTTTTTGTGGAATTCAATTTTAGGAAATACTTAGATTTGTATATACTAAACATATACTATATAGAGGATTACATTCTCTAGGGTTTATATTTTCGCGAGTTGCAAACTATCTCGAAAAAGCAAAAATTAGATACCTGCTAAAAAAAACCTTGTTCCTTATATAACGGTATTCAATTATTTATATGTTCTATGACAAGTCTTTTTGTTGTAAGACACAGTTTTTTTTGTGTTTAATTAGGGTCAAATCGCGAGTGTCCAAGTTCATGTGTTACCTTAAAAAAGGTCAAATCTAAGAATAACGCAGTGCTGATGATCTAAGTATCGATCAAATCTTTAAAAAAAAAACATTTTAGTAATAGTATTTATGATGAAAAAATCAAACCTAAAAGAAAGCCTGAGCTCCTGAACCTAAAGGGTATACAATACAGTGTAACAGAGGGAGATTATGACGTTGTCGTTTGATACATATTGTGTGACGTCATGAAAATAGCAAAAAAATAGTCAAAAATGTTTGAAAATGGCATCTTTTTGCAAATAACTTAAAAATAAGCACATTGAACCCTTAATTTTTTAATGCCATTCTTTAAAAGTACAACAATCCAACATCATGCTAAAATTTCAAAAAAATTGCATTGGACAGTCTTTTTCTTTCACTGAATTTCTTCAAGATTTTCATAAAATTACCTTATTAGGAATTAATCAAAGTATTGCAATTTTCAAATGGTGAAATAGTAAATAAATCAATATTCTCTTAATCGTAAAACAAAAGACAAAGTAGAAAAATGACCAATGGTTAAAAAAGTTATGCGATTTGGATAATTTCTAAAATATTTCACTTTTTCCAATTTCTGTGGAATGCATCTAACATTCAACTTTAAATGTCATAAAAACTGATCCGTAAAGACATGGTTTTCTTTTTACATTTAAAATGTGAATACTAAAATAAGATCAATTGCACATTTTCACGAATTTGTCAATGGCGGATCTTCAAGACATAAACTCAATGTAAAAGTACATTGAAATCCATTAGTGTATTTTCACTCAAAGTGCTAAATAAATACCATTTAAACAGACGATGATATGTATGCAATGGATCGACAACTGATTTTCCCATTGATATTCTTGTCTACTTTCAAATCCCAAGAGTATCATATCCTGGCATCTTTGAGTCTAATCTTCAAGTCAGATGTTCACTCAATCTGACGTACTGATTGCGATGACGCGATAGTTATTGCATGTCATCATAGTAATGATTTCATACTGTTAGACAAAAAAAAATACTTAGTGAATGCTTTTAAGCTGAACAAACATTGAGGCTATTTTTCTGCTTAATATCCATGATTTCCAATAAAAATCTAAAACCGTAATATGTTGATGGCGTGGGTGTTTTTGTTATAAACTGCATCTAGATTATTCAAAATAGCTTTATTTGTTAAGTGTTTTTTTTTACAACTCTTAATTATGATCTGTTACAGGTCTTATCCAGAGATTAGCGAAGCAAATAAAACGTCAGAATATGTATCTAAACGTCATTCAAGAAATTTATGATTGTCAATGTGACTAAATATGTCACAATGAAATTTTTTTAGAATATTCATAGCCTTATTATGATCTGCATATGGATGAAAACAACAAATATATTTGAAACTTTTTTTTAATATTTTTAAGAAGTAGCGATGCAGGTAGACGTTGATTATTCCTTCCCCAAACATAATTTTGACATGTGTGACCATTTATGAATTAATTGCAAACTAATATAATCTGATATTTTCCCCTATGTAAAGGAACGAGAGCAGTGTCTTTCAACCAATAAAATATTCGAACGAAAACTGTTTTACTGCTTATGATCAACTAATAAGAAAATAATGTGCTTTATGCAATTTTAAATGAAAGCCAAAAAATGTCCCGTTTTTATCTTCGAGTCGAGTTAATAATGTCTAAAAATTAACATTTGAGCTGTGCCATATATCATACCGTTTCCAACAAAACATCAATCTTTTGTTGATTCAATCCTAAGCGTCTCCAAATGAACTCTTAATTTACAATTTAATCGATCATTTAGATTGACTTACTCTCTCATCAGCGCCTATTCATTTCTCTTGTGTATCGTCTGCGATCAGAATGTCTGATGAGTTAAAAGTTCAATTAATCTCTAAACGTAATAAGCGACGATTCGATTTGACGTACTTAATCTCTAAACGTTATGGGTGATGATGCGATTTGACGTAGTCGTTTGTGTGATCAGTATTCGGTAACTCATATCAAATTAAGTTTGTTGATAGATGATTCAACTACGTTGATTGTAAGTGTTTATATTCTGTGAAAAATGAAGAAAATACATTAGAAAAATTGCCTTTTTTCCAATTAATCAAAACGCACCCCTACATACCCCCAATGATTCTTATCTTTTAAAATTTAAAAAACAGGTATCAATCATCTAAACAAAACAACAAGAAAATATAAACAATTACATAAAAGATGAAGGAATTTTATGGAAGACATCATGCAATCATAGACAAACACAGATTTTTATACAGAAGTTGGTCGGTCACAGGGCTTTGTTTTGTCTTTCTTTACCGGATTTGACACGCTGCTTTGAGCGTCAGCAGCGCGATGAGTTTGCTTAGCCAAGCAAGACCTGTTCACTCTTCCGGAGCACATGATTTAGGCTCGCGTTGTTGATTGCTATTCAGTTCTTTTTTTTCTATTTTTATGTTTTTGTCTGTTTCTTCGTGCTGTTCTCGTTCATGTTTATTGGTTCTGTTTTTGCCCTTTTAGACATTGACATTCGGATGCCCCTAGGTCCCTCTGCTTTGTTGTTAGTTACCTAACCCACTTATCACATACATGAATGACGAAACAGAAAAAGGTATGAAGGTGGGAAAAAGTACAAACTTCAGTGGTTTTTACTTTATTAAGTTAGATATTTGAAATAAATAAAAAAAAAACATATTCGGTATTGTAAATATTGGTATGAAAAATCATGCATTTGTGTCTCCCTATAATGTTCGTTTCATTGCCGTTAATATTTCCTCTCATCTTGTTCTTTCTGGTACATTGCATTGCAGTCCTAATTTAACATACAGTTTTTCCCTCTGTGGAGTTGTGAATAATTGCATTTGCCTGTTTCCATGCAATTTAATTAATCTCTTTTGGATGTCATGTTAAGTCTGTTTTAAAGCTTACATTTTCTTAATCAAAAGATAGCATGTTAGTTTCTGTTGATCAAAATTTTAAGAATCTTGCCTTTGATTAATGAAATAAATCAATTTCAAGCGACTGATTCAATTACAGTAATGTAATCTACATCACCTGCTGCAGCAATTTTAATTTAAAAAGATTTGAGTGAAATTTGGTGAAGGGGAAATTGGTGCTTTAACTGATCATATTCAAAATCAAAATAATATAGTATAATAGTGAAATATGTTCCACTTCCTTTACTAACCTCTTCTAATTCCTTATAATTTGTTAAGGGTAACGAGACCTTTGTGGTAGTCTAAGAGTGTTTTAAGGAGCTGATAAAAAAGTACAATACTGGCCAAATACATTTCAGGTAATGCTTAGAAAAAAATCTTGACTACGAGTTCATTATGTAACTAGTTTCCTGTACGATGGTTTCCTGGGATACCCCAATTTCTTTTATATGTTATGGTCTTTGTGGTCTGTATGGGTATCAAACTGTGACAAACACTCATTCAATCACTGTTAAGGTGATTGGTTAAAACAAGACACAAATACCACACCAAGGAAAATTATCTCTGCTCATTTAAAAGGTCTTATTAAGAAATGTAATACAACGAAATGAAGTATTATTGACATCATAATATTTGATTCCTTTATAGCCAGTTTTTTTTTAGTATTGACAACATTGATATACATGTGTGGGGACGATATGGAAAGAAAAAAAACGTGCGTTCAGTTCTACGTTGTATTTCGAATCGTCAAGCTATAAAAAGAGAACATCATAAACCATGAAAACGTTACAAGTTGCGGAACGCTAGCGTTAACGTACCCACTGAATTCTGGACATACTCCGGGCCACGAAGAGTGCAAGAATAGGCTTTCGAAGCCTGCTACAAAGAATAGGTAAAACTTTCATATCAATGAATTCATAGGAATTGCAGTTTCGAAAAGTTGCTATCAAGTTCAAGGATGCTAATAAAATCAAGTCTGTATGCGATTCCAAAATCGTTGTCCGGTTGTCCTTTCCTATCCATTAGCATTATCCAAAATCGAAGTCCAAAATCAGTATCTGTGTCCAAAGGGGTTAAGTTGTCCGTGCATACATCTATGAATGAACTTTCCTCCATCAAAAACAATTCTTGTTAAGGTTCTTTTTGCACATTTAGTTACTATTAATATTCCAAATGTCCAGTGATAGATTGAATTGTTTACTGCTCTGCTGTACTTGTATATCTTGTTTATGGATTGCACATTGTTTGACATTATTTCCCGGTTGATTCTCTGTGATGCTGAAGTTCTTTTCAATCTACGTTTCAATGATCTTCGAAAACTCACCCTGCGTTGTGTCTTCTGTTTTCTGTTTCTTCTTACATCTTTGATAGTTTTCGTGAATTGAACTCGACGAGCTGTAAACTTGGCTTTACTTGACCTTCTTTGTGGTTTTCTCTGTGTCTTGAAGTAGAATAGCTTCTTCCGGCTGAATGAAAAATATGCGTTGGTCCTCTGTTGATATACATTCAATCTCTCTAGAATCTTCCTGCGTACACGTTGTTTTTATGTCTTGTATGTCTTAAGCAAATTTTCTTTTCGGTTTCTCCTTTGTGTTACTTAGAAACGAACGTAGTTCCGAACATTTATATTTAGATCCAGAGAAAACATTGTTGTGCTCATTATTTCGTCTTCGATGTAAGGGATATCTGTAGCTTTCAAAATTTCTTCATCTTATTTTTGCAGAACTGATTTGGTCTGTACCAAACTCTCCAGCAAACGAGTTAACCGGTCTGTGACGTTGTCTTTACTTTCTCGAAGATTTTCAACCTCGTGGAGTGTTTTTCAGCAAAAAGTTTATGGCCATGTCGTATGGCGCGTAGGTCCTCCATTGGTCACGGCACCAAAATGTGGGGACGATGTGGAAAGAAGAAAAATACGTGCGTTCAGTTCTACGTTGTATTTCGAATCGTCATCAAGCTATAAACAGAGAACGTCACAATACATAAAAACAGAATAGAGTTAAAGAACGCTAGCGTTAGCGTACCCGCCGAATTCTCGACAACATGTTACATTTAACGTCAACCAAAATAACCAGTTTTACCAGTATGATCTGTGCTGATCTTGTTCGTATTTACCGGTTTCATCGTTGCCCTTGTGGATTTTTGACACTCGATTAATTGCAAAGTAAGAGGGGTTAAGAGATTTAAAGTCTGATTACTTTTAATATGGACATGTACAAAGTGAGGACTAATAAGGCCTAAAAATTAATGTAATACATACATTTATATTTTGTGTTCTATATTTGGAAAATAAACTGGCTTTAATAGTTGCTCGTTGTGTTGTTACCTATTAAAAGTTTTGAAATCTATGGGTTTTTTCGAATATATTTGGTATTTATGTATCCTTTGTGTTATCAAACTGTTATACAAGTCTGTTTAATGTAATGCAGTTATTTTTACAACATTCTCGCTGATTGGATTTTTATCAGAGATCTGCTGCTTCAGATTCGTTTCAAAATAGATTTATCTTTCTTTATACTGTATATTGGCAGCATCATCTTTCTAGTGTCTTCCAATAACCTAAAAAAAAAAACATTAACAAGATTTATCTTTATGAACATGCAAAGACCTGCATAATTTGTCAATTAACAAAAAAAAACAAAGTATAATACATAATACAAATCAAACTCAGTGCATTCTTGACTAATATACAAGAAATCTCCTTATAAAATGATAATTGTACGGCATCAAAACACAAGTCTGTTCAGAACAGGGTAAAAGAGACACGAAGAGTGCAAAATGTTAAGCTGTTGTTTTTCTGTTTAAGTAACTCCATGTCCATAGTTGTTCGAATTGTGTATGTGTCACCGTTTGTCGACGCATTGAAATCGTCAAGATTCGAATGCCTAATTATAATCTTTGTGTTTTAAAATTTAGATTTGGACAGACGCGTGACAAATGTTTGAAAAAAAATAATTTTATCTACTTTTCGCGTTTGCAATAGATTCCGGAATCTTTATTTCAGGAAACTGTTAAAAATAACCTTAATTTGACTTTTCTCGAATATTTCCTTGATAATGCAATACCGATAGCCATACTAGAAGTTCCATATTGACATTAATTTTGAAATTCTGAAACATTGTTGATTTGCCAATCATAATTTGAAAAGGTTTCTGTGATTCTTAACAAAACAGTTAAATGCAGATATAGAAACTTTTAAAGGAATTCTTAATGGTCGTTCAAAGGATTAAAAACAAACATCGACATTCGTAATTATATCAACAACAAAATCTGTTAAACCTGGCAATTATGTTTGTTTTAATACAATTGTTAACAAAATCTAATTGATTACCGCTTTGTTATTTTATGCATGTCCCCCGGAGGGTAATCACAAGTCTGGGTTTCTGATTTGTCTGACATGAATTTACTAACAAATTTCTAATATTTTTGTCATTAAAATTTTTTTTTTAATTCAAAAATGTTTAAAACTTTAGGTGGCTTTCCTTGTGCTAAACATTATCGATATCCGCGGTGCTGTAAGTTAGTTCAATCATTCGTAAACAACACAATCTATCGTATTTAAATCTAACAATGAATAAAAAATTAAAATTCGAGAATTATCCAGGCACAATCGAATGCCTTTATACTTCAGCTGTATGTGAATACGACAGTATTATGCAGTGAAAATATCAACAAAATTTTAATGGAAAACGTGAATTTTTATTAATCAACAGTAAAAGGCTATTAAAGTGTTATATTGATTAGTATCGCATACACCTTAATCAGACCACATGCTTATAGAAATTTTCAACACTTCTTCATTAAAGACAGCATAGCCATCACACTTTGCCTTATTATATAAATATTCAGAATTGTTATCTGGATTTTTGAACATGTTTCCATGCTTCAAATAGGGTAAGTAATTTGGGGCAATTTGTTTTATATTTGCTGTCTGTCGATGTCCTTTTGCACTAATGGGGATAATCTAGCTAATCAAGCTGCTATTTTTATAAATATTATTTGAAGTACTATATACAGAAAAAATGTTTAATGTAATGTTTGATTAAATGTAAAATTATCATTATTTTTTAAACTTATTCGGATATTGCAGTAAAACAAAATATGCAGCTGTAACGGCATAAATTTGAATGAACATAGTAATTATAATAGCGTAGATGGGAATTTAGCTTGTCAAAATTCGTCCTAATGATGTTAGTGGAAGTTTTCTTACAGTTTTGTTTTATTTTAAGATTATATACCTGACTGCAATTTTACTGTCTGTAAAGAGAATAATTCAATTGAAAACCAAGTCTGTAGTAACAAATTGCATTTTAAAAACAATTTCTAAAACACGTTTTATTTATTTGTAGTTGATATTTACTATGTATGAATTATTGCTTAGTTGTCTCCTGATAAACCCCTGAATAGTTACGCAATTAGTCTAAATGTGACATAAAAGAGCATGAAATAGCATAGATTGAGCAAGTAATGGTGGAATTACCATAAACTACATGCTATAATATGTGCAATCCATGTTGCAATTATTTACGACCTACACTTATGGTCCATATGCTGGTAAACCCGCAAATGTTAGTTCAGATAAAATATTGATTGCTAAAGGGGGCACAGAACACCTAAGGGAAATAACTCTTAAATATCACTTGAACGTTTTAGTCAGCCACAATTATTCAGACATCTCAAGCTTCTCAATGATCAAAAAAGGAAATGTTGAAACTCCATTATGTTCAATGAAAAATTTCACAAGAAACCTATGGTTCGATTTTCTTAAGATTTGACATATTCATTTATATGACTAAAGTGCATATTTATGCAAATTTTCATGAAATTTAAACGACACAATTTTATTTTAGCCAAAGTGTTGGGTACCTCATTAATATATCATTTTCAATTGGATACTTGTTTTAGATAGTACATTGATAGAATATAATGAGATGTGGAATAAGTGTACGCGACACAAACAACAATATTTCTTGATACAAAATCTTTACACAGATCATTTTTGTTTTAAAGATTTCAAGGCAAACGGAGTAATTTGTGATATAAACGACAAAAACTGTAACACGAGCGTTAATTTGTCTAGGTCTGTTGACAATAAAGCTCCATATCAGGAAAATCATGAACATTATTTGTGAGCATTTCTAACAACTGTGATGGTTTGTGCTGTTTATTCTCTGTGAAAGGCCTGCACTGGCACCATCACTTTTGTTATCAAATCTTCAAATTTATAAAAATACCTGTTTGAATTTAAAAAATTGTCCAAATCCGAATATTATGTTTACCCTAGACATAGGTTGATCATAACTTTGTTTTCAATTCGTCATTATGGTTTATTGTACTATTCTAGTGATAAAGTGCTTGGTATTTTTGATAATTTGAGTAAAGAGCCTCTGACGAGTCTTGCATCGATTAAAAAGCTCGTCAAGAACAGCAAATTAATTTTCTGTAACGTTTTTTTAATTTTAATAAGCTCGTAGATCGTTTTTGTTTGTATAGGTTAATTTTTTGTAGAGCGCCTCTGATGAGTCTTGAATAGACGAAACGGGCGTCAGGCGTAGCAAAATTTCTTGTCTGGAACTTTGTTGTCATTTTTATTTAGAGTGCTATTTTAAATTTATTCCAATTTCCCAAAGGAATTCAAATATCACTTATTGTTTAAATCAACATTTCAAATATTAAATCCCAGCTTTAATTAAAAGGATGACACTTTATAGAGGAATTTTCTGTAAATAATATCATGTACTATTTTGCTGGAAGCTTATGTCAATACGACAGTTATATGCAGTTACATTTTTAACGGATGTTAAATAGGGAAATACAAAACGTTGTTAATCAACAGAAAGAGCTATCAAACTGTTATCGATTAATATCGCTAAACCTTTACCTTATTTATTTCACATGCCTTGAAGCTCAATTTAAGTCTGTGTTTTTACAAATAGGATATACAATATTTCAATATAACCCTTTAGAATCGTTTTCTGGATTTGTGAATTAGCCTGGCTTGCATGAAATTGGGTAAGTCAATTAATTTTTGAAAATTTTTCGTTGAAATTTTGCAAAAAAGAGAAACATATGTTCTTCTTCATACAGAAGCGGATGGAATGAATCTTTACCCCAAATTAGTTATTTCTTTCAACCTACGAGACCTGTCAAGTATGTTAAATTAAAAGGACTGCGTGATTATTTTATCAACCAATATGTCATTTTTTGGTATTTTTGGTTTTACTGTTCTATGCTCTTCATAATCATATAGTGTTTGGCATTTTTTTATATTTTTTGGTAGAGCGCTTCTGAAGAGTCTTGAATAGACGAAACGCGCAGCGTAGCAAAATTTATTTTCTGGAAGGTTGTTGTCATTGTATTTTCCAATGCAGTTTTAAAATTTGAAATGGCGGGAAGGCACACGCCAACATTTAACTATGTCTTCTATTTTTTTGTTTTGCTTTACACGTGCAACTGTTATCATTCAGATACTGTGTGCAGACGAACATAATTGAATATCTCTTCTTTTGAATAAATAACAAATTGAGAGTCACAACAGTATCCTTAACTGCTTTATAACACATCTCAAGTTTATTTTTATTTGTAATATAGTTGTTTTGCTCTTATATCTGTGGATGGTCGACACTTTATGCTGACAGGTTACCTTTATACTGACACATTTGAGCAGGGCATAACGATGTGTCTTTAAACTACTTTTGATTCTCAAAGGGAACTCAGGGCAATCTGATGACACTGAATAGTCCTCTAAAAAGAATTATTGATATGTACTCATTTGCCAATACACTGTAGTTCATATTTACAATATCTGTTTGATATTTAAGTTAAACCTTGTTATTTATAATGAATTGAGAAACACACAATGTGTTTATGTATATCCCCCATCCAGTTTGTCATTTCCGAGGGCTGCCGTTGTAGTGCCCTCGATTGAGTATGCTGTTATATATCTCTCCAAAGTTTCACCCGGGTTAACCTGAGATCGTGAAGTCGGTGGTTATCGTGAACTCGGTTAGGCGAAATGTAAACAAACGAGAATTGACCAATGGGAAAAGAGAAATTTTGACTAAATTGTAGTCGTTAACGCGGTTGAAAATCAAAGCTGTTATCGTTTAACTCGGTTTAAGTTATCGTCAACATAACATGATTACATATGCCTTCAACGGTAACTTCTAGTTTTAAAAACGTACTGCATATGTTTTAATGACACTATTCTATTGAGAAAACTATAACAAAAGGTTTACAATGAACGTTTTGGAACGGAATTCCCGGATTTGCACACTAACGATTTATGAAGCATTTTCTCTATGATCATTAAAAAATACATAAAAGGTATTTCCTTAATAGTTGTTAACACCCCATAAAATAATAAACAGAGCGTGCAGATTCATACAATATACAAATTGTGGCAAAATAAAAAGATTTTAAAATCACAAAAAAAACGTGTACAACCTATACCTCTTGCTTTTCTGGACTGAATCAAACGAGCATTAATTTGATGACAAACTAAAACCAGTTTTAACGAAATACTTATAGTTTATCATTATTGCGTTGCCAGTACATCATTATCATAGACCTACACACTGAAAGTATTTGTATACGATTATAACAGCATACTTTTGCACAAATGTTTTTTTTTTTTGTTCCGCACGGAGCCAAGGATTGTTTGTTTGTTATTTGTTTTATGTTCAGTCAACATTATTTCAATCATTATCAGGACAAGAACTAATTGAAACAACGAATTGAATTGTGACTCAAGACAAAGCATCCATAGCACAGCCTCATGTATGCCATGCAAAAGGGCTAATGTACGACCATAAACGAGAAGGAAATGTACCAACTCATATGACAGGCTAATGTACCCCCACTGCACCATAGGCCAATGTACCCAGAAAATAACGAAACCCTTCCCCCCCAAAAAAAATCGCATAATCTGAAACTTTTACCTATGGTGGCTGACAAATAAGAACACTTACATGTACCCGTCCAGAAATGAGGTCATATACAAGTTTGAACACCTAACAGAGTGGGATATAGCCAACCCTTAACCAGGTTCACATATCTGTCGAAAATACAATACTGAATCCTGGTTGAACCGAAACACACTGAGCGAGAAAAAAAGGGTTTGGGTGGGAAACAAAAGAACTATTAATTTTGAAGACCACAGTTTAAAGGGCGAGGTGGTTAGGGGCAGAAAATTTAGCCTGTATGTGATGAAATACTTGGCGATCCTCAAGGTGATCTTTTACGTGCATTAAGCATGACTAATCAAAGCTGTGTTAAGGACCGGCGTGCCGGGCGCGCGCCCTCCCGTTTGACAGGAAAATTTGGTTCGAAACTGTATTAAATAAGAAGTACCAAAGAATTTTTTTAATTGCGCGCCCTCCCCTTTCACAATTTCTGAATCAGCCACAGGCCCTATCCACTCACCTTGACCATCTATGGTTTGCGGTCAGGTTTTCCGAATTATAACATGATGACTCCCGTGTTCATTATGACATTATTATCAACCATATTAGGCACATATCCCAGTCGTTATATGGGCTAAGCCAACGGATCCAATGTAAGGCGTTTCTGAGCGCTCTTTAGTGGACTACTTTCGACAAGGTAAGCGCCTTTGTGGACTTATTCGCCTCCCGTGCACCACACGGACTCGGAATCAAGTGAATCCCCTTTTTATGTTAAATATTCTGTACATAACGACTGCCATAAAATTGAGAATTAATTATAAAGGTCAATGATATGATTAAGGGTCGCAAATGTACCTCTTTTTGTTGGATTCAACGAAGTAAAAAATTAATTAACTCAACAACTACTTATCGCAGCCTTTTGGTATTTGGTATGTAGCATAAGTATGCATGCAGTCCCATACGGCATTGGAATTGATTTTAGGTCTGTCGCTCTCGATCTACTTCCTGTATAACAAAAAGACGGTCACTATATCTTGACATGATGTTTTTTTTTATAAACAAAGTTAATTGGTTGAACATTTGTACTACACATGTACCGGTATATAGTGCCAATATTGAATAAGATGTTGGTTAATTATAAAACGGCAGAACCATTACGTAGAAAAACATTGTTAACGGACGATACATGCAATTTTTTCACGGTTTATGTCAATTTTCAACTTTTAATCTCGAAAATATCAAAAATATGAATGTAATAAACTTTAAAAAACATGCCCAGTATATAAACAAGAACATATTGTATAAGGATTTAATTTCTTTTTGTCGAACACAATGGTATATTTTCAAATCATTCACAAACGGTGTGCTCGATTTGATTACATTGACACGGACAATTCAAACTGGTTAATATAAACAGGCCTGTATAGAGTAATAATCTGGTAAGTTATGCTTCTATATAAGTAAAAGAAGTTAATAAAGTTTTGTTTTAATGAAAATATCAATATCCAATAATAACGTTCAATAATTTTTTATATATTTCAAGCATAACAGAATGACTCTATATACATGCAATAAAACTTGGTAACGGACCGATACATGCAAAATAATTGCGTTGCAGTCAACAGGTGTAACTGAAATACAATTAAGAGGTACATAATTTGATAGTGTTCTGATGATACAAATACAAGACAGGTCACTCTTGTTATGTTGACTGCAAAAAGTAATACATAATGTCATCGTTAATATTAAAAATTCATAGTAAACACAAAACATCAAAAATCATTGGAAAAAAACTATTTTACCTAATGCTCTATTTACCACAACATGAAAATGTCAGCGTTCAGACGGGGAATAAATTCTGTAATGCATATTACAAGGTTTAAAACAACAACTTAATCCCAACCAATAATTCAAATATAATAGAAGGTAATAAATAAAACGACCGAACTTGAAGAATCAATCTGAAACGTGGAACTGAAAAAAAGACAAAACAACGCAGACACACCGGAGAAATAAGAGATCGCAATGGTCTTGATTTATAACAGGCCTTTAAAAATATGGTTGAACTTGGTTTTAATGCACCAAAACCTCCCTCATTCATATTATTTATCGGTACAAGTTGCAAAAAATATATGTTTTGTCTTTGTTTTGCGTCAACTCTTTTTGTGAAAACCTACCAGCCAGCAAGGCAAAAAAACACACAGAGAGACAAAAACAAAATTCATTTGTATATGCTTATTCAGACATATTCTTATGTCATTTAGGCACCATAGTCCTGCACAACAGGCTGATATCATTCATTCTGTAACTTGTTTATTTTCACATTGCAGAGACACTTGGGTTTTGTAAAGGAACTGACAAAATGCAGTCAACAATCATTCCATAAAATTTACAAATTTTTGAAAGAAATGTAATCAAATTGTCCGATTTTTCACCAATACAAAAAATATTTGTGTTTGTTTTTGTCATAATATGGACACAAACCTACCAGCACGTGAACGCAAAACAAAGAAAAACTCTACTTTGGCCTAAAAACAAAACTACCGAACTTTAATGTTTGAAAATTATTTTACCTTTTGGCTTTTATCTTAAATTACAAATGAATATTATGGGTCATTGTGTATAAACACAAGACAGTTAAAAAATTCTTTCGCGAAAGGTTGTTATGCAAATAATCTCAGTACATGGTACATAATGTACATTTATATCGTATAACTTGTACAACGTACTTTTTCGTACAGTACTTATTCAACATTCTTTACAATGTTGTAGGAAAATGTCAACGTTCCGATTGACGACTTATCCAAATAAACAGAAAACGCAAAATTATTTATTTTCTATCCAATCTTAAATCATGATTAGCCAAATCACTTGCAGATGAAGACATTTGAACCATCTAAAAAACTTTAACTTGAGTCATTTATGTGGCAATGTATTAAATCATGCTGACAACCATTACAGATGTATATACCCTTGACCTTTACGATACATGTATATGGTTCTGCCGCTTTTGACATAACTAAAACCATTACATGTACGTACATGAAGCTTCATACGAACGAACACCAATAGCCATCTTACAATTACAACAAAGGATAAGGTTGTTGCATCCACCTGGCGGCACCAGAACTGATATTGATACATTTTTTATTTAATATTAATTAATTTAACTCAGTCTGTCGTTTGCAGTTAAGACACGACGTTCATACGACAGTCGCTGACAAAGTATATACACGCACCATTTGTCTGATACATTATAAATCATGCATGTATTCGTCCGTAACGTAGATTATTTGCATGTACCCCTTTTTCTTAAACAGCGACATGCTTTGCAGTCCATGACTTCGTGAATAAATTGATGAACAGCCTATACAATTTCAAAAATCATTAAAAGAGCACAAAACTTAAAAAAAAACACAAAAAGTGGTTTTTGCTACACGTATTGAAAGTGTGCTATAGTACGAGGGTAGGCTATTGGTTTGTTAATGTTCTCGAAAACTACATGGACGATTTCAATGTTTCAAACATAAATATTTAGCTAGTTCATTATTCTTTATACTGTACGCTTAAGTTTTTCTATTATCATTTGTAAACAAATAAAATGTCTTACCTTTTCTGACTATATCCATCCCAAATTGTGTATTTTACCTGTGTTTTAATCCGTTTCAAGGATTTTACGTCTATGTCCCGTCCGTCAACATTATTTCTCGTCTTAATGGTTCTGCCGTGTGATTATGTTAATGATACTTATTCGTGTCCGTGTGTCTGTCCGTTTAAGGATTTTGTTAACCTTTTTTGCTTTTTTAACCCGAATTCGAAGTTGCAATTTGCAATACCGTTTATATATAGTTCCAAGATTTTGGACCATGACCAAAACAATTAATTTAAGTTGACATGGAAAAGTAAATTAAAAAAAGTAAGATAAATCTTTATAAAGTACTTTAGCAGGGTCAGAAATAAATAATCGGACGCATGTATATACCCCAAGTTTACCAAACACCGGCTGTAATTAATTAGAGAGTGGTAAATTGCGCATGGTTGACAACCTTACTACAGTATTATACATGTATTTTATTATAGTCCGGTAATTTTACCTATATTTACCCCTTTTTGGTTTCTTTCCTTAATCTGTTAAAGAGATACTCTTAATTTCAAAGACCAACAAGTTAATTTGTTACACTAACATAGGTTTCAAACATCTGAACTATCACTATTTGATAAGAGAAAGAAGCTTTTGGTACATATTACATTATAAAAATTCGCGGTTCACGATAACAGTAAAAAGGAACAAACCGGGTTGATCGATAACATTAACCGCGTTAACGACTACATTTTAGTCGAAATTTCTCTTTTCCCACTGCTTAATTCTCGTTTGTTTACATTTTGCTTAACCGAGTTCACGATAACCACCGACTTCACGATCTCAGGTTAACCCGGGTGAGTTTGCTTTTTGTGTAATTATTTGTTTAATTCATTCTCGATAAGAACCAATTACTGTTAATGTGACCTTTACGAGCCTTGCTTATCAATGATCAAATAATTGTATTATTACCTTATTATCATATATTTTATGCGATAACATGTGCACTTCATGTGATGTTCGAATCAAATGACTGTAAAATTAAACTTCCGTTAAATAATAGCATCGATTGCTTTGAAAATTTTGTGAAACTTTTAATATTGACTGTTGTGTTTATACAGTTTATTGATTATTCAGTTTGAATTTTTCTGGTGATGTCAAAAATCTGATGTGGGAAACACAAGGGTGAATAGTTGCAGAGGCATTCTTCTTACTCCGGGTCTTGTACATGTAATACTATGCGTGTAGCTGATTGCAATTTTGGTTGGATAATGTTTTTTTTCTAAAGTTTTCAGTGTCTGTTGGTTTTTATTTGTTTGGTGGGCCTTGAATACACAAAATGTGAATGAGACGTATCAAAATGTATTACCTTGAACTTTTAAATATCGTTTTCGCGTGTGAAAAATTTCACGCTTTTTTTGTGTCAACGATCGGGCGATTTTGTATTGCGTTATGAATTTTCGAGGCTCTAAAAAGGCTAAAATAATACATTGAATGCAATTTTTTAGAGTTTTTAGCGTGGGCCTAAGTACATTTTTAATGAAGCGTAGCGCTTCATGTTGAAAATGTGCGCAAAGGTCCACTCTTTTACACACAAATATTGCATTCAATGTATATAATTACATTACGATTAAATGTATTAAAAGTTTGCACAGAAAATTGCACGAAATGCATGGTTTATCTTTTTTAAATTACTCCGCGCAATTCGTTGTTAAGGTGGCTCGTGCTAGTGAGTTTTATCGAGAAATAAAACCAATCGGAATTGTCATTATAGATAAGAATGTAATTATCAGTACAAAAATGATTTTTGTTTTATGTTACAGGTTTTGAGATGTCACAAAATGTAAACAATTATTGCCAATAAATGACATAGGTATAGATTGATTCTAATTCTCACCGATTCTAGGTAGGTCATTAATATTCATATAAAAACTTAAGTAAAAATCAATATCGGTAAAATAATGTTTCTTTTCCGGATACTTTTTAGATAAATGTGGAAACTCGGGGGGGGGGGGGGGGTCGTAGGCCACTGGAATTTTTGAAAACACGCACTGGCATTTCATTTGTTTTTCTTTAATTTGCGCTGAAAACTGTAGATAAGATTGATATTTTACGTTTCTTTCCAGCTGCTCGAAATACATGTAAGAACATTAAGAAAAAAAGAAAATTATATATATACTCCTAAAAAAAGTTACGCATGTAGGTAACATTCTCTAAACGTCTTTATAATACAATTAAACAAACACAAATTCAAAACAATATATTAACAAGCCGTCGACAGTCCTTTAACCCAATTTCATGAAATAAAATCACTCAATACTAACTGTGTACTGGTTAGTTCATTATGTACTATAAAGACGTACGTTGTTCCCCCTTTCTTCCCAATTAGACACACAAACTTACTTAGTGTTATGGCCATCTATTGACGTATAAAATATTCAGAACCGAGCTGGACGTTTTAAACAAGTTTAACAACACATAAATTCTTTTTTTATATTTTACAAACCCAAACCATACGAATGCAAAAGTAAAAATATAATACTTAAATTGTATATATATAGGATTGAATTCAGTATTAGTTCTTGAAGAGTTATATGGGAGAATAGTTTACTACGAACCCCTGGTCGCAAATATGCTGCAAGAGAGTTAGTCTGTCGTTAGAGATGAATATTTGGGTCTCGGGATTCTAGGAGTGGCTGAATCGTCCTGGGGACCCCCGAATGCCTGATTTGGAACTTAGTGAGACTTGTGTTGAGTGTGCCACATTTCATACAGTAAATGATTCTAATGTGAATCAAAAAGGGCACTACAAAGGCTAAATTTATCCCTACATACCTACCTTTCCATTGGTCTTGAAAATTAAATTCTTTGTTTGAATTCTTTTTTGCTAAATCATAAAACATCACAGATTCATAAGTGTCAAGGATCATCTTTACACTTTATTTACACCGGTATTTTACGTCTTTTCAGTCTAAATTGGACTTAAAGGACACATTCATTTGCTTTATTAGGCAAAGCACCGTTGAGGTAATTAAATTTTGCAAAAAGTTTTAGTATTTTGTACACTTGAATCATTTTGCCGGTTTTTTTTTTAATTCACCCAATTATAGTCTAATATCAATTAAGCCCTGTCATTTGGCCTCAACGTGCAAGTTTCGTTATTGGGGTTATTAATCCACTCAAGTTTATATAATGTCTTTTAACACATGGGAAAATATTATTGTATTGGCCGTGTACATTGTATTTATTTGAAATATTTTAGTTTCTAGTTCTTGTCTTTCTTTTTGGGGAATGTTGAAGCAAGGTAAAACAGGTAAAACAGGTTGGTTCACTCTTGGTTTTAAAGAAAATTGTCAGTGTAAGATTTGTTGTATAGTATAGTTAATATCTATTATGCTTGGTGTATATTTGATCTGTGTAATCATCATGTTTTAAATTTAAGTTTGATCTTTTTTCGATGTCAAGATTCATGGACTTGTCTTTTTTTTCCTCTCTAATGTCTAGAACAATTAATATTTAATCATATTCAAATGGCTATAATTCAAAACATAAATTGAAACACTGAACAAACTAACTCTCCTTATTAGTTTAAAACTAATAAGTAACAATTTATTAAATATAAATACAATAAAATCTTATAACTAAAGTAAAAAAATATTTAGTAACTTCATAAACATGTACAACTTTGTTGGTATATTCCAACTTTCACTTAGTCACTATACAAGGTCTATAACACATCACTGACTGTAGGTAGTTACAGTTCAACCCACTCTCAGTCACTATACAAGGTCTATAACACATCAGTGACTGTAGGTAGGTACAGTTCAACTCTCTCTCAGTCACTATACAAGTTCTATAACTCATCACTGACTGTAGGTAGGTGTACTACAACTCTCTATCAGTCACTATTCAAGATCTATAACACATCACTGACTGTAGGTAGGTACACTACAACTCTCTCTTAGGTCACTATACAAAATCTATAACTCATCACTGACCGTAGGTAGGTACACTACAACTCTCTCTTAGGTCACTATACAAGTTCTATAACTCATCACTGACTGTAGGTGGGTACACTACAACTCTTTCTCAGTCATTATACAAGGTTTATAACTCATCACCGGCTGTAGGTAGGTGTACTACAAATCTCTTAGTCACTATACAAGTTCTATAACTCATCACCGACTATAGGTAGGTACACCACAACTCTCTCTAAGTCACTATACTAGTTCTATAACACATCACTGACTGTAGGTAGGTACACTACAACTCTCTCTTAGGTCACAATACAAGTTCTATAACATATCACTGACTGTAGGTAGGTACACTACAACTCTCTCCAAGTCACTATACAAGTTCTATAACACATCACTGACTGTAGGTATGTACACTACAACTCTCTCTCAGGTCACAATACAAGTTCTATAACATATCACTGACTGTAGGTAGGTACACTACAACTCTCTCTTAGGTCACAATACAAGTTCTATAACATATCACTGACTGTAGGTAGGCAAACTACAACTCTCTCTTAGGTCACAATACAAGTTCTATAACATATCACTGACTGTAGGTAGGTACACTACAATTCTCTCCAAGTCACTATACAAGTTCTATAACACTTCACTGACTGTGGGTAGGTACAATTACAACTCTTTATTAGTCACTATACAAGTTCTGTAACACATCACTGACTCTAGGTAGGTACACTACAACTCTCTCTTAGGTCACAATACAAAATCTATAACTCATCACCGACTGTAGGTAGGTGTACTACAAATCTCTCTCAGTCACTATACAAGTTCTATAACACATCACTGACTGTAGGTAGGTGTACTACAACTCTCTCTTAGGTCACAATACAAGTTCTATAACATATCACTGACTGTAGGTAGGTGTACTACAACTCTCTATCAGTCACTATACAAGTTCTATAACACATCACTGACTGTAGGTAGGTACACTACAACTTTCTAATAGTTTCTATACAAGTTCTATAACACATCACTGACTGTCGGTAGGTACATTACAACTCTTTATTAGTCACTATATAAGTTCTATAAATCATCACTGACTCTAGGTAGGTACACTACAACTCTCTCTTAGGTCACTATACAAGTTCTATAACATATCACTGACTGTAGGTAGGTACACTACAACTCTCTCTTAAGTCACTATACAAGGTCTATAACACATCACTGACTGTGGGTAGGTACATTACAACTCTTTATTAGTCACTATACAAGTTCTATAAATCATCACTGACTCTAGGTAGGTACACTACATCTCTCTATTAGTCACTATACAAGTTCTATAACTCATCACGGACTATAGGTAGGTACAGTCTACAACTCTCTATCAGTCACTATACAAGTTCTATAACACATCACTGACTGTAGGTAGGTACACTACAACTCTCTCTTAGGTCACAATACAAGTTCTGTAACTTATCACTGACTGTAGGTAGGTACACTACAACTCTCTCTTAAGTCACTATACAAGGTCTATAACACATCACTGACTGTGGGTAGGAACATTACAACTATTTATTAGTCACTATACAAGTTCTATAAATCATCACTGACTCTAGGTAGGTACACTACAACTCTTTCCAAGTCACTATACAAGTTCTGTAACACATCACTGACTGTAGGTAGATACATTACAACTCTCAATTAGTCACTATACAAGTTCTTTAACTCATCACTGACTGTAGGTAGGTACACCACAACTCTCTCTTAGTCACTATACAAGGTCTATAACATATCACTGACTGTAGGTCAGTGTACTACAACTCTCTATTAGTCACTATACAAGTTCTTTAACTCATCACTGACTGTAGGTAGGTACATTACAACTCTCTCTAAGGTCACAATACAAGTTCTATAACATATCACTGACTGTAGGTAGGTACACTACAACTCTCTATTAGTCACTATACAAGTTCTATAAATCATCCATGACTGTAGGTAGATACATTACAACTCTCTATTAGTCACTATATAAGTTCTTTATCTCATCACTGACTGTAGGTAGGTACACCACAACTCTCTCTTAGGTCACAATACAAGTTCTATAACATATCACTGACTGTAGGTAGGTACACTACAACTCTCTTTTAGTCACTATACAAGTTTTTTAACTCATCACTGACTGTAGGTAGGTACACTACAGCTCTCTCTCAGTCACTATACAAGTTATATAACTCATTACCGACTATAGGTAGGTACACTACAACTCTCTCTTAGGTCACAATACAAGTTATATAACATATCACTGACTGTAGGTAGGTACACTACAACTCTCTATCAGTCACTATACAAGTTCTATAACATATCACTGACTGTAGGTAGGTACACTACAACTCTCTCTTAAGTCACTATACAAGGTCTATAACACATCACTGACTGTGGGTAGGTACATTACAACTCTTTATTAGTCACTATACAAGTTCTATAAATCATCACTGACTCTAGGTAGGTACACTACATCTCTCTATTAGTCACTATACAAGTTCTATAACTCATCACGGACTATAGGTAGGTACAGTCTACAACTCTCTATCAGTCACTATACAAGTTCTATAACACATCACTGACTGTAGGTAGGTACACTACAACTCTCTATCAGTCACTATACAAGTTCTATAACACATCACTGACTGTAGGTAGGTACACTACAACTTTCTATTAGTCACTATACAAGGTCTATAACACATCACTGACTGTAGGTAGGTACACCACAACTCTCTCTCAGTCACTATACAAGGTCTATAACATATCACTGACTGTAGGTCAGTGTACTACAACTCTCTATCAGTCACTATACAAGTTCTATAACTCATCACTGACTCTAGGTAGGTACACTAAAACTCTCTCAGTCACTATACAAGGTCTATAATACATCACTGACTGTAGGTAGGTGTACTACAACCCTCTATCAGTCACTATACAAGATCTATAACACATCACTGACTGTAGGTAGGTACACTACAACTCTCTCTTAAGTCACTATACAAGGTCTATAACTCATCACTGACTCTAGGTAGGTACACTACAACTCTCTCTTAGGTCACAATACAAGTTCTATAACTCATCATGACTCTAGGTAGGTACACTACAACTCTCTCCAAGTCACTATACAAGTTCTATAACACATCACTGACTGTAGGTAGGTATGTACAGTTCAACTCGCTCTTATGTCACTATACAAGGTCTATCACACATCACTGACTGTAGGTAGGTATACTACACAACTCATAAAAGACCAAAGTTCACATAGTCCCTTAACATGAAAATGGGGTCCAGGTCAAACGGCACGGTGCCAATTGCATAGATCAAATCCCCAGCTGCCTGTATACCAAATATCAGATGCCTTGCTATTATTAAATTCTTTTCATATAATATATTTTCCACAACTAGAATGGCGGTCTTCCATGGAAGACATATGTTGCCTGCGTTTTTTTATATTCGGTTAACAGGAAGTAGATGAAATCGCTTTACACCATATAGTACCATAGGAGGAAGCCACATACCAAATATCAAGAGGTTGTGACTTGTAGTTTCCCTGAATTTTTTTTGTGATGCCGCAGGACAACGCAGGACAACAATGCAAGTTGACACAAGACTATGGATGGTGCCAAAGTAACCCCTATATGTTGTTTCTGCAACATGTTGCTGGCAAATTAAAAATCTTACAAAAAAGTTTCAACACAACTTCTGCCAGAAAGTAAAACCAAAGACTCCTCTTGCCACTTTTGTCGCAGGCAAGACAAAAATTGTTTTCAAACGACAGATGCCCCAGGCTGACAGATGATGACGGACACAATGGATTACAGTAAAACCTATTTAGTTAGTAATTGTCTAAAAATTCTGGATGATTTTCTTGCTTCCCTCATGTTTGTTTCTGTTGCTTTACAAATTGTATTGGCTTCAGCATATGATGAAGCAGATTTCTCCACAAGTAATGCTACCAAGAACTCCTTGTAAACAATGTAGTACAGGTAGCTGGATGATAAGCTGAAAAATAAATATAATGCCTTAAATACTTCTTAAAAAACTTCTTAGAAATCCTATTGAACAATACAGACCAACAATGTGAGCCGCAGCTCACAAATAAATACCCCCACCCCCCAAAAAAAATTAATCAGATAAAATTTAGAATAGGAGATGCACATCTACATTATGTCAAAAAGATTGTGTGTAAGTTTCATGAAAATCCATCAAGGGGTTTTGGAGGAGCTGCGGATAAGAGATGGGTACCCCCATGTAGTGGAATGGCTAAGTCCATGTTTTGCTATGGGAAACCCCAAAAACCATTCCGATCAAATTTTAAAATAGTAAGTGCACATCTACATTATGTCACAACAATTTTGTGTAAGTTTCATGAAAATCCATCAAGGGGTTTAGGAGGAGTTGCGGATAAGAGATGGTTACCCCCATGTAGGCGAATGGCTAAGTCCATGTTTTGCTATGGGAAACTCCAAAAATCATTCTGATCAAATTTTAAAATAGTAGGTGCACATCTACATTATGTCACAAAGATTGTGTGTAAGTTTCATGAAAATCCATCAAGGGGTTTAGGAGGAGTTGCGGATAAGAGATGGGTAACCTGAAGTGTAACGGAAGGAAGGACAGACGGAAGGAGGGACGGACGGACACCCCTATCACTATATACCCCCCACTTTTGAAGTGGGGGGTATAATAAAATAATAGATAAAAAATGAACCCGTCAATGCTAAAACTATAGATTATTTCATCAATTAAATTTTATTTTAATCTCATGAGTTGTTACTGTTTTGACTTAAAAGAACCCAAGTTATGATAAAAAAGCAACAGCCCCTGGGATGTTAATATAACATTCTGAATACTATTAGTATAACATGATATATTCTAGTAGGAAGCAAATCTGCATTGATTATGACAGGATTGCCATTGTTAAAAAATGATCTAATTAATATAAATCTAAATCTTACTCGTATGTTTTAAATATGTCCACCAATTCTTTGTTGTACACATTCCTCAGAAAGACTAAGAAATGTACTTTACCTACCTACAGTCAGTGATGTGTAATAGAACTTGTATAGTGACATAGGAGAGAGTTGTAGTGTACCTACCTATAGTCAGTGATGAGTTATAGAACTTGTATAGTGATCTAAGAGAGAGTTGTAGTACACCTACCTACAGTCAGTGATGAGTTATAGAACTTGTATAGTGACATAGGAGAGAGTTGTAGTGTACCTACCTACAGTCAGTGATGAGTTTGAGAACTTGTATAGTGACATAAGAGAGAGTTGTAGTGTACCTACCCACAGTCGGTGATGAGTTATAGAACTTGTATAGTGACGGAGAGAGATTTGTAGAACACCTACCTACAGTCAGTGATGATTTAGAAACCTTGTATAATGACTGAGAAAGAGTTGTGGTGTACCTACCTACAGTCAGTGATGTGTTATAGAACTAGTATAGTGACTTAGAGAGAGAGTTGTAGTGTACCTACCTACAGTCAGTGATGAGTTATAGACCTAGTATAGTGACTAATAGAGAGTTGTAGTACACCTTCCTACAGTTGGTGATGAGTTATAGAACTTGTATAGTGACCTAAGAGAGAGTTGTAGTACACCTACCTACAGTCAGTGATGAGTTATAGAACTTGTATAGTGACTTAAGAGAGAGTTGTAGTGTACCTACATACAGTCAGTAATGAGTTATAGACCTAGTATAGTGACTAATAGAGAGTTGTAGTACACCTACCTACAGTCAGTGATGAGTTATAGAACTTGTATAGTGACTTAGAGAAAGATGTAATGTACCTACCTACAGTCAGTGATGTGTTATAGACCTTGTATAGTGACCTAACAGAGAGTTGAACTGTACCTACCTACAGTCAGTGATGTGGTTTAGACCTTGTATAGTGACTGAGAGAGAGTTGTAGTGTACCTACCTACAGTCAGTGATGTGTTAAAGAACTTGTATAGTGACATAAGAGAGTGTTGTAGTATACCTACCTATAGTCAGTGATGTGTTATAGACCTTGTATAGTGACCTAAGAGAGAGTTGAACTGTACCTACCTACAGTCAGTGATGAGTTATAGACCTTGTATAGGGACTAATAGAAAGTTGTAGTGTACCTACCTACAGCCAGTGATGTGTTATAGACCTTGTATTGTGACCTAAGAGAGAGTTGTAGTGTACCTACCTACAGTCAGTGATGAGTTATAGAACTTGTATAGTGACTGATAGAGAGTTGTAGTGTACCTACCTATAGTCGGTGATGAGTTATAGAACTTGTATAGTGACCTAAGAGAGAGTTGTAGTACACCTACATATAGTCAGTGATGAGTTATAGAACTTGTATAGTGACTGATAGAGAGTTGTAGTGTACCTACCTATAGTCGGTGATGAGTTATAGAACTTGTATAGTGACTAATAGAAAGTTGTAGTGTACCTACCTATAGTCGGTGATGAGTTATAGAACTTGTATAGTGATCTAAGAGAGAGTTGTAGTGTACCTACCTATAGTCGGTGATGAGTTATAGAACTTGTATAGTGACCTAAGAGAGAGTTGTAGTACACCTACCTATAGTCAGTGATGAGTTATAGAACTTGTATAGTGACTGATAGAGAGTTGTAGTGTACCTACCTATAGTCGGTGATGAGTTATAGAACTTGTATAGTGACTAATAGAAAGTTGTAGTGTACCTACCTATAGTCGGTGATGAGTTATAGAACTTGTATAGTGATCTAAGAGAGAGTTGTAGTGTACCTACCTAGAGTCAGTGATGTGTTATAGAACTAGTATAGTGACTTAGAGAGAGTTGTAGTGTACCTACCTAGAGTCAGTGATGAGTTATAGAACTTGTATTGTGACCTAAGAGAGAGTTGTAGTGTACCTACCTAGAGTCAGTGATGAGTTATAGACCTTGTATTGTGACCTAAGAGAGAGTTGTAGTGTACCTACCTACAGTCAGTGATGAGTTATAGACCTTGTATAGTGACATAAGAGAGAGTTGTAGTACACCTACCTATAGTCAGTGATGTGTTATAGAACTTGTATAGTGACTAATAGAGAGTTGTAGTGTACCTACCTACAGTCAGTGATGTGTTTAAGAACTTGTATAGTGACATAAGAGAGAGTTGTAGTACACCTACCTATAGTCAGTGATGTGTTATAAAACTTGTATAGTGACTAATAGAAAGTTGTTGTGTACCTACCTACAGTCAGTGATGAGTTATAGAACTTGTATAGTGACTAATAGAAAGTTGTAGTGTACCTACCTACAGTCAGTGATGTGTTTAAGAACTTGTATAGTGACATAAGAGAGAGTTGTAGTACACCTACCTATAGTCAGTGATGAGTTATAGAACTTGTATAGTGACCTAAGAGAGAGTTGTAGTACACCTACCTATAGTCAGTGATGAGTTATAGAACTTGTATAGTGACTGATAGAGAGTTGTAGTGTACCTACCTATAGTCGGTGATGAGTTATAGAACTTGTATACTGACTAATAGAAAGTTGTAGTGTACCTACCTATAGTCGGTGATGAGTTATAGAACTTGTATAGTGACCTAAGAGAGAGTTGTAGTGTACCTACCTACAGTCAGTGATGAGTTATAGAACTTGTATAGTGACTGATAGAAAGTTGTAGTGTACCTACCTAGAGTCAGTGATGTGTTATAGAACTAGTATAGTGACTTAGAGAGAGTTGTAGTGTACCTACCTATAGTCGGTGATGAGTTATAGAACTTGTATAGTGACCTAAGAGAGAGTTGTAGTGTACCTACCTAGAGTCAGTGATGAGTTATAGAACTTGAACAGTGACTTAGAGGGAGTTGTAGTGTACCTACCTACAGTCAGTGATGTGTTATAGAACTAGTATAGTGACTTAGAGAGAGTTGTAGTGTACCTACCTAGAGTCAGTGATGAGTTATAGAACTTGTATTGTGACCTAAGAGAGAGTTGTAGTGTACCTACCTAGAGTCAGTGATGAGTTATAGAACTTGAACAGTGACTTAGAGGGAGTTGTAGTGTACCTACCTACAGTCAGTGATGAGTTATAGAACTTGTATAGTGCACCTACCTACAGTCAGTGATGTGTTAAAGAACTTGTATAGTGACTTAGAAAGAGTTGTAGTGTACCTACCTACAGTCAGTGATGTGTTATAGAACTTGTATAGTGACTTAGAAAGAGTTGTAGTGTACCTACCTATAGTCAGTGATGAGTTATAGAACTTGTATATAGACTAATAGAAAGTTGTAGTGTACCTACCTACAGTCAGTGATGTGTTAAAGAACTAGTATAGTGACTTAGAGAGAGTTGAAGTGTACCTACCTTGAGTCAGTGATGAGTTATAGACCTTGTATAGTGACATGAGAGAGTTGTAGTGTACCTACCCACAGTAAGTGATGAGTTATAGAACTTCTATAGTGACCTAAGAGAGAGTTGTAGTGTACCTACCTATAGTCAGTGATGAGTTATAGAACTTGTATATAGACTAATAGAAAGTTGTAGTGTACCTACCTACAGTGAGTCATGTGTTATAGAACTAGTATAGTGACTTAGAGAGAGTTGTGGTGTACCTACCTACATTCAGTGACGAGTTATAGAACTTGTATAGTGACCTAAGAGAGAGCTGTAGTGTACCTACCTACAGTCAGTGATGAGTTATAGACCTAGTATATTTACTAATAGAGAGTTGTAGTACATCTACCAACAGTCAGTGATGAGTTATAGAACTTGTATAGTGACTTAGAGGGAGTTGTAGTGTACCTACCTACAGTCAGTGATGTGTTATAGAACTTGTATAGTGACCTTAGAGTGAGTTGTAGTGTACCTACCTACAGTCAGTGATGAGTTTGAGAACTTGTACAGTGACCTAAGAGAGAGTTGTAATGTACCTACCTACAGTCAGTGATGAATTATAGAACTTGTATAGTGACTTAGACAATTTTCATGATTTTAAATTGCACAATTTAATAAGTAAGTAAGTGAGTTGGTAAAACTTTATTTTGATTAAGCATGATAAAAAGTATAGGAGACAAGCTTTAAGGAATATAACCGAATATAAAATCAGATACACCAAACAATAAAAACAAGACAGTGTGCAATTTTCATATAATGACTGTTAATGTGCCTGTGAAAAAAATGCCATAAAAATTAAAAGAGCTGTTATAAGTATTTGAAATAAAAAATAGACTTAAAAATTTGCTACAACAATAAAAATCTATCAGAAGAGTCTAGTTGAAATTCAAAAAAATAAAATCAATATTTATTTTAAAAGCCTAGGTACTTATGTACTGTTAAATCTTTATAAGTCAAGTAGTCTTGCAATTGCAGAGAAAATAAGATTCATATAAATTCATTTAAATCCTGAACTAATTGGGTATTATTTAGGTTATTAACTTACCTTGTACTCAGGAAACTTAATGACCACTTTAACTTTTATAACAGCTGGGCACCCCTTCTTTTTTGTGTTTTGAATTAGCCTGCGTCTCTTCTTGTTTCCATAGGAATGGTCACTCTCCTATATAAAATATAAGGAGTTTAAATAAAACATATTTTTTCTCAGAATTTAGAATTTTTAATGGCAAAATATTTGTGTAAATGTTTAATATTTCATCCCACCATACTTTTGTTTGAAGACATTAACTTTATTCAAGCTAAGACACAGCTTGTCAGCAAAATAAAAGTGGATGAGATTGATAGCATAACAGAATGTTCCAGCAAAAAATCTGCCATATGCTAAACAAGGTTTGTTTCATATACGTGTCCAAATTTAGATTCATGGTATAGGCATAATGTTTCATATAACTTGAAATATAAATTCTTTGTTACAACTAAAGAAGAAGATATTATTAGAATTTTAATGGAGTGAAAAAAGTTAATATTGTCAATGACATAAATTAAAAATTCATCGAAAAAAATATCATTGTTCAAATAATAATTTCTTCAAACATTTTGGCCAGAGTCCTTCATCGGTTGCTTTTCTTTCATGCTATTTTTTTTTCAGTCATTAGCATGTAAAATGGAATAATTAGGCTAGCTAGGCACTGTCTAACTCATACATTTATTGTCTAACTCATACATTTATTATAATGTCACATGGATTGTCATGATCATACAATTATTTTAAATAAAATTTCCTTTTAAACTCAAAATAATATAATAACTGATTCATGTAATTCAAAGCTTTATTTTAAACCTGTCTGTCATCACTGCTGGTACTTTCAACACCCTTTGGTCCATAGTGGCATTCTAGTTCTTCATTGCCAACTACAACAAAGGGTATGCCATCATCTTCTATAAGACAACCATCACTCCATGACTTTGACCAATAAATTTCTTTTCCATCAAAGTTTTGAAAATCTGAAAAAATGTACAATATTGTTGTCTTAAAAATACAAAATACCAACAGCATAACGTTGTTAAATCTAGTTGTGAAAATATACACATTCACCCACAATCCATGTGGTATTTTTTAAACAAATATTGTAAAATGGGGCATGAATTTATCATCCTAGTTTAAATAGGGGTCAGATTTTACTATCCATTATGGGGAATATAGAAGGACAGCAGATATTGAACTTTCAACAGGAATCACTCTTATAATAACATTCAATGTACGAACAACTTAATTGACTTGCTAGTTGGTTTAATGATTTGACATGTATATAAAACCTCTATTGACTCTGTATCAGTTGACATATCAGTTTCTTATCTGGATGCTGTTTCATAAAGTATTGTCAATTACTTATTAAAGCTGTCTATATCTGATTATCTTTAGGCTACTCCTTGCTGGTGGCTATGTTCCAGACGATATGAGTAATTGAGTATCTTGACCATACACATACATGTATGGTTATGACCATAAATACTCATATATACCTACACATATAGCTATGAATATATAATGAGGAGCCAGACCATATAAGTATTTGGATTATATGAGTATTTTTCGATTAAATGATCTAACAGATTTTTAAGTGGAATAAAATTAAAAGCATGTATTACTAATATTAATAAGCCTGGATCTGACACTGGTTTCTGATCTGAATCTGAATTGATACTGTGCAGGGTCTGAAGACATCATCACACATAAAAACTTTTAAAAGTTCAACGGTGTACATGCGTACATGTATATCACGGAAGGCTACTATTTACTGGTTAAAAAACCATAAGCTCAGCAAAACCTGAGCTGGCTGACCCCATCCTTGAATGTATCCAGGGAGTCCCTGTCAGAAATGACCAGCTGACATTAATTAAAGTACAATGTAGGTAGTCCGATCTGCAATGCAAGTTCGAATAAGAGTAAAGTTTTTGTTAAGGTTTATATGATTTGATTTGAATTATATGCATTTCATTTAGACCTTGGGCCAATTAGAAAGGCAAGCAGTGCCTACTGACCTCGTTGAAAGCTGCTGTGCTCGGGGTTATCAATTACCTCTTGTTATGTGAACTGTGTCATGTTCACTTATTCCACATCTCATCATTTTCTAGTATATGATAAAATGCACATAAGCTGATGCACATACAACTTTCCTTATGCATCAAAGGATAAAATGTTACTTCTCTGGCACTCAATCATCATAATATAAAAGCCAAATCACATGCAACTGGACTTGATTGAAATAATTTGATTGATTTAATTACCGTTAGGAAAGGAATCTGTGCGAAACAAATTTTTATTGGTTGATCGCTTGCTTATGAAAGCTGAAGTAGTCCCGAGCTCATAAAAATCAATGCTTTCTTTCACTTTCGAGTACTTGGCAACGTAAATAAGTTGAACAGAAAATTATTTAAATCTAGAGTTTATCAAAAACTTTAGAGTCATAAGCAATTTATACCAAGCATTTCACATTATAGAAATATATATTGCAACTCCCTTCCATTAGTTTCTGCTTCTGTGTGACTGTATTCGTTTGAATAAAAATCGATGTGATCATTGTGGAATAGCTGCAGTTGTGTGCTATTGCATTAAAAACTGGTGTGTCGTTCTGGAATGGCAACAGTTACAAATAGTTATGTCACCATGCTGGAATGGTGACATTGGTGTGACCATTCTGGAATGGCTACAGTGGTGTGACCATGCTGGAATGGTAACATTGGTGTGACCATGCTGGAATGGTAACATTGGTGTGATCATGCTGGAATGGTAACATTGATGTGACCATGCTGGAATGGCTACAGTGGCGTGACCATGCTGGAATGGCTACAGTGGCGTGACCATGCTGGAATGGTATCATTGGTGTGACCATGCTGGAATGGTTACATTGGTGTGACCATGCTGGATAGGTGACATTGGTGACCATTCTGGAATGGCTACAGTGGCGTGACCATGCTGGAATGGTAACATTGGTGTGACCATGCTGGAGTGACCATGCTGGAATGGTAACATTGGTGTGACCATGCTGGAATGGTTACATTGGTGTGATCATTCTGGAATGACAACAGTGGTGTGACCATGCTGGAATGGTGACATTGGTATTACCATGCTGGAATGGCTACAGCGGTGTGACCATGCTGGAATGACAACAGTGGTGGGACCATATTGGAAGGTAACACTTTTGTGACTTTGCTGGAATGGTTATCATGTTTGAATAGTAACAAGAGGTGTGACCTTGCTAATGATGAATGATGATTTACCTCATTTTTTTTGTATAAAACATACTCCTTTTTATCAGTTTGATATATTTTGATGAATAATAGTTTCTTGATCAAGTATTGTTGTTGGTTCAGTTTGTAATGTATAATTATAGATTAGATTGAGTACACTTTTCATTAGTTTTTTTTTTTATTATGATATAATGTATAATGTTGATGTTATGTGCACGCTTAATTTTTCATTTTTGTGTCCATTTGTGAGAATTACACATGTTACGCATACATGCAGGTTTGGTACATTTACCACAAGCAATCAATAGGTTTTATCTTGTATTTCCTGTTTGTTTTGCAATTGCGTTTCTAGCTTGGTATTATATAGTGAACAAGTTTCATAAATCTGCAGGTTGTAACATACTAGTACTGGTATACTAATTCCATGAACAAAATTGAGGTCATTATACTTGATATTGTGAAATCGTTTCGTTTGTACCTTTTTTGAAAAACTACATGTATGTTGAATGACCAAACTGTGGTTTTCATTATCAGTAATTTTGTTCTGAATTGATATCATTGACATGATTAATAGCGCTTTTTAATCTTTTCAATCTTTTTATTGAAAAGTTTTCCTCATTTAGATTTTATGATTTACATACATTCATCAATACCAATTTATACATGTTTTATACATTTTCACAGATTAAAGAAATGTAACAAATAGAAATCCTTTTGCCCTGTAGTCATCATCTGTAATATCATTTTTAAATAAGTTACATGTACATGGAAAATAAAAGGTACAAAATTATCGTATAGATAAGCAAATACATGTACTTTCATGAATGGAAACTGATGATGAATGGTAAGACACAGAAATAGTTTTAGAGATGATATGATAACAAGTTACAATATTAATAATTTCAATATTCACTTGAATGGCTTCCACTACATGCCTTGAATGTTACAATTTAATCAAACAAGGAATTATCTTTATCTTTATAAATAAATAACAACTATATTTTTTAATGATCGAGCTCATTTTAATTGTTCCCAACTTCCCATTAATAAGTCAAATAGAAGTTATTGCAAATTATTCAAATTTAATTCCTCTTGCTCATTTAACAAGACACTTATACATTGATTAACACTTGTTTTAGTCAAATAGCAACACAACAACCTGAACAGGTCTGTCACATGAAATGTATACACATAAATTGTATACACATAAATCTGTCACATAAATTGTAAGTTTACGTAAATGAATATTAAGAAATACACAAAACTTTATAAAAACTTAAAAAATATGAATTCAGGCAAATAAGTCCTGGGAATACAGTTGCCGCCTACAACTTAAAGGAGGCTGTGTTTCCTCATCAGAAGAGTTAAAGATGGTGGCTGACAGCGAGTGTTGGGTTGATGGATCTGTTGTAATTTGAGTGGATGACGCTAATGGTGGTGAAAGATGATTTGGGGTTTCTAGTACAGATTGCGAGAATTGAGATGATGATGGCTGGTCTAACTGGATACCAGACTCGCATGAGTCACTAAACTGTGTTGCTTCTTTTTCTAAAAATCGGTTGATGGTCAACTGCTTTTTAAGAACTGCTGTAATCATTTTTGTTTTTGTCTCTTCAATTATGTTCTTTAAAAACTGAGACACATCCTTTCCCCCAACTTTGAGAACAATCTCTATTTCTGTCTTCTGCAAAAAGCTACAGCTGTCATTGAAGGATTCTGACGTAACAGTTCCTGCCTCTTTGCAGAACTTAATAAAGCTCTCAGGTATAACATTGTTTTTTATTTCTAAGTCTGAAAAATATAAAAAAAGAATTATTATGTTTATTTGTGCTTATATGTATTAGTTAAACTAGAATGGTGGTCTTCCATTGAAGACGTATGTCGCCTGTGTCTTAAAATATTCGGTAAACAGGAAGTAGATGAGATACCGGCATAAAATAGCTTTACACCATATACATGTAGTACCATAGGAGGAAGCCACATACCAAATATCAAGAGGTTGTGACCTGTAGTTTTCGGAAAACTGGGACGGAAATTTTTGTGACGCCACAGGACGACGCAAGACGACAGATCAGTTAAACATTACATGTGTGATCCATTAAGCAGTATAGATAGTATATGGGGATTATATCTTTAAAAGTCCTTCTCTGTACCTCAGATGACCTAGCTAACACTGACAAATTTAGCAAAAATTTTATGTGGCATGTGCCTCCTTTAGTCTGAAAAGAAGCAAAGGTTCTAGGGGAATCAAATGAAGTAAATCCAAAAAGTTAAGGACAAAATCAGTAGACATAAAATCATCACAAAAATAACCCATACAACATATGTATCACTACCAAACCACAATGAGCAATATTATTTTGAAGCTGTTCTTGTTTACTATATTGAGCACCTGTCATGTTGCTAACTCAAAGTGTGCCCATTATCACTTTAGTGCGCTCTTGTTTTTTGCTCTTTATCAAGAAAAAAACAAGTGTTGCTTACCCAAAAAACGATCAATACCCTCAATGTATTGACCAAACTTCATTCTCCCATCTTCCATGTTGTTGCAGTTGGTTATTTTCAAAAAACATGTTTCAAGTTTGGCCCTTTTCTTTGCCCTTAGTACACTTTTAACTGCAGCTGGGATTCCTTGTTGTACAGCCAACTCCAGAAAGGGTGCTCTTTTGCCATCTTCAACACCTTGAAGCTCCTTGAAAAGCTACAAAATGAGCAAAGAAAATATTTAAAACTACATGTATATGCAATGATAAAAACAAACTTTTTTAAAACTTTTTTAAATGTAGATTTTTTCTTATTTATAGTTTATACAACTGTCAAAATTAAACCAAGGCACAAAATGTCAGTAAAGAACAGTTGCATATGTCAAAAAGTCTACTTTGTTGGGAACATCATACATAGTTGAGTGTTGTTAATAAAATTGAAATAGGTATTACTCGCTGTAATCAAGTATACCAGTATCACACACTTAAGTCAAAAGTGTAAGAAGGCACTTTTAATTAAGTATCTAGCTTAGGAACCAGTTTACCAGACATCTATTTTTGTAGATGGGTAATTGATAGAAAACACTAAATTTTATTAAAATATTAACAACATGAACAGTTTTAACTTGTAATTATCATGCTTTCACACTGATAAATACTCACTGTTTGTGGTACACTTTTACAGGAACCATACATCTGTTCATACTTTTTAAAGATATGATTAACAAGGTCAGCATTAGTCCTGTTGTATTTGCAAATGGAAACAATCGTTCCGGTGCTCTCTTTTGGTACTTTCTAGAAAAGCCAAAAAATAAAACACATGAATATTTTTTTTTCTAATTTAAAGCATTGTCAAATTATAATTTTGTTTGCCTGAACAACATAGTTGTACCGTCACTGCACATCCCTGCTTAGTTAGGTTTACTTCCAAGTTTAAATTAAACAGCTATTTGCATACTACGGTACATGTATTTTAAACAAATACATGTATCATTATGGCAACAATGTGAAGTGCAATTATGCAAGTTTAAGATAGTGTTTTTTTTATAATTATTTGCTATTTTGCAACAAGCAAGGGAAACATAAAATCTGGCAAAGCAACTTAATGGCTTAATTACTTTGATTCATGTTGTTAAAAGGATCGAAGTTCACTGTGTTATGTATTAACTACTGAATTTTTAAACCCAAGAATCAAGAACCCCTTTGATACTTCAGTTATGGTTGTTGTTGTTTGTGTAATCATTTCTCAGCTTCTCTTATTGCTATATAATTTCCCAGAGCTATGAGTTTATTGCTGTTCATTTGTTTTTGTGTGTATTTTGTTGTCTATGTTTTGCACTTTCAAGACTGTAAGTATATTACACAATCCCCTGAACATAATGTTTTTTTACGATTAGTTTTTACCTTCATTTCAATATCTGAAAGCATGATTGCAACCCTTGATGCCAATGATGTTTCTTCTTCCTCATTTGATGACATTATCATCAGTTTTCTTGCTTGATTTACCGAGTCCTGTTATATAAAAAATAAAAAATAAATAAAGGCAATAAATTTAATTGCATCTTCTATCAGGTACATGCAATACTAATGGCATGACCAAACATGCTTCTATTTTGTTATCAATTAATTAGATAAAATAGTGTCATCATGAGATCTAATGTCAGATATTATATTTGATAATACACTGAATTAATAATTGTTTACTTGTTTGTGCAATACTCTCATAATATGTACTTTCTATTCCTTTACCAATACTACAGTTTCATGTTCACTGAACCTAGCCCATTGCTTTGTCTGTCTGTAATTTTTTTAAGTGCAAAAAGAACCAAAAATGTATGTTTTACCTGAAATGTTGGCTTCAAAGATGTCATGGTACCATTATGCAAATTGGCCACCTCTAAAGCTGCCTCTGATGATAAACCACAGTACAGTTGAATCTGTACATTTCTGAAAATGGAAAGTATACACTCAACAATATATTCATTAATTTATTAAAGTGTCAATTAAAGTTTCAGTGATTAATTCTACATATAACATATTTTTATGGTATTTTTTTCTATATTCTCAATGGCTGACATTTTGGAAGCTCTTAAAGATATATTTGTCTTTGGCCTTTTTCATTTTAAAAGATAAAAAAAATTATTGACTGAGTTAAGTCTGGGGGCTCTTTATCGAAAAAAAAATGTAAAATTTATTTTACATTACATTTTAACTATTTTGCTTTATCATCATGTACAAACTGTCAATTTCAGTCTAGAGATATTCATTAATATTATATGCATTTTATTTTACCTTATGTGATTCAGATGTGACTCCTTGGCTATGTCTTGTAAGGCTGTTCTAAGATGATTACCCCCTAGCGTATACAACTTGTACACAGCCAATTTCTCTTTTATAAAATCTTCAGGTTTTCCTACCTACAACATTAACAATTACTTTTTACATTTTTACAAGTTTGCCTAATAATTTCAAACAATTGTAGAATCTCCTCAATTTTACATTAACATCAACATTTAACTGAACAGATGGGCCAAGTTGGAATATTTTGAAAATATTACTTGAAAAAGAAACAAGATGCTCCCATAAGCCTGAATCGCTCACCTGACTTCAAGGACTGGTGAAATGAAATTTTTTTGGCATCTGAGGCGAAAAACATTATTTAAGTAGTGGAACATTTAAGCAAACAAAAGGGTTCATCTGACAACTTGGACCCTATGGGACTTTTTTAAAGCTCAATGAGCTGAAGGTTTAAGCAAGAAACAGTTTTTCTCTATCTGCAACAGTTTTCGTTCCATAGGCCAAAAACATTGAAAAATGCTATTTAACACCTTTAAAGGGCCATGACTCCTATATATGAGGGGACATCTGGCAACTTCACCCCAAAGGAGACTTTTGTAGAGCTTTGTGAGCTGAAGTTTAAGCAACAGCAGCTTTTCTCTATCTGCAACAGTTTTCATTTTATATGCCAAAATCATAACAAGAGGCTCCCAGGAGCCTAGATTGCTCACCTGGTCTTGATGTCAACCCTATATTTTGTAGAGCTAAATGAGCTGAACATTTAAGCAAGTAACAGTTTTTCTTTATCTACTATAGTTTTCATTCTATTGGCCAAAAACACAAAAATCATTATTTTAGGGGCCGTAACCCCTATAAGGGGTCATCTGACAACTTCGACCCTATTGAGACTTTTGTCGAGCTAAATAAACTGAACATTTAAGCAAGTAACAGCTTTTCTCTATCTGCTATAGTTTTCATTCTATAGGCCAAAAACATGAAAAAGGTTATTTTAGGGGCCATAACCCCTATTTAGGGGCATCTGGCAACTTTGATCCTATTGAGATTTTGTAGAGCTAAATGAACTGAACATTTAAGCAAGAAACAGCTTTTCCCTATCTGCTATAGTTTTCTTTCTACAGGCCAAAACATGAAAAAAACATCATTTTAGGGGTCGTAACCCCTATTAAGGATCATCTGACAACTTCGATCCTATTGAGACTTTTGTAGAGGTAAATGAACTGAACATTTAAGCAAGAAACAGCTTTTCTCTATCTGCTATAGTTTTCTTTCTACCGGCCAAAAACATGAAAAAACATCATTTTAGGGGTCGTAACCCCTATTAAGGGTCATCTGACAACTTCGATCCCTTTGAGACTTTTGTAGAGCTAAATGAACTGAACATTTAAGCAAGAAACAGCTTTTCTCTATCTGCTATAGTTTTCTTTCTACAGGCCAAAAACATGAAAAAACATCATTTTAGGGGTCGTAACCCCTATTAAGGGTCATCTGACAACTTCGATCCTATTGAGACTTTTGTAGAGCTTAATGAACTGAACATTTAAGCAAGCAACAGCTTTTCTCTATCTGCAATAGTTTTCATACTATAGGGCAAAAACATGAAACAAGAGTTAACACTAAAGTATATCTCGCCTGCCGGCACCATCAGAAACAATTATACTTTCTTACTTCCACTAAATTTTGAATTTACATGGATTTTCAGTTTCTGAGATCAAAAGATGTATATAGAACTTAAACATTGCAAATATATGCAATAAAAATAATCAAAGTCACTCAACCGTAAAATCAAGGTCAAGGTCAAAAGATGGGGATGCAACTGTGCTAAGCTACTACTGGGGCATATGTAAACCATGTTTCATCAACCTAGGACCTATAGTTCTTGAGATATGGAGGTGCTCGCAAAACTTTTCCATTGTTATTATATGTATTGAAAATTGTCAAAGTCACTCAACCAAAAATTCAAGGTCAAGGTCAAAGATGGGGACGAACTGTGGTAAGCTACTACTGGGGCATATGCATACCAAGTTTCATCAACCTAGGACCTATAGTTCTTGAGATATGGAGGTGCTCGCAAAACTTTTCCATTGCTATTATATGTATTGAAAATTGTCAAAGTCACTCAACTGGAAAATCAAGGTCAAGGTCAAAAGATGAGGATGCAACTGAGTTAAGCTACTACTGGGGCATATGCATACCAAGTTTCATCAACCTAGGACCTATAGTTCTTGAGATATGGAGGTGCTAGCAAAACTTTTTCATTGCTATTATATGTATTGAAAATTGTGCTCATAAATCTTTTCCAAAATGTTAACGCCGCCGTCGCCACCGCCGCCGGTTAAGTAACACCTATGTCCCGCTCTGCTTCGCAGGCGAGACAAAAACGCTACATTTCACCTTTAAGGGGCTGTAACCCCTATAAGGGGTCATCTGACAACTTGGACCAAATGGAGACTTTGTAGAATCAAAAGTGATCAGCATATTAAGGTCTACCTGTCCTAAAATTTCAGAAAAGATCTGACTGCTGATTTGGGAGTTATTGCCCTTTTTCGTAATTTCCTGAGAGCCTCTTGTTAACTTCATGTGGCCATAGCCTCTATAAGGGGTCATTTGACAACTTCAACCCATTGGAGACTTTCGTAGAGCTTGATGGCCAAGCAACAGCTTTTCTAAATCTGCTATAGTTTTCAGTTTAGTTGGGCCAAAAACATGAAAAAATGCTAGTTTTCACCTTTACAGGGCCTATATCCCTATATAGGGTCATCTGGCAACTTTGACTCAATTTACACTTTAATAAATTTAGTAGAGCTTTTTATGCTGAAGAAGGAAAGTTAATTGATTCAGATTTCCTCTTTCTATTATACTTTTTGATTTACAAGCCAAAAACCCGGGTGTGACCCCCCTGTTTTGTTTCTTGCAACGGCAGCCATGTTTTAGGCGGCAGTCACTATTTTTGCAATTTTAGTAGAAAACATCCCATAGATTATGTGTGCAAAGTCCAAAGCAATCTCTTCAGTAGTTTCAGAGGAGAAGATTTTTCGAAAAGTTAGCAACGACGGACGATGACGGATGCCGGGTCAGGTGAGCTAAAAATGTAAAAGATATTAAATTGAGTAAATCCACAATATTCTTTTAAAAAAATTAAAGTTTAACTGACATTATAAAGCATATATGGTTTTAAAGATGCGTCATTAATAAAGATGATATTGATCAACTTACCTGTTCAACATCAATGAGAACTGGGAATACAGTACTAATGTAATTTGGCTTGCTTTTGATTTTCTGTTTTATGATATCAACCCATTTTCTCTAGCTTTCAAATGGTTTGGCGGCTCTAGGAGTGTCAACAGATTGACTTCATAGCAACCTGAAAATGTTATAACATTCATTCAGTACATTTCAAATTCATGAAATTATATCAAGAATAACAGTTAAGGGAAGATTGAAAAAAAATAAAAATAAATAAAAACAAGGAAATGTGTCAAGATGACACTCATGCCCTGCTGGCTGGCAAATATCAGTGGACCGGAACGAAACTCAAACTTGACATGTAACTCATCATGGTTGATTTGCATACCAAAAATCTTTTAAATATATGGAAGGATATCGAAAACATAGTTAATCTATCGAAAACATAGTTAATCTATCGATGGACTTTAACCATTCTTCTGTAAGTGGTCATCCATGCAGAAATTTTAGGTCACAGCCAGCATCCGAAGCATGCATTGAGCTTAGCATCACTAGGTACAACTACCATAGCAATATCATTGATGGGCACTTGTCAGTAAGTGGGAATGGACTTTAACCATTCTTCTGTAAGTGGTCATCCTTGCGTAAAATAAAGGTCACAGCCAGCATCAGAAGCATGCATTGTGCTTAGCATCCCTAGGTGCTCCTACCATACCAATATCATTGATGTGGCACTTTTCAGTAAGCGTATGTAAATCTTAACCATTCCTCTGTTAGTGGTTGCGGACGCCGATGCCGGGGGTATCACATAAGCCCCCCTCATTTTAGTGAGGTGAGCTAAAAAAGTGTGGAAAACTGTTATTTTTACCAAATTTGCTAAGTTTTAATAATTAATTGATATTTCACCTAAAAAATTACTGGCGTATGGTGGTGTATCTAGGTTGCCCATGTTGTATGAAACTCTAACTATCGTTTCCTCGTCTGTTATTACAACCCTGGGTATCTTGCTGACACTGTTGTCATTACTGTCCTGTTCAAGTGCTCTCCTTTTCTTCTTAATTTGTATCCAAGGACACATGGTGACAATGCTCTGTATGAAATCAGTTACGGAAGTTATCACCAAGCCTTTGCTGAATTCACACTCAGCTTTAAAACTTTCAAGTTTCAGATTTCTTCCACTTTTATCACCAGAAAACTTTACCTATAAGAAAAAGTTCAATTTACTATGTTTTGTACAAATTTGATCACATTTGGTTTAAATAGTTTACAATATTAGCTTTTCAAAAAGCTATATATATATATAGTGTCAGGCCTTGGCGTTTTTAATGTAAAGAGCCGGTTTAAAGTTAATTTAAAAAAAAAAACGCTGAAAAAGAATTATTTCAACATATTCCATTTAACATGGTTATCTTGGTCAACCATATTGTATACTGGTCCTTTGTGCCGGTAACTTTGACACCGGCATACAGTTAAAGCGAAAACAAATTCCGTTGCTATTCCGAATCTGATTTTGTTTTATAATTTTCATGAATATTCATAAACCTACTTAGAATCAGTGAGAAATAGAATCAATCATAGGTATACCGTAAATACATTGTACTACGCGTGTTCAACTAAAATATTTAGAATGTTTAGAAAAGCAAGTAAGGGATGATATGCTTCTAAAATAACATTTCTCAGAAGAAACCTTCGGACTTAAGCTATTGTCTGTAGAAATAATAAAGATTATAAGATAGAAGGGTTTTATTTTTACGATGAAAAGAAACCAAATACAGAAATATGTCAGTTTTGCTATACAAATATGTCAGAAATGTTAATCCGATTACGAGGTCTGTAGCATCAATATAATGCAATAAACAGGTGGTTTGTACTCAGGCATTGCCACACAGAATGAAAATTTCAACCATATATTGAATTAATACACAATTTAGTTAGTCAAGCGGGTGAAAACATGATTTAAAGAGTATTCATCTACAAATATATAAACACAGACAGAAAACATGATATGTAACAGTTGCACAATGAATCATATGATATTAATATGAAACAACATGAGTCGTCTAATCTACCAAATTTTCATTTCAGGAACAGGAATAGGACATTCATAGAGTCGGTTTTTTTATGAATTTGATATACTATAATTACATATTCCAATTTTTTGAAGAAATATATGGAGCATGTTATTCATCATATTTTACTCATTTTCAATATTTTTGGTAGAACGCCTCTGATGAGTCTTGAATAGACGAAACGCGCGTCAGGCGTAGCAACATTTATTGTCTGGAACTTTGTTGTCATTTGTATTTCGAACACACGTGAAGGTTAGCACTGCTGGTGGAGTTTAAATTCCCCGAGGTTAGCCCGCTCCGGCACCAACACTTTTGAGTTGGAGAAAACATCAAAGCTTTAAATTATCCGTCTAAATTTCAAAATTGTCTAAACCCTAAGGTTCTTCCTACCCCAGACATAGGTTGATTATCTTAGAAATAATTTGGTTCCCCAGTTTGGTATTTTTGGTTTTAATGTTCTATGCTCTTCATATTCATACAGTGTTTGGCATTTTCAATATTTTTGGTAGAGCGCCTCTGATGAGTCTTGAATAGACGAAACGCGCGTCAGGCGTAGCAAAATTTATTGTCTGGAACTTTGTTGTCATTTGTATTTCAAAAAACTTTTAGAATAGCCTTTCGAGTAATCCTCTATTTTTTTTGACAATTTTTCTTTTGCTAAAAAAAATGGACAAGGACATCATTAGAAACATTTTATTTGTTTCAGTAAAATGATTCTTTAACATTGATTAATTTACAAAGAAGAACATCATTGGTTTTTATGATTTCTTATCCATGAAATTGTTGTAGTATCATATTCAAAAATTATTATACGGAATTTTGTACTAGCATTCCTTGCTTGAAATTATGTAAGTAAATATTATTTTGTTAGGGAGAGCCAGGTTATCAAAAGAAATCGACTATGGCAAGAACAACATCCTATCTGTTTTAGTCTGTGATTGGGTTTTAACAATATAGCTTTTTATTTGCAAAATCTTATGGGTAAACAATCATCGAGTACTCGCACGACAAGAATTAAATAATAGGAGTAAATCTTAATACGATCTTAGAAAGGCAAAGCATATCAAAGTGTAAATAATGTTTTAGTTACTATAAATACAAATTTCGATAGCAAGTACAATTCATGTCCAAATAATTTATGACATACAGCAATGTGCAAAAATGAACCATATGCCGGCCACTATGATTTCAAATATCATTGCAATAAATCAGGACAGCGATTAATTATGGTATCATGTGCAGTTGAAGATTGACTATAATCTTTGAATAGACACTTTTGTTAGAAAATAAAATAACAAAACTACCAAACTCGGAAGATTAAATTCAAATGTCCAAGTGAAATGACAAACCGAGACACGACGGATGGAATGAAGATCGCAATGGCCTTGACTTGATACCAGCATTAAACATAAATTGTGGGTTAAATTAGGATTAAAGACATCACACCAAGATTTGATTCGTCTCAGGAAGAATAAAAGTCGACAACAATGGGATTTAATATTTTTCTACTTCATAGGTAGTCACAAAGGAAATTTATAGTTCAACAAATATGTCAGGAATGAAAATCTGATTACTAGGTCTGTAGCATCAATATAATGCAATAAACAGAGCTGGTCTGAAATGTTGATATTTCAACTCATTAGTGAATGAAGCAATATATTATTTTAACCAAAAAGCAATAACATTTCATAACCAAGTACAATTTAAGTATTCGATATATTAGGTAATTATGGGGAAGGGTACAACATTTCACAAACAATATGCATTGGAAAATACTTACTTAATAAACCTTTAAGATTTACAATTCTGGCTGGTAAACTATGAATGACCGAAATAAATGGGATAATTTGTCCTTTTTAATATTTTTATAACAAAAGAAAACCAAACACAGAAATATGGCAGATCTGTGTAAGATATGTTGAAAAAAAAAGAATAATCTGATTACTCTGTCTGTGCTGTCTGTTGCATAAAATTGCCGGTTCTGTAACGACATATAATTTGGGAATGACAATAATATTAGGAGTATGTAGCATCAATATTATACAATACCCAGTTTTGTACAAATAGCAATATTATACTGAAAATACTAGTAAATGATAATTGAATTTCTAAGCAAATCAAATTTAATCAGGCAATTAACATGATCTAGAACAACTAAAACATAAAGTTTAAACCAAAATCAGACTAATAAATCGTGATAAAAATAAAAAAGCATTATTACTACAGTCATACAAATAAATATGTCTTTATTTCACAAAACTTAATAATACTTTTTGACAAAGAAGATTAAAAAATACCAAACGATGCTTGAAAGTAGTAAAACAACTTCCGAAAATGATGAATCTTAAATGTCCAAGACAAAAATACAAAATAGTTAAAAAAAAAACATATCAAAGCAATATTCCTGACTTGATAAGACCTTCTGCTTTGTGACAATTTTAGAACGATAAGTGAATATAGCAGAATTATTTTTCCCAAGATGTCTCAAGATATCAGTGTTTGTTTATGTGAAAATGAATAAAAAATACAGATTTTAATACTTCATCTGGCGTTATAAATTTTGCTTATATGTCACAACAAAAAGGCGACGATTTGACGAACAAAAACGTGCGGCTTAAAGGAAACTACCTAATGTAATTTTGATAATATTACGTAAAAACAACAGAAAATGATTTGGAGACATGTGTCCTTAGAGAACCTTCCGTGTTTGACTAATGGAAAGCAGTAATTATCCCTTAGGCTTTAAAAGATTTTCAATAACTTGGTTGAGAAATAAAAGCACTTTGCAAAGATTGATCGATTGAATCTTTGGGAAGATTGAAAAAATAAGTTTACAAAGGGTAACATATTACTGTCTTGCTTGAAACATTTTTTTATCACCTTTGGGGTATTTTACCAATGTTATTGTTACATGTATAACCAGAGCTGCAAGTAAAAACCAATTCTTATTTATACCCCCTTCACATATACGATATCTTACGAGTTGTTACGATTTTCAAAATTTATAGTTTTACGAGTTTTTGCGACATTTTCTTCCAACCTTTTACGATCTTTTTCCGAGTTGTCACGATTTCGTCAGTTGTGCGGAAATTTTTCGCCATCCCGTCCAGACAAGATTTAAACTTAATTTTAGGAGTGTTTACGAGCATGTTACGGTGCCTTTACGATGTCTTTACGAGTGGATTGCGATATTGGAAATGATATCATAACTAACTCGCAAACCACTCGTAAAAGAATTCCATTGCGAGGTCTTCCCGAGTTAGTAACGAGTAAAGGCGGGTCATTTACGATCTCTAGGAGTTCTTTACGAGTTATCTACAATGTGTTTACGAGTAAAATTATGACATTGTTGTTTTTTCAACTCGTAAAAGTCTTACGATTTAATACGAGCTAGAAAGACCTGTTTACGATTAACAAAGAGTGATTTACGAGTCTTTGCGATCCAATACGTAAGAACTCGTAAGGAAATCTCGTAAATGTGAAGGGGGTATAAGTCTAATAAATCTAAAACAATTCTGATGTGCGCTTTAAAAATATTAATCTTATTTGTATACATAGTTTGGGGGCTTGTTTAGTAGAGGTATCAATATTCCAAACCCCCTAAATTTTTCATCAAATATTCCATATCCGAAAAAGTGTTTTCCGAGATCTTTTTTACTCTTCCGGAGCACCTGAGTTCACTCTTGTTTCGACTGGAGTTTTGCGTTGTTGATTGATATTCAGTTATTTTGTGTTTTACATGTTGTCTGTTTTTGTCCCGTTCTTGTTAATGTTTACTGGTTTTGTGTCTGCCCTTTCAGACTTTTGACATTCGGATACCCCATTTGTATCTCTGCTTCTCACATATCCCTGAATATAAAATGTATTGAAATATCCCATACCCTGTTTCCCATTAATAAAATATGTGAATTTCCCATGTCCCAGTATACCCTTAACAAGCCTTAATTATATGTTTTGGGGGGAGGGTAGCTGATACAGCAGTAGCTGTTCCCATATTTTCGACATAATATACATGTATTTTCCATTCCATAGAATATATAAAAGAAACGTATCGTCCTTACATAAAATAAAACATTAAAATATTGAAGAACATGAAGTCTACTTTTAAGTTTAATATGACGATAGCTTACTCCTTTTCTGCTTTCTACATGTGTAAAAATGTGGGAAAAGAATGGGGATTACATTTAAAAACAGATGTCAAGTTCTAAAATGCAATAAATCTTGGGTTTATTGCTATCAAAGTAATTGATTTTTTAAACTTAGATGTTGGAAGTAGCAGTCTTTAGGAGTTCTTTAGGAGTTTTTTTTTTACCTTCAATGTAGAAGTTTTTATTCCTTCAAGGAAAAACATTCCTCCCAAAAAAAATTCAACTGGTTTACTGAAGGTGTTAATTTGACTGATCAGAGAGATCAACTTCTATTGTTGCAAATTTCTATAGAGGGATTACGCTTGAGTGTAGCAGAGTTCCCCGAGGTGTATCAATTTAGACGTGGGGTTTAAATCCTTTCCCCGCTATAAGATCCCATTCCAAAAAAAGCATTCATATCCTGCTAAAAGAAAACAAACCAAAACATTTAAATCGGCCAGTTTCGATTTTAGTATGCATTGTTATTTTTGGCCATCTGCATGATGTTGGGCAACTGGTCGTATCAACGTCTGATGTTTGTGTTCAGTTATAGATTATTTTCCCGTTTCGTATCTCATACGCCCATTCCACATATGTGTCACGTACACTTATTTCATATATCATCATTTAACAAAATGTCCCGATATCTGTTAATAAAGTAGTAAAACATACAAATCAAGTTTTGATTAAAATATTATGATTTAATATTATATCTAAATAAACACGTTTAATAATCTTTTGTTTCAAGTAATGTCAATAATACAATTTCATTCATTTACAATATCAACAGTTGGGAGAAGAATAACGTGAAACGAAGTAAAACAATTGAAGTAGTCATATCGATTAGTTATCGTATTTACCATGAACATGAAACACGCTTACACTATTGTTTAATCTGTGAAATTTCAACAGACCCAATTAAGGTGCACATATTTTAGCATTATTTTGGAAATTTGTATTAATTCTACCTATTAACAAATACATGTAGGTAAGTAACAATTATGATATTTTACTTTTTATTGAAATTTACTACCCTAGACAAGTACTATACTCTCTCAAAAAAGAAACGCAACATACAAAAAATTTGAAATTAAATCCAATACAATACAAAAATCGAACTTTGTGTCATCAGTTCTTGCAATATCATTTTGAAATTTGATTGGTTATTCTAGAGGGACCGCGTTTTCTTTAATTGCTCGAATTTCAATAAACGGTTGGCAAATCAAGTGTTTATGCCATTAAGAATTATGTAAATCGGTTTGTTTGGAAGACGGTACTCAAATTGCTACCTCCAGATTCAAAAGATCGTTGCATTCAATATTTCAGAGTCAGATTTTAATCACCGACAAGTTGCGCCCTTACCTTGATGTTAAATGGTGCAATTAGGTGTTGCACAGATCCAATTTAATCAATTGATGCCCGATTTTCCATGAGATCAGAATTTTCAGAAGTCTTTAAAAATCAGAACTGTGTTTACCGTTTTTTATGCTATAGGTAAGGCTATTCATGTACCCATTTGACTCTTGATGCACAACACTGCCCCTTTTTTCAAAATTTCGGAACCTTCCTCCTCATACTGTTCGTCATTTGTTTGAATTTGTTGCAGAAGAATTCTTTGTAAAAATGGGTATTTTAGTTCACGTACCAGAAAGCTTTCCTACACAGGGGCAGATCTTTATGACGTATGCATATTATTTACTGAATTCAACCCTATAAATATCATCTGTTCATATTATTCTTGGACAAGTAACGTGTTGCGCATATTTATCTGGTAGAATTACTTTCACCAACTAATTTTGCGAACGATTTATTTAAGTGGTTTTTTTTGCCATCAACAGATATTATCGAATATAAATCGTTTCGAATTTACTCATTTTTAGCTCACCTGGCCAAAGGCCATGTGAGCTTATGCCATCACTATGCGTCCTTCGTCGTCCGTCCTTGTCCGTTAACAATTTAAAAAAAAACTTCTCCTCTGAAACCACTGAACCAATTTAACTGAAACTTTGCAGGAATGGTATATGACATGTTGGCAACAAACGATCCTCATTTTGAAATGATTCGATAAAAAACATGACTGCCGTTACTTAAAATAGAACATAGGGTAAAACCACTTAAAATGGCTTATAACTCAGCAACTATAACAGATAGAAACATCCGAAGGATCTTAGACTCTTCGAAATCAAAAGGTCTACAAAAGCCTTCATTGGGTCAAAGTTGTCAGATGAATCCCTATAGGGAATATGGCCCTTTAAAGGTCAAAAACAGCCTTTTTTCATGTTTTTGCCCTATAGAATGAAAACTATAGCAGATAGAGAAAAGCTGTTGCTTGCTTAAATGTTCAGCTCATTAACCTCTACAAAAGTCTTCATAGGGTCAAAATTGTCAGATGACCCCTTATAGGGGTTACAGCCCCTTAAAGGCAAAAAATAGTGCTTTTGGCTTATAGAATAAAAACTATTGCAGATAAAGAAAAGCTTTTGCTTGCTAAAATGTTCAGCTCATTTAGCTCTAAAAAAGTCTTCATAGGGTCGAAGTAGTCAGATGACCCCTTATAGGCGTTACAGCCCCTTAAAGGTGACAAATAGTGTTTTTCCCTATAAAATGAAAACTATTGCAGATAAAGAAAAGCTGTTGCTTGCGTAAATGTTCATCCCATTTAGCTCTACAAAAGTCTTCATAGGGTCCATGTTATCAGATGACCCCTTATAGGCGTTACAGCCCCTTCAAGGCAAAAAATAGTGTTTTGGGACTAAATATAAAGAATGAAAACTATTGCAGATAGAGAAAAACTTTTGCTTGCTTAAATGTTAAGCCCATGTAGCTCTACAAAAGTCTTCATAGGGACGAAGTTGTCAGATGACCTCTTATAGGGATAACAGCCCCTAAATAAACTTGTTTTCATGTTTTTGGCTTATAAAATGAAAACTATAGTATATAAAGAAAAGTGGTTGCTTGCTTAAATGTTCAGCTCATTAAGCTATTAACAAAAGTCTCTGCAGAGTTAAAGTGTTCAGATGGCACTTAAAATAACATTTTGCATGTTTTAGGCTTACAGAATGAAAACTATTGCTGAAAGAAAAAAGCTGTTGCTTGCTTAAGTGTTCAGCTTATTCAGCTCTACAAAGTTCTTCATAGGGTTGACATCAAGACCAGGTGAGCGATTCAGGCTCCTGGGAGCCTCTTGTTTTTGTAATGTAATAGTTTTAATGTATGATTGCGAAAATAATTAGCCCCATAATCACCCTCCGTCATGAACATGATGACAACGCAAAATAAAGTAGTCACGACGATGGTTTCTAGTAAATGAAGTTATCAGATTGCTTTTCCCCTAGAACAATATTACATGAACTTTTCGTTAGGTTGACGTGATGTGTTTCTCAAGTAACTAAGTCTTTTTCAGATATGAATATGTATCACAATAGGACGCACATGATCTAAACTTTGAGATACCTGTACATTTAAAAAAGAATGATTTAAGATCCTATGCTAAAATATAATTTTTTTTGTAATAGATTTTCAGCTGGATCAAAATAAAACAAAGCCTTTATTTTATTAAAATCGTGTTATCTTTTCATTTTTAGTCATTACACATTGTTTTTAGTTTTTGTTGGATTTTGATAGTGCTTTCACATGTTACGATGTTCCGATAATTTTAAGCGTTATGTCGATATATTTTTTTTCCTTTCGTTCCCCTTTAAACTTTATTAGAACTTAACATATGTTCCTTACATATGAAATCCTATATTTGTACTCGTTTATAAATCAAAGTTTATGTATTATTTAAAGAAATTAGTTGTCAGGTACAATACATCAATGAAACAATCTGCTATACACGATACATTTCATTTATTTAAATCGAACATACAAATATCCTGAGTCAATTGACTGATATTTTCTCCACTATCGTCAATTGTACTCTCATGTCAAGTTGATGTCATTTGTTACTCTCCCGGAGCACCTGAATTAATTTTAGCTACGACTTGAGTTCACATAGTTGATTTCTGTTCAATTACTTACTTACTTAGTCCTCTTCGTCTCTGGTGAGACATAAGGCCGCAATCTTTTCCCTCCACTTGGCTTGATCTTTGGCTAACTTCTGTGCTTCACCCAATGTCAAGCCTCCATCTTTCAATTCTGCCACCACTGTCCTTCGTCATGTTGTTTTTGGTCTTCCGGGTTTCCTTTTTCCAGGTGGAGTCCATCTAAGAGCTGTTTTTGGGAGTCGTTGTTGTTGCATTTCTGTTCAGTTGGTTTGTGTTTTATGTTTTGTGTTTCTTTGTTCTGTTCTCGTTTGTCTTTACTGGATTTGCCGTTTCCCTATCGGACTTTTGACACTCGAATGCCCTATTGCCTCTCTGCATGTTTCACGTTCGTGATTGATACTAGAAAATCATAACAAGTTTTCAGAATTTGTTAGCGTAATTTTGAAAATTACGATGCATGCATGATATATGCTTTAAATAGTGAGCATCAACTTGAAATAATTGCATAAACGTTCATTGGTCATCTATTATTTATCTGTCAGGTGGCACAGAACCAAGGAAGTGTAAAAAAAGAAATCATGCTAGAATTTAATAAATCCATCATAATTGCTGAAGATTTATTCTGATACTCATTGTCTTAATTCCGCCAGCAATGTCTTATTCATAACAATGTTTTGTTTTCGCAGCTATTGTTATGTAATAGTAAGTGGGAGTTTTTATTAGTGGTTGTCTGGAAATGTTTCGTTTTGCAGCCTTATTGACACAGATAACAAAATAATATACCCAAGACATCCACCTGACGATAGTACATAAAGAACGCATTGGCCAAAATCTTAAAAATCTACAAATAATATACATGCACTAAGTCAGACATTATAATGCATATAAAATAGAGTGCAAGAAACTTAATTTAAATACAATTCATGTATAATTTATTTTATGTTTGACAGACTAGAAAAATTGTTTCATTACTAAAGCGATTTGTAAGATTCCTAGGTGTAGGTAATTGCATCAGTCACCTTGACGGATCTAAGATTGCAGAGCAGAAGAAAATTGACATCAAGTGTCCTCGGCATTTTCAAATCGTCCATATATACATTCGTGCTTCAGCATTAACTTAAAGAAACTTGTCAACAAAATAGAATTATTGATCACAAGCGAAAAATGAAACATTTTCCATTATATGAAAAGAAATATGTTTGTTGAAAGTTTATAAAGATGTCAAATTCGACTAAGTAGGTCAACATCAAATGCAGTATAGATTTAGTATTATCTTCTTGCAGTAAATCAAGTAAAATCATCGCCGTGTCCAGTAAAATCAAGAGTTTATACACTGAGCATGAACACACTTGATAGGCCTTAAAGAATAACTACTTAGATTCAACTTGGACTCTTAACACTAATTAATTTTGCGGAAAATGCGAAAAATGAATTCCACAAAAATATACATATAACGCAAATCATATAACAAATACCAAAACGCGGGTATAAACGGCTAATTTGGATATGCTATATATCGATATTTTAAGGAGTAACCTCTCATCAGTAGCATTTAAATCAACATATTTGAAGGTCAAATTCCAAAACTGTTGAAAACGAAAAGTACTCAAAACCAAAATGTTCGAACAAGGGGGCCAAATCCAGCACCGAGGATATCGACCATGTGCATTACAAGGAAAGAAACCTGATGCTTTTAAACAATTTTGAATTTTAAATCGGAAATTTCAGCTACAAAAATATTAGAAATGTTATGGTAAGTCGTGTCAGACAAGTCTGACGACCAGGCTTGTGATTACCCGCGGGGACTTCTGGTCCACCAACAGCGGTTATTGCCCAGTGGTTTCAAAATAACAAATACCAAAACGCGGGTATAAACGGCTTATTTGGATATGCTATATATCGATTTTTCAACGAGTAACCTCTCATCAGAAGCATTGAAATCAAAATATTGGAATGTCAAATTTCAAAACTGTTGAAAACGAAAAGTACTCAAAACCAAAATGTTCGAACAAGGAAGCCAAATCCAGCACCGAGGATATCGACCATGTGCATTACAAGGAAAGAAACCTGGTGTTTTAAACAATTTTGAATTTTAAATCGGAAATTTCAGCTACAAAAAATATTAGAAATTTTATTGTAAGTCGTGTCGGACAAGTCTGATGACCTGGCTTGTGATTACCCTCGGGGACCTCTGGTCCATCAGCAGTGGTTATCGCCCAGTGGTTTCAAAATAACAAATACCAAAACGCGGGTATAAACGGCTTATTTGGATATGCTATATATCAATATTTCAAGGAGTAACCTCTCATCAGTAGCATTTAAATCAAAATATTGGAAGGTCAAATTCCAAAACTGTTGAAAACGAAAAGTACTTAAAACCAAAATGTTCGAACAAGGAAGCCAAATCCAGCACCGAGGATATCGACCATGTGCATTACAAGGAAAGAAACCTGGTGTTTTAAACAACTTTGAATTTTAAATCGGAAATTTCAGCTACAAAAATATTAGAAATTTTATGGTAAGTCGTGTCAGACGAGTCTGACGACCAGGCTTGTGATTACCCTCGGGGACCTCTGGTCCACCAGCAGCGGTTATCTCCCAGTGGTTTCAAAATAGCAAATACTAAAAGGATCCTGGAATGGTTTTGTTCTAGTTGTAGCTAGTTGATTTGTTCTATCTGGATATTTGTATTAATTGCAATGAATTAGGTGTCCGAGTGGTTTATCATTTTTGTGGTTGCTGTTTGTTGGTTTTTTTTTGCGGGGGGATAAAGTCGTATAATAAAATAATGAGCTGATGTAAATTAACTCACAAAATAAGACTGACCACTTGAAACTAGGAACTGGACTTGAATTGATCCTGCTGCAGAAGATCCGAGGAGAGTGTAACTCATATAGAAACTTAAAACAGTAAGCCGTGTCCAATATTTAAAAGACATGTATTCTTCTTGAAACAGGTTTTGCTACAAATGCAAATATATGAAAACTCGTTCAGTCGCTGCTCTCTATTATTTACTTAAATGTACCCACCTTGATATATATCAAAAAGGAGCAAAGACAAAACAAGGCAAAGGCATACCTGAAAAATTGAAGATTGCAATGGTCCTGACTTTGAACAGGCATTTAAAGAAATGGTGGGATGAACCAGATTTTATGGCGCCAAACCTCCCTTTTCCAAAACAATTTTAAAATATTCTGTATATAACAAAGAATTATGAAAAAAACATTCGAACAAAACATTTTTTGCTCTTACAATTAAAGAAAATAAACAGTCAAAACTGTAAATAAAGGGCAGCCATGGGACGACAAAATCATGCTTTTTATAAGCAGGTGCCCTTTATATAAACAATAAAGGTGTTTTTTTGTTGTATTGCTCATAAAAGTGATATTTTTAAGGTGCCCATTAAAGCAGGTTTGACTGTAATTGCTTGGCTAAACTTTCATTTGAATTAGATTGAAATTTGTTTCTTAACTTTTCTATTTCAATGAAAGCAGCAGATGTTACCGCAAAACATTTTGATCGTTCGAATCTATCATCACTTTTGAACTTTTTCTGACCTTAACTCGTGATTTAAATGACATCTGGTACTCTTTTATTTGTACTTTTATCAAGTGAAATTATGTTTTCAAATTGTCAGCTACATGAAGAATGACATGTTTTTGATATGGCATATTTGTTAGTTTCTTTGTAGAAGTCAAATAATCAACAGTTGGCTTGATTAAAGATGTAAAGGTCATGGGTTCCTCGTTCTCATGAATTTAAGATATTGAAATCCATATTAATTTTTTCATCCTATTTTTGCAGTTTTCTGAGCAACCAGCTCGTGATGCAGATGTTGTGTATATTGTTGTAATCTATCATGCCATATGATCCTAGGTGAAAAAAAAACGATTTTGTTTTAATAGCTTTATTTTTTTTAAACAAACGTTTATCTTTATCAAGAAGCAGGTAAGCTTTAATCCCTTTACAGTTATTTAAAATTCAACATTTTTAAAACGGCTTCTTAAATTTGTTAGAGGCATAATTTTATGTCCTCAATAACACAACTATTTTCAAGTCATTTATCTAATTGTGAGTCAAACTGCCTGTCAAAGCTGTCTTTTACATTGTTAATTTACGTCAGTATTTATCACCCGTATAACTTGATCCTGAGTAATTCTGTGTCATACAGGAATTGCTCCGTAACCCCATGTGTATAACATGATATAATTTAGGTTTTATTGTATTGACATTCATGACATTTAGAAAAGATAAACTAGGAAAGTCTAAAGCGCTTAGCAGTTTTATTGTTGACTTATTTGGAAGACTGCGATGCATGCTACATTTACATCCACAACCTCAAGCAATACAAGACTGATACAAAATAATAATACCTCGGTCTCTTATGTGTTTGACAGCTGAAACAGGGAAGTGCAAAACGGAACAGGAAATCATGCTATGCTTTCATCAATCCATCACCTAAGAATTTTTCCAGAATCATTATCAATATCTTACACCCGTCAAGTTGTTTCCGGAAGCAATGTTTTACAATTACAATGTTTTGTTTTGCAAACATATATAATACAATAGATTGTAGGTGTTTTATGGACTATCTTATGTTCGTGTGTTTGGATGAATATCATTAGAATAAGCACGAAGCATCTTTTTAATACATGTATATAGGCCTATGACAAAAATAAATATGCTTGTTGAAGTGTTAAAAGTTTGCTTGATAAACAGGTCAAAAGCTGTACGAAAATCAGAAACAAGCATTAAAAGAACGAAACACCAGATGTTATGCAAACGTTTCAAATACATGTATTTAGACATACATGTAATAATGTAAATCCAACTAGTAAGTGGAATATCTGTTTTATCAAATACACCTATATAATGTCAAATGCTGAGAGAATATTCAATTGAAAAAGATTTGGAATCTTTGGGAATCACATGTTCATTGCCACTTTTACTTTATTTATAATTGACCAAATAGAACTCAATTTGTTTTTTTTTTAAATTTACCTTCATAATCTGAGTTCACACTCGCTACGACTGGAGTTCGCATTGTTGATCGATATTCAGTTAACTTTGTGTTTCTATGTTCAACATGTCATCTGTTTTGTCTCGTTCCCGTTAGTGTTTTCTGGTTTTGCCTCTGCCTTTTCGGACTTTTTACATTCGGATACTGCGTTAATACGTTTGATTCTGTTTTTGTTATTTGCATACTAAAATAACTGATATTTTATTAGATGGTTTTTTATCAGTTTGTAGGGTCCTGACATGATTAATGTTGACAAATATAACAATCAATTGAGTAAAAATATTAATATTATAATTAAAGTCCTAGGTAATGGATAGTTCATGATTACAAAACGAGACTGACAGAAAAAAAACTTTATATGTTTAGCTGGAAAACAAGAAATTTGTCATAAAGGCTTTTATAGTGCCAAAAGATGTCATAATTTATTGGAATATAAATTTTTGATATTTTTTGTCAATGCTATTTCCGATTGTTAAATTCAAAACTTTTTAAAACACCAGGTTTCTTTCCTTGTTATGCACATGATTAATAACCTCGGTGCTGGATTTGGCTTTCATGTTCGAAATTTTTGGTTTTGAAAACCTTTCATTCAATATATTGTTTTTTATCTCCATTGTTTTGAGATGAGAAGTTACTCCTTGAATTATCGATATACAGCATAACCAAATTAACCGTTTTATACCCGTTTTTTGTATTTTATTTTGAATATAAATGTGTTCTTGTTGCTTCATTTATTTCAAATATATATAATATATGTAGCCAACACATCAAAAGTAATAGGTCTCAAAATGTTTATGCTTATAATAACATTTTAAAATAGCATATATTATGAGGAAAAACCTGTTGCAATAAATTTGTCGCGTTGCCAATACTATTTTAAAGTAGGTCAAAATTAAATATACAAAAACGCAGATATTAACGGTTAATTTAGATATGCTTTATATCGATATTTCAAGGAGTAACCTCTCATCAGTAGCATTTGAATCAAAACATAGGAAAATCAAATTCCAAAAAGAAATTCAATAACAAAATCCAAGATAAGAATATATTTCAAACCTCATCTGCACTCACATCAGAGATTTCACAAGATGTCTTCACTAAAAAGACCTCAATAATTTAAGATTATTTCTGTTAGAAATGAAATATTTGTTGTGGTTTGAGAGATAATAAAAGGCAAAATAATCGGATATATTAAGTTGTTCTACTTCAAAAGATAGCAAAAACAGAACATGATTATGTCAGATATGTTGCAACAAATATGACAGGAATGATAATCTTATTATTAGCTTGTTGAAATCAATATAACGTAATGAACAGATGATAATACCACCAAAGGTTTACATATAATACGATTTTAACATTTATTCAATGATTTAGCAAAGATATGTGAACATAGTTGAAAATACAATGTAATGTAAAACGGGCCAACAAAATATACAATTGTTAAAAGTTTCAATGTCACTATAATGTTATGTTTCATACAAGTTTTTGTTATATGTATGTGTTGTTTAATGTTTTGTATCCTATGTTTGTATTTGCTTAAGAAATGTTGGACCTATTTGAACTTCTTTGATTCATACCATATATATATTTAAATATCGTAAAGCCTTTTAAGTTACTTATTCGTTGAATTAAAAATGTACTACCATATTGTGAAAGAGTGGTTGAACAAACATTAAGGTTTGAAATACATACAATTCAATAGACGTTTTTTAATGTAAAGTTTTCCTGTGGTTTGCTGTAAAATGTTTAGCAAACATACTAGAAAATAACAGAATCTGTATGACATTTTCGTAATGCACATAATAAATGTTCTGAATACAAAATGTCTGAAAATGTTCGACTTAACCTTAAAAGACAAACGACCGGTATACTATATCCCCCTTGACTTTCGTACGAAAAAAAAAACAACTCTTATCCTGATATTACGTAAAAATGTTATTGCAAAGAATAGAATTGATGAAAAAAAGTGCTTGATCCCAGAAAATATCCTCGTGCTAATGGAAAATAGAAATGATCTTAAAGACAGTAGGAAATTTAATGACCAATATTTGATACTACAATGTTCTGAAAAGTTAAATTGAAGGTTAACAATTTAAGAACATTTGAAGAAAATATTACAACATAGTTCGAGGCAAACAATTTCAAGCTGCATTTGCTATAAAAGACCTATGCAATATGTTTTTGGAAAACAATAATTATTCAAAGACTAACAAATGAACTGTCTAATGATTAGTTGTTACTGGAACTTGACTGAAGTTTATTTCTTAAAGTAAAATGTCCTAAAGAAATTTTCATGACCTGAGGTGAAACTTCCCATACGATATTCATATACAATCAAATAGCAAAACCAATTTATATCAATTGTTTTACCAATAATCGTATAACAATATGCTTATTTTACCACTTAATTCTATTGTTTATGTAAACTTGCGGTCGCCGTTATTTCTAACGCGGTCCTGCTCCCTATAAATAGATTTGGGGAATCCTCGGATATATCTAATAAACCAAAAAGAACAGATATGGACCACAATGTAACAATTCACTTGTATAAAGAGAAAGGGATAAAGAAAAATGAAATAAAAGGGAGAAAATTCTAATTATGTTATGAATATCTATTATGCAACTTAAACTGTTTTAGCTTCGATTATGAAATTGATTTGTCTTATTGAAATATATTTTGCTCGCTATATTATTTGGCATTTAAGCCGTGGGTACTGGCTTTCCCGAACAAACGTACAAACATGACAAATGTACTTTTATAAATATACCTTTTAACTTCGACTCGCACGTCAGAATAAATGATTGAAATATATAAAAAATAACATGTCGAGCTATTGCGTCTACTGTTATTTTAAAGGCCTAACATTAAAATGATCAGTTTAGCAGACGGTAAGGAATAGTGTCTTGTTTGGTCATTAAAAATTATATGGATCATTATCTCCTACCTCCTCATAGATATAATATACATAGATATGTATAAAATTTTTCATCGGTAAAGCTCGGCTGAATGAAAAAAAAAACATGTTTTCGCATGAAACCAATTATTTCCCTTTGTGTAACATGTTTAAAACTTTTAATTTTTTACCTGTTAAACAGTTATTAGACCATACAAAATAAAATGTTGAAATAAAAAAAGGTTTGCCGAGTATGTAACTTGAATACTTCAACAAATCGTCGCATTTAACTTTACAATAAGAACTGAGCTAATTCACCATTTGAAAAGAGAACAGACTTACATGTAGTACATGTATATGGTTAATTGGTGTAACACAAATAAACGGCGCTGCAGACTGTTATCTTGGTATAGTCACGACGTTAAACTTCCCAGTCAGTCAACACAAATAAATTACTAAAGACTTTAGAATTCGAACCTGTTGATGAGATTCTCTTAATATCATCGGAAAATGATGAAATAAGAACTTGCAAAACAAAATTAATGCATATCCATCATACAAGATATAGTGATGAGCATTACGTCGCCTGACGGACTCTAAACAATAAGCCCATAAGACAATGGACATTTATTATTTAACATTTTTCAGGGATGGGTTCCAAAACTGAAACAATTATAAACTATAAGTATATATAATAAAACAAATGAAGTCCAGCCCTTCCCCCTCTAAATATTTTTAGTCTTTTTTTTCCGTTGCATAGTTCGAAACTCTTTCCGTTTCTATGGTCTACATGTTTGATGTGTGGTAAAACAAGTACTTTTTGCTGATTGATTACGCTTAAGGGATTGTCATTTATGTCGAATATCTAGCGTTACATATCTAAATGAGCACATTACATGTATAAAGAAATATGAAAATGTAATAGTTATCTATATTGCTTTGAACCATAGCCCGCATAGTATATTTAGGAAGTGCTGAAATCGGACCCATTTTTTCACATAATCATCAACTTTGTACTATCACAATGGATTTGGTGTAATTTAGTCACTAGATAACAAAACTTTACACATTAAATTGATTTAACATTGTGACGGCAACATGCATGATATTAATATGACGTCATAAACCTGCTGAAAACTCAGAAAATATCAATATTTGCTTCAGGTCCATCACCCAGTCACGCCCTGCATATCACCTAGTCATGCTCTATTGAACTCTATGTATATATCAGACCCAGTATATCAACTCTAGATCTGAGGCCCGTGAGAGATTCATCATCTTGTCAAGCCCTGCATATCACCAAGTCCTCCTCTATGGAACTTTATGTACAGATCAGACAACCAAGTATATCAACTCCGAGGCCAGTGAGAGGTTCATCACCGAGTCACGCCCTGTATATCACCCAGTCCTGCTCTATAGAACTCTATGTACATATCAGACCCAGTATATCAACTCTGAGACCCGTAAGAGCACCATCACCCAGTCATGCTCTGCATATCACCCAGTCCTGCTCTATGAAACTCTATGTTCATATCAGACCCAATATATCAACTCTGAGACCCGTAAAAGCTCAATCACCCAGTCATGCTCTGCATATCACCCAGTCCTGCTCTATAAAACTCTATTTACAAATCAGACCCAGTATATCAACTCTGAGGCCCCTAAGAGGTTCATCACCCTGTCACGCCCTGCATATCACCCAGTCCTTCTCTATAAAACTCTATGTACATATCAGACCCAGTATATCAAATCTGAAGCCCGTAAGAGGTTCATCACCCAGTCACGCCCTGCATATCACCCAGTCCTGCTTGTACATGATAGAGCCAATATATCAACCCAAAAGCCCGTAAGAGCTCTATCACTCAGTCACGCCCTGCATATCACCCGGTCCTGCTCTATAAAACTCTATGTATATATCACACCCAATATATCAACATTGAGCCCGTAAAAGGTTCATCATCCAGTCAAGCCCTGCAAATCACCCAGTCCTGCTCTATAAAACTCAATGTATATATCAGACCCAGTATATCAACTCTGAGGTCCGTAAGAGATTCATCATCCTGTCAAGCCCTGCATATTACCCGGTCCTGCTCTATAGAACTCTATGTACATATCAGACCCAGTATATCTACTCTGAGGCCCGTAAGAATTCCATCACCCAGACACACCCTGCATATCATCCAGTCCTGCTCTATAGAACTCTATGTACAAATATCAAGTATATCAATTCTGAGGCCCCTAAGAGGTCCATCACCCTGTCATGCCCTGCATATCACCCAGTCCTGCTCTATAAAACTCTATGTACATATCAGACCCAGTATATCAAGTCTGAGACCCGAAAGAGCTCCATCACCCAGTCACACCCTGCATATCACCCAGTCCTGCTCTTTAGAACTCTGTATATATCAGACCCAGTATATGAACTCTGAGACCCGTAAGAGCTCCATCATCCGGTCAAGCCCTGCATATTACCCTGTCCTGCTCTATAAAACTGTATGTTTATATCAGACCCAGTTTATCAATTCTGAGACCCGTAAGAGCTCCATCACCCTGTCACGCCCAGCATATCACCCAGTCCTGCTCTATAAAACTCTATGTACATATCAGACCCAGTTTATCAACTCTGAGACCCGTAAGAGCTCCATCACCCAGTAACGCCCTGCATATCACCCGATCCTGCTCTATAAACTCTATGTACACAGACCCGGTATATCGATTTTGAGGCCCGTAAGAGGTCCATCACCCTGTCAAGCCCTGCATATCACCCAGTCCTGCTCTATAAAACTCTATGTTCATATCAGACCCAGTATATCAACTCTGAGACCCGTAAAAGCTCCATCACCCAGTCATGCTCTGCATATCACCCAGTTCTGCTCCATGGAACTCTAAGTACAGATCAGACCACCAAGTATATCAACTCCGAGGCCAGTGATAGGTTCATCACCGAGTCACGCCCTGTTTATCACCCAGTCCTGCATTATAGAACTCTATGTACACATCGGATCCAGTATATGAACTCTGAGGCCTGTAATACATTTAGAACCTAGACACGCCCTTTGTATAACATAGTCCTGCTTTAGAGACCTACCGTGATTATTATATCACGGGGTATTTCCGGCTATCGTTAACATTGGCAAACTGAAAACAGTCCACAAATCTATCTTGTGCATGCTTTTCAACAAGGAAATAGGTGAAAATGGTAGACAACAGTGTAATCCTAGTATGTTTTCATTAGAACGAAAAATAATGATATATTTTCGTTTTTTATCGATCTGTTTCATGTTTGAAATAGCACCTTCTCGTCCCAAAGGAAATATATACATAGAACATGGTTTTAAAAACAAAAAAAAATCATAGCCCCATTTTGGACGTGCATTTCGACAGATCATTGTACATGATTGCTAGTTTGTCAAGCTGTCCCTTTGTAATGGTCTTATTCTGAAACGCACTCATTTCTACACAAACAAAGAACACTGACTTGAAAGATTTTTTGACCTCATATTTAGTTGAATTGATGATATGTTAACATCCCATGTCATTTATTCAAGACAACGAGATTAAGCCACAGCATATTCTATGTATTAGCCTTAAAATACTGTTTGCAACTAAGTTGTGTTCTGTGCTTTTTGCGGTCAATCTTTTGATTGTCTCTTTCTCTTCTTTTTGTTTTGTGTTATTACGTAATACTGTACGGACTATGAGTTTGAATCCTACGGAAGCTTATTCGACATAACTAACTCGTTAAAACAACTCAAGAGCTGTAACTCGTTATAACAAATGGGTAACTCATTTTAACCACATAGCTAACATGTTCAAACACCTAAGCTAACTCCTTATAACGCCACAGCTAACTCGTTATTACAACTTAGCTAACTCGTTAAAATGAGTTACAGCTAGTAAGTTGTTATAACGCGTTAGTTAAGTGGTGATAACGAGTTAGGTTATTCGTTTTAACAAGTTAATTATGTCGTTATAAAGAGTTAGCTAAGTGGTACTAATGATTTAGCCAAGTCGTTATAACGAGTTAGCCATGTAGTTATCACTAGAGTCAGCTATTTTGTCGTTAAATCGTTATAACGAGTTACAGATAGTAGGTTGTTATAACGAGTCAGAAAAAATAAAGCTTCACCCTCGCACTAATGGGCTGCCGTAGAATAACCCTTTAAATAGTGCTATTTTTATGGCCCGACCACGTATGTGGATCGGACATATAGTTTTACCCTTGTCCGTCCGTCCGTCCGTAACACTTTGGTTAAGTTCTTGGTTAAGGTCTATTACTCGGATGGGTCAATGATATTTCACCACCAGATGGGTCTAGGGTAGGGCTACACCACCCACTAGAAATTAGGTCACTGTGACCTATACTTTATGCATTAACGACTTTGGTTAAGTTCTTGGTTAAGGTCCATAACTTGGAGGGTCAATGATATTTCACTACTAGTTGTGTCTTAGGTAAGGTGACACCACCCACTTGAAATTAGGTCACTGTGACTAATATTTTACGCATGAATGACTTTGGTTAAGTTCTTGGTTAAGGTCCATATCTCAGATACTACATGTTGATGGTCAATGGTATTTCACCACTAGATGTGTCTAGGGTAACATGACACCACCCAATAAAAATTAGGTCACTGTGATCTATATTTTATGCATGAACGACTTTGGTTAAGTTCTTGGTTAATGTCCATAACTTGGATACTAGATGTTGGGGGTAATGATATTTCACCACTAGATGTGTCTTTGGTGACACCATCCACTAGAAATGAGGTCACTGTGACCTATATTTTACGCATGAATGACTTTGGTTAAGTTCTTGGTTAAGGTCCATATCTTGAATACTACATGTTAGGGGTCAATAATATTTCACTACACGATGAGTCTTGGTAACATGGCACCACCCACCAGAAATAAGGTCACAGCGACCAATATTTTACACATGAACACTTTTGATCAATTTCTTCGTAAAGGTCCATATCCCAGGTAATACACATTGAGGGTCAATGATATTTCAAGAACGGGAGGGCCATCCTGTGGCTCATAGACACATTATCTAGTTCTTTTTTTTACGATAAAATTATCAATAACAATAACTTATTATTTTGTATCATTCCAGGAGCTTCTGCAATAAGTATGTTCTTATCATTTTAGTTTATAATGATACTTTATTGCTTTGCTGGAAAATTACTATTACATTAAAAACGAAAGAATATGGAATATGTGCCAAAAAGACACGATCCACATATTGAAATGATTTTGATAATTGTACAAAAGCATAAATTTCACTGCGTGTGAAGCGCTTTTCTGGATTTACCTTCATCAGACACGCTAGGAGTCGAAAACTTGGAAAACCGGTAGAATACTATAGATTTGATAAAACAAAAATAGAAGCCAAAAATATCATACAACAATGACCAAACAGATAAATTTATCAAATAGAAATAGCCAAAACGTTGTCAAATTTTGGAAATATGTAAACTGTGTCTTTCCAACACATATTCCAGTACTCGAAATATATAAGAGCATACAACTGAAGCACGGGGAAGCTTTCTACGACCTCCACACGGCACTAAAGTCAAAATCTGAAATAATATTAAAAACGAAAGAATATGGAATATGTGCCAAAAAGACACGATCCACATATTGAAATGATTTTGATAATTGTACAAAAGCATAAATTTCACTGCGTGTGAAGCGCTTTTCTGGATTTACCTTCATCAGACACGCTAGGAGTCGAAAACTTGGAAAACCGGTAGAATACTATAGATTTGATAAAACAAAAATAGAAGCCAAAAATATTATACAACAATGACCAAACAGATAAATTTATCAAAAAGAAATAGCCAAAACGTTGTCAAATTTTGGAAATATGTAAACTGTGTCTTTCCAACACATATTCCAGTACTCGAAATATATAAGAGCATACTACTGAAGCACGGGGAAGCTTTCTACGACCTCCACACGGCACTAAAGTCAAAATCTGAAATAATATTAAAAACGAAAGAATATGGAATATGTGCCAAAAAGACACGATCCACATATTGAAATGATTTTGATAATTGTACAAAAGCATAAATTTCACTGCGTGTGAAGCGCTTTTCTGGATTTACCTTCATCAGACACGCTAGGAGTCGAAAACTTGGAAAACCGGTAGAATACTATAGATTTGATAAAACAAAAATAGAAGCCAAAAAATATTATACAACAATGACCAAACAGATAAATTTATCAAAAAGAAATAGCCAAAACGTTGTCAAATTTTGGAAATATGTAAACTGTATCTTTTGATAGCGCCCGTTTTAAAACGCGTTTACAAATGAGTCAAAATGTGAGCCTCTTACCATGCTTATAGAGCTTTTGATTTGCTTTTTTAAAGGATTTTAACCCAAAAATTATAACAAGCATGTCTTGTCTATATATGATGTTATTGTTATTGTATAGTCGGCATAAAAGCTCTACAGAGCTTATGTTTGTAATTATTGATATCCGACGCAAAATAAAATTTCTGTCTGTCTGTCTGTTTGCCTGCTCATGACATGAGATCGTAACTGTAGAATGGTTTTTGTCTCGCCTGCGACATTCAAAAGGCGAGACTAAGGTATGGTGATTCCGGCGGCGACGGCGTCCACAACTGTTAAAGATTTTTTCTTCTGTTTTATGTGAACAAGTTATGGTACTTCATTGATATTTGGTATACCGTTGCATTAGCATCAGTATATATAAGTTTTAAAAGCATTTCACCTGTATGTTCCTGCAGTCACGGTCTACTGATTTTTTACTTACACTTATTTGGTATAAAAATGTTAAACTTTTTTCTTAAATCTGTTTAACATTAAGCAGTTATGGCACACCGCTGAAATTTGGTACAGATCAATTTCAAGGGCGTTTTACTTTGATGCTCCTGCAGTCACGATCTAGTGACTTTGAGATTTTCGTACTGATATGGCTAAATGTTAAAGTTTTTTTCTTACGTCTGTTTTCTCATGAAGCATTGATATTTTGTGTGCAGTTAATTGCATTAGCATCAGTAAAGATAAGTTTTAAAAGGATTTTATCTGTATGCTCCTGCAGTCATGGTCTACTGACTTTGAGATTTCATACTGATTTGGCTAAATGTTTTTTATGCCCCGCCTACGAAAGTGGAGGGGCATGAAGTGTTCGAATCTGTTCGTCCGTTCGTCCGTCCATCCATCCATTCATCCGCCCGCCCCAAATCCCCATATTTCAAAATTCCCACCTACTGACAAGTGCCACATCAACTATATTGGTATGGTAGGTGCACCTAGTGATGCTAAGCACATTGCATGCTTCGGATGCTGGATTTGACATATATTTTCCGCATAGATGACCTCTTACAGAAGAATGGTTAAAGTCCATTCCTGCTTACTGACAAGTGCCACATGAACCATATTGGTATGGTATGTGCACCTAGTGGTGCTTAGCACAATGCATGCTTCAGATGCTGGCTGTGACCTACCGCATGGTTGACTAATTACAGAAGAATGATCAATGTCCATTCCTGCTAACAGGCAAGTACAACCTCAACCAAAGTGGTATAATATGTGCATATAGGGATGATGAGCTAGATACGTGGTTCAGATGCAGGCTGTGACCTTCTTTTTCTGCATGAATGCGCACTTAATATTTTGAAAAGAGTCAATTCCCGCTTAGTGACAATAATGCGTAACAAGGTAAGCTTCGTAATTGATAGATAACCTAGCTGTTTGATAAATATAAAGGCGGGGCACCGTGTCTGTTTTACACATTTTCTTGTTTTTCTTATATCTGTGTAATGTGAACAAGTAATGGTACACCAAACATATTTGGTATACAGCTGCATTTGCATCATTACAGATCAATTTTAAGAGTAAATTCCAGTACTGTAATCACTGTAATCACTTTTAACACCGGTATTTTTTAACTTCATTTTATATTGTGTCCAGCTGCGACAGATGAGACATGTCTCTGTGTTAACCGTTTATTTCTATCCGTCATGTTTACATTTTCTGGTTCATGCTGTGGTGTCTTCTGGTTTTATCTTTAATGGTTTAGAAACATTTATTTTGAATATTTGTCTTCCTAAGACTAAGACTAAGAAACTTTATTTGAAGTCGGGTTAATACAAACAGAATAAACGTAAGCTCTGAAGAGCTTTTTTCCTTCTTTAACGCTACATGTATATTACCAAAATTTGTTGCGTCTTTTAGAAATTAAGGTCTTGTTACTACATGTAATTATATCACAATCTATCAATTGGTACTTTTTCTTATTGACAGACTGAATTATTGTATACAAAGTATACATAACCGACAATTTTTCTCTATCGGTTTCTGTTCTGGACGTGCTGTGCCATGGTCCACCAACTAAGGCACCGCCAACTTTTATTTTTGAGGAGACCTGATTTGATCCTCAGAATTTTTTTTTGGAAAAAAATTAAAATTAAATCATTTTCTTGCATAAGTTTCTGGTTGTCTTTTAGTTTTTGTTTGTGGCATTCTTAACCTTTCAATGAGATATACACATTACACTGTATAAACAAACGTAACCAGTTAAAAAAGTATATATGAGGTCGTATAATCACCTGAATTGTTTCAAGTTTTGGATATCAGTACACATTGAAAATGTCATTAAATTAGTTTTGAAAGGCTTATTTAATGTGGAAAGTAAAATTTTTAAAGGCACCTGCTCAAGTACTATTGTGTCATATGTGCCTCCTTAATTTTGTCTCACTTTTTATCCAATGACGCTTTGATATTCAGAATCAGATTTTGTTGTGTTTTTTTTTTCTGATAGTATATATAGATAATCATCCCTGTTTCAATTTGATTTGAGTAGTACGCGAAGGTCTACTGCTGCATCTACCCTTCTTCTTACTCAAACATTTTAGAGTGCTCTTCTAAATTCCCTGTTTATTCAGACGTTGTCTTTCGGAATTGAAAACCTGTTGTTATATGAAAAGTTTTATGTGTGTTGTTTTCTTCAAAAATTCTGGCAGCTGTGACCCATTTGCATTAATTGTACCTACATCATGCTTTTTCTGTAATATCATTATGTGGTGTCATTTCCCATCTTGGCGTTAATAACATCTGCGGAATCATTCCTTATTCTGTTCTCTTACTGAGTGATGTTTTGTAGTTTATAGTAGAAAATAGCTTTTTGTTTTGAATCGTTCGTTGATGCATTACACATGATAACCGTGAGTGATATTCGGTTTTGAGATGTACAAATCTAAGCATAGATATTCCTTTTATCATTAGGCTATCGTACAAGAGGTGGTTTTGCTTCTTTTGGTGCACCATAATAACTACATGTATTTCTCTCTTTATGACAAAATAAACACATTTTACGTGGATTTTAGAGGAAATAACTTGTATCTTCATTTACTGGGCTGAATTAAGAATATCAACAATATAACAAGTTAAGTCATTGTTATGAGATGTATAATCATGTTGTGAGTTGCGATAGTACTTATTAATTAAAAACAACATTATGTAGCTAACTATAATTAATATACAATTGTCTTCAAATAAAAAATAGCATTTTAGCGATCGAGTGTCAATACATAAACCATTAATTTAGGTTTGCAGTAGTGCATACATTCTCCGATGACTATATGTAACCTTCATAAGCTGCATGAGCTCAAAATTTAGACCAAAATGACTTGCAATTGAATACTGATTTTATTCTTAAATGTTTGATTTAGAGAAACAAATTAGGTTCTCTTTAAAGAAAGCATTCAACAAAGTAACTGTGCAAACTCTAACACAATAAAACATTTGCGCTTGGTTTCATTAAATGCACTGACCTGGTACAAAAATGTATTTTGATGTAAATAAATTTAAAAATGATGCTCAGTATTTTTCAACATTTCAACAAACTTAAGGGACGTGTTTTGATGGTTGGATATTTTAGTCACAGCGATTACATGTAACTATGCTGGAACAGATGAACTGCGTTTAAAAAGGGTACAATAAAAATGCCTGGGAAAAATAATTATATGAAGTTTGAAGTTATGATTGACCAGATCGAGTATAATTGTTTAATTAGTTGTCCGTTTAAGTATAAAAATATAATCAGCCCTACTTAAGTTTGCTGCCATTAATCTTTGGTTGTGTTGTTCCATTTTTTTAAGGTTGGAATGGGGTTTTATCACACATTTAGCGTTTATATGCGTGAATTTGCCCGGATAAAACAGCCGGAAGTGTCCAAACCATATTTGACCTATGTCCTGATATGGCCAATATCAGGCCTCCCGTGCCCACAAAATGGCTTGATGTCGCTTTTCCTGGGCCATATCAGGCCTTGCATGCTCGTGTGACGTCATTTTAACAAACATGAGATGATTAATTATAACTAATTCATTATGACAATAAAACAATAATACTTATAGAAAATTGGATATTTTTAGATTACTAGACGTATGTTTTCTTTTCTGGGTGGTGTAAAAGGAGGCACCAATGGGACAGCACAAGGAATTTCTCGACCCATAAATAAGATATAAAATTTGTATTAGAGAATATAAAATGAGGATCTTCTCTTGCAAGGGAACGCTATTAACAGTTTTTGTCTCAGTCGCGGAAGGCGAGACATAGGTATTACTTTCCGGCGGCGCGACGGCGTAAACTTTTTTGTAAGACTTTTGTGGAAAATGAATTGCTTGAAAAGTATAATAGCTAGGCATCTGATATTTGATATATAGACAGTTCAGGTTATGTTTTACGCAACTGTCACCATGCCCTGTGACCCTGACCCAATTTTCACGCTCCAGTGACTCTGTGAACTTAGATTTTTTTTCAGGCTGAAAACTTCTTTGTAAGACTTTTTTGGAAAATAAATTGCTTAAAAAGTATGATAGATATACATCTGATATTTAGTTTACAGACAGTTCAGGTTATGGTCTACGCAAGTGTTACTATGCCGTGTGACCCTGACCCCATTTTTACGCTCCAGTGACTCTGTGAACTTATATCTTTTTTTTCAGGCTGAAAACTTCTTTGTAAGGCTTTTGTGGAAAATGAATTGCTTAAAAAGTATAACAGCTAGGCATCTGATATTTGGTATACAGACAGTTCGGGTTATGATAGACGCAACTGTTACCATGCCGTGTGACTCTGATCCCATTTTTACGCTCCAGTGACTCTGTGAACTTAGATATTTTTTTCAGGCTGAAAACCTCTTTGTAAGACTTTTGTGGAAAATGAATTTCTTGAAAGTTATAATAGCTATACATCTGATATTTAGGATATTGATGAATTAAATAAGGGTTTGTGTGTCTGTCACCATGTCATCCGACCTTGACCTCATCTTTATACTATATGACTGTAAATATTGTTGTTTTTTTTGTTCAGTCGTTTATGTTTAGTCTGTTTCTCAATGACTATGATATCTAGAATCATTTTAGTTAATCCACAGGAAAATGTCAAGAATTAATGAATGAATAGTTGAATAACTAGGTAATCCGATGGTGTCGGCAGGCGATACATACTTTAGTGTTTACTCTTGTTGTTTGTAACCTTTTAAAGTCATAGACAGTTTTGCAATTTAAAAAAAATATATATATATATATATATAAAATTCACATTATAAGAAGAATATAGTGTAAAACATCAGAAGAAACTGTTAAAATTTAAAACAAAAACCGACCGTTCAGTATTATTTTTCAAGAAATATGCAGTTTCAAGAAGGAGATAAACTTGAGGACTTTAGGATGAAGAACAGCAATAAAAGCGCTGTTCCCTTGTGGCTTTGTTTTACTTCAATGTTCATAATGTGATTTTGTGTCATGCATAATAATACTCTCTAATTTTTCATTTTTTTATAATTAATTATACATCGGTAGCTTTCGTAATGTAACCTGGATACTTGACCATTTAATCTCTCAATAAAAAAGAAAGATTACGCTTAATCCTACAATTGCTTGCTGTCTAAAATTATTTTGAATATATGTTTATTTAGCAGTACACCAAAATTGCTTATTTTCACCAAGGTTCGTGGTTCGATCCTAGCTCGGCAGGTTGCCCCGTGTATGGGGAGAGCAATACCCTATGCACGTTAAAGACCACCTCTTTGTATAGTTCGATAAGACTAGGGTCGAAGGGGCCGTTTATAAAGGCCACACTCACAAACTGTAAACTGGAGTGAGATAGATAGAAGCATTAAGCTTGTTTCCCAATCCTGGTTAAATAAATATGTTTAAACTAAACTAACTAAACAAAAAACTCACCTTACCGATGTTGTTATCATTTTGTTCAACGTGCTGTCAATTTTTTGCCGATATAAAAACAATTTAAGTATATGTAGAAAATTGCTGAGATATGTTTAGTAAAGGGTCATTGTTTTTGGTATGGACACTTTCATACTTTAGAAGGTTTTTTTTCCATGTATATGTGTATTTCATTAAGTTTTAGAAACGTGCAAAATTGATAGATTATATGTCTTAATATAATGCTCATATTTGTTTGTATCAAACTCCATTTTATAGTATGCGAAATATGTGAGATCGTTTGGTTTAATATATAGTTAGTTTTACATAAAGGTATTGGCAATTAGTGTATTTTATAAATGAAAGTTTCAAATGAAGATCAAGTATCTACATTAACTGATCTTAAAGCTCATAACCTAATCATATAACTCATAACATTTTATAAATCAGTTCTAAACATATACGGTTATGATGAATCATCATACATAAAATACATTCACAATTTTAGTCGAAAAGGTTCAAATTTGAAGAGCTTTTTGTTCCAAAAAAACATCAGATTTCCTGAAGGTTTTTTTTGTCGGCAGACCAAAACGATTTCAAAAAATAAATAAAAAAACAAACTAACTAACAAAACACGAATAAAATGCAAAGCTCTCTGGTGGTCGTGCAACAGAAAGATTACGTTGTTAACAGATAAGCTAAATGTGATCGTATTATAACCGTCGAACAGAATAAGACATAATTTGGATGCGCTCATGACAAAAGCAATACAATCTTAAATGCACATTTTCACGTAAGATATCTCAAACTTGTCGTCTCTTTTTTATGTCTTTTTTATCTTAAAACTTCTATCTTAATTTCTGTGCTTATTTTGGTATTTATGTCGCCTGCAAGGTGTTGAAGAAATGACATATAGGGGTCACATTGGCACTATCCGTCGTTTTGCGTCCTGTGTCCTGAGTCCAGCGTCCTGCGGCGTCATATTTTCTGGGCAACTACATGTAACAGGCTCTTGAAGCTTTACATGCAGCTTCATCCTATAATTCTATATGGTGTAAAGCAATTTCATGCACGAAAATTAACTCCTTCCTGTTTGACTTAAGATATTATATACCGCTGGCGTCACACTGTCCCGATGTTGACAAACGATGGACACACGAATGTAAAAATTTCAACTTCGTACGAACTTAGTCCCGAACTTCCTAAAAATAAAAATCAAAACCAAAGGGTATACGATTAGAACCGATGGATAAGCGATTAGAAAAGTAACACATACGAGTAGCTGCGGACAGATTACGAAGTTGTTACGAGATTAGTCGAGAATTAGATCCGTAGGAGAAACGAAGTTATATGATGGCTGTATGACGTTGTTTAGCATACAATGGGTCTACGATGCATCACAATGGGTATACGAAGTATGAAATATAATAACGCGATTTACGCGATTATATTAATTGTCCTTTGCTTCTAATTAGTATGTATGGATAATATAGTTTAGTCTATATAAATATATATTGTCCTTTGCTGCTTCTAATTAGTATATGTACGGATAACAAGTTAAAACGAAGGCTCTCCAAGTATACCCCTGCTGTCCCTGATGTCGATCAGTAAAAATAGATTAGACGTTTAATATAAAGCTATTATGTAGAGACTGTTAAGATAGAACAGAAAAAGATGATGTTACTTTATCTTGTTTTGTTCGTACCTTGTGTGAGTTGACCGAACCACACATCATAATCTGAAAACAGCAAGTATATGCTGTAGCTATGTAGAAACATTACACCAAAGCATACATTGTTATTGCAAATTGCGTTAAATATGACAATCCGATTTGCAATAAAGTGTGAAATGTAATAACGCGTTTTGCAATAAAATTACAGTTCAGTCTATAATTTGTCCGTTGCTCTTATAATTGGTATTTATGGATAAAAGATAAAACTAGGGCTCTCTATAAGTATACCCATGCTGCATGTCCCTGGTGTAGTCCAGTAAGAGTATAATTATATTTAATATATGTAGAGACTGAAGATAGCAAAGAAAAATGATGTTACTTAATTTGTTAAGCTCTGTCAAAGTCTATGAAAGTTTCGCGAGTAATCCGTTATTACGCAAAAATAACGCGTTATTTCGGAATAGTAGCGTTTTTTAACGGGAAAATTTATTAAAAGCGCGTTATAACGCAAAAAAATAATTTTTAGATTACCGAAATGAGCCCAATTGGCTTTCGTATTTTTTGGCATAAAGTTCAACCATTTTAGCTGTTGCGAACGATTTTTGAACAAAGCGTGTCCACCTTACAATACATAACTTTCTAAAACCAGAAAAATGTAAAGCCAACAAAAAACCCCCAAAAACAGTTAATTACAATCAGCAACACAAAATGAAAAAATGATAGTGAATTCATGTGTTTCCGAAAGGGTAAGCACTTTATGCAACAAAACCCGACGTTCTGCTCAATAATTTCTTTGGGATATGTTACGAAAAATTTCTAAATGTGTAAGTCGACTCGGAAAAATCTGACTGACCTGACCTGAAAAGAGGCACAGTACAACTCATCAGGCTAAAGCTGTGTACCAAATACCAAATCATTCTCTTTAGTAGAAACCGAAAAATTTGAATAATTTCCCATGTCTAAGTCGACTTGGAAAACAGGAAGTAGATGGTCGACCGGCCGAACAAATCTCTTCGGAAAAATTTTACCGGATGGTCAGACGGACAAGATGATTACAATTTAGTCCCAACTGTTATGAGTGTGACTAGGTGAAATGCATAGCGTGACTAGATGATGAACCTATTACGTGCCTAAGATTTAATGTACTGGGTCTGATATGTCCATAGAGTTCCATAGAGCAGGACTGGGTAATATAAAGGGCGTGACTGGGTGATGAACTTTTTAGGGACCTCAGAGTTGATACACTGGGTCTGATATGTTGATAGAGTTCTATAGAGCAGGACTGGGTGATATGCGGGGCATGACTGGGTGATGAACCTCTTAGGGTCCTCAGAGTTGAGATACTGGGTCTGGTATGCCCATAGAGTTCTATAGAGTAGGACTGGGTGATATGCAGGGCGTGACTGGGTGATGAACCTCTTAGGGGCCTCAGAGTTGAGATACCGGGTCTGGTATGCCCATAGAGTTCTATAGAGTAGGACTGGGTAATATGCAGGGCGTGACTGGTTGATGAACCTCTTTGGAGCCTCAGAGTTGAGATACTCGGTCTGATATGTCCATTGAGTTCCATAGAGCAGGACTGGGTGATATAAAGGGTGTGACTGGTTGATGAAACTCTTAGGGTCCTCAGAGTTGAGATAGTGTGTCTGATGGGTCTGATATGTCCATGGAGTTCTTTAGAGCAGGATTGGGTGATATGCGGGGCATGACTGGGTGATGAACCTCTTAGGGTCCTCAGAGTTGAGATACTGGGTCTGGTATGCCCATAGAGTTCTATAGAGTAGGACTGGGTGATATGCAGGGCGTGACTGGGTGATGAACCTCTTAGGGGCCTCAGAGTTGAGATACCGGGTCTGGTATGCCCATAGAGTTCTATAGAGTAGGACTGGGTAATATGCAGGGCGTGACTGGTTGATGAACCTCTTTGGAGCCTCAGAGTTGAGATACTCGGTCTGATATGTCCATTGAGTTCCATAGAGCAGGACTGGGTGATATAAAGGGTGTGACTGGTTGATGAAACTCTTAGGGTCCTCAGAGTTGAGATAGTGTGTCTGATGGGTCTGATATGTCCATGGAGTTCTTTAGAGCAGGATTGGGTGATAAGCAGGGTGTGATTATGTGATGAACGTCTTAGGGTCCTCAGAGTTGATATACTGGGTCTGGTATGTCCATAGAGTTCCATAGAGCGAACTGGGTGATATAAAGGGCGTGACTGGGTGATGAACCTCTTTGTGACCACTGGGTCTGATATAATCATAGAGTTCTATAGAGCAGGACTGGGGAGTATGCAGGGCGTGACTGGGAAATGAACCTCTTAGGGGTCTCAGAGTTGATATACTGGGTCTAATATATAAATATAGTTCTATAGGTCAGGACTGGGTAAGAGGCAGGGCGTGACTGAGTGATGGAGCTCTTATGGTTCTCAGAGTTGATATACTCGGTCTGATATGTCCATTGAGTTCCATAGAGCAGGACTGGGTGATATGAAGGGCGTGACTGGGTAATGAACCTCTTAGGGGCCTCAGAGTTGATACACTGGGTCTGATATGTTGATAGAGTTCTATAGAGCAGGACTGGGTGATATGCAGGGCATGACTGGGTGATGAACCTCTTAGGGGCCTCAGAGTTGAGATACTGGGTCTGGTATGCCCATAGAGTTCTATAGAGTAGGACTGGGTGATGAACCTCTTTGGGGCCTCAGAGTTGAGATACTCGGTCTGATATGTCCATTGAGTTCCATAGAGCAGGACCGGGTGATATAAAGGGCGTGACTATGTGATGAACCTCTTAGGGTCCTCAGAGTTGATATACTGGGTATGGTATGTCCATAGAGTTCTATAGAGCAGGAATGGGTGATATGCAGGGCGTGACTGGGTGATAAATCTCTTAGGAACTTCAGAGTTGATATACACGGTCTGATATGTCCATAGAGCTCCATAGAGCAGGAATGGGTGATATGCAGGTCTTGACTGGGAAAAGTCTCTAGGAGACCCTATGGCAACCCCGCCTACCTATAAATTCCCTATTTAACCACTTTTACACGGGTCTATGATAAAAAGCAATATAGATAACTATAATTTTAGATATTTTTTTTAAATATTTATGTCCATTTAGAACGCATGCCAAGACTGGACGATTAGAAACCCAACTATTTTCTCTCTGCGATAAGGAACCAAATAATTCTATAGCGCTTTTATGCAAGAGAAAAGTTTGGGGTTCCTCTGGGCATGCCATAAAATTCTTCTATACACTATTGAATCGGAGGGAAAGATTGATGTTATCTTGAACTGCTTAAAGCTAGAATTCCGTTGTATGTATTTTGTTTGTTTGTTTTTATGCGCCTGCTTTTAGGGTTTATTTTTGGGGAAGGGGGGCCGGGATTTGTTTGTGTTTTGTTTTCTTCTATATATAAGGTACACGTATCGATTTATATTATTATCAGGGAAATATCATGACTTGAAGATTGAATCTCCATTGAAATTTTAATTCAAATCAATTTTTAAAGCAAGTTCAACGTCGTGACTATATCTAGATATAGCTCTGCAGTAAAATAATTATGTACTGTACCTAAGATCACTCGTCGTTTTTTTTTTTATTAAGGCGGTGCATGAACAAGAGTTTTGTTGTAAAGACATGATTTAAAATTCTACTAAATGGATCAGGAGTTGTGTTTGATGGATTTGGTGTTTTTATTTCAAACAAATCTCCTTGTAGTAAGATAAATGTTAAAAAGATATTCGTAATATTTTTTAAAAACTTTTTAACGGGAAATAATCACTGGCGTGTAACGATGAAATGATTGCGGCGGAAGGGGGAGGGTACCTATATGAAAAAAAAATAAAATAAAATAAATTGTGACAAAACGTCTTCTTCAGAATCTCAGATAAATTGTAACTTGTAACGTTATATATATTCGGCAATTATGACAATCCTTTAATTAAGCTTGGTCAATCGGCAAAAAGTACTTGTTTTACTACACATCATACATGTAGTTAATATAAGTGACCATAAGTTACTTTTTTATTTATATTTTGTTCATTTATTCTGACGTGCGAACCGTAAACAATGTATATTTATAAAAGTACATTTGTACGTTTGTTTGAGAAAGCCATGGCTTAAACGCCAACTAGCATACTGAACAAAATATATATGAACAAGACGATTAAATTTTATAATTAAAGTTAAAATTACAATCAAAATTGCATAGTAGATATTCATAACATAGTTAGATATTTTCCCCTTTTATTTCATTTTCCTTATCCCTTTCTCTTTATACAAGTGAATTGTTGCATCGTGGTCTATAGCTGTTCTTTTTGGTTATTAGATATATCTGAGGATTCCCCAAATCTATTTTTAGGGGTGCAGGACCGCGTTAAAAATAACGGCGACCTAAACTTGCTTTAAATTTATTTGAAATATCAAGTCTAATCCATTGTTCCATTGTCAGCCTCAATGAAACAATTGGCCTCAATGAAAACGCTGTATTGCTGTACTTTTGAAGCCGATATCAATATGTCTTCACAAATTTGTTGTGTTTTGTGTAACTACCCGACCCAAAGGTTGCAACATCTTCGCAAGCCAAGGGTTACGATCCGCTATCTCTCATCTTCACCCTTGGCAGAAATGGCCAAGATTTTGTGGACACACATTCTCTCATTTGATTGGTTGCAGTGAAACTTTGCTGCATCCAATCAAATTGCACTATTTTCATTTATAGGAAATCTGTTAACAAACATATGGGTTAACAAAGGTGATAATTAATTATTATTTTTGCAAAAATTATCAAAAGTTTTGATCAATTCTTACCAAGACTACCTATATTTCATCTTTTAATAAATGAATGTAACAAATGTACTGCATTATCTTTTATTTTTGTAACTATTTGGATGAAAATAAAATTCTTAACTTGATAAAGATATTGCCTCAAGGGAGATAATTAAAATGTTGAGATTACAAAAAACCTTCTAGATCTGCCAAGGGTGAAGATGAGAGATAGCGGATCGTAACCCTTGGCTAGCGAAGATGAGGTTGCAACGGAAGGGGGATGTATTTCTTTTGAAATGCATGTACAAAATCAGGACCATTGTAATCTAAAATTTTTTTTTGGTATGTCTTTTTTGTTTTGTTTTTTCTATGGACATTGGAGATTGATTCTCCAAGCTTGGTAATTTTGTTATTACCTTTATTTTAAACAAGAACATTTCAGAACATACCCCCTTGTGTATTTTGATAAGATTTAATAAAGGTCTTGTTTAATTGACATTTGGCAATTCAAATAGCACAGATGACATCCACATGATGTATGAATAGTTGACTTATAAACTTACTTATAATACCATATTGCATTTGAGAGTATTGGAACAAGCACAAAAGTTAGAAATACATACAATTAATTAGACGGCATTTAATGTTATGTTTTCGTGTGTTTAGCAAACATGATAGTCGATTGATGATTCTCAGCTAGCTGTCATTAATAGCGAGTGTTCTATAGAGAGTTCCTTTACTGTCCTTTTGTTTGTTCTTGTTGTCTTCTCTCTATGGTTCTCTCTAGTGGAATTGAACCTTGATCGTTTGATTTGAGTGTGTGTTTAGTTTTTGTGCTTTCTCTAGGAGTATTGATAAGGGGTAGGTTGGGACCCAAAAAAACTACATTTTAGTTTAACCCAGTCATATATTATATGTGCCTGTCCTAAGCCAGGAATCTTTGACAAAGCTTTCGTTTGTACTTGTCTTTTTGGTATCTTCCGTTCCTTGTTTAAGAAGGGGGTCTATCTTTGACTATTTTAGGACTGGATTTGAAAAATATGCATTTCATTGGGCCCATTGCAGAACCACGAGCAGCGCCTACTGGCATCGTTGAAGGCTGTTCTCGATTGTGGTTTTTCTAAATTGCCGCTTGATTGTGGGCTGTGTTGCGTACATTTATTCCACATCTTATTAATTTCTATTAGTTTATGTAGGATTTACTGTTTTGCTTGAAATATCAATCGGGTTTTGTAATATATGGGCTATCCCTTTAAAGAAAGTTAATTTTTTAAGCTGTACTTTATCTAACATAGCTGAAACAGCCATCCATATGTGTTGACTTTTAAAGTAATTTAATTTCATATGTCCATTTTTATAATACAGTGTCAACAAAATATCAACAGAAATAAACGTTGGAATTTTAAATTAAATGTTTTCTGCTCTTATATTATCATGAGCATAATGTTTCAGTGCATTTGAGGCATTATTTCACAAGAAACAAGTCCGTTTCTCGTAAAGTAAGCCTATAAACTATTTCATGGCCATTTATATTACAAGACCAAACAAAGGTAATTTTAGTCATAATTATGATGCATTACTTTTATGGTATGCTCACATACACACACTGATCTACAGTTATAGGACATGGTACATAATAACAATACAGGTTAAGTCAAGGTTATAAAAAAACAAAATATAACAGCGCTGCTTTTTCCTTTATACAATATACGTATTAGCTCATCGGTAGAGAAAATAAAAAAAAACTGGTTCTGATCATTTTGAAATCCTATTATCTCGTGTAATAAGTTGATATTTCCCAAAGTTACAATTTTGAATAACTAATACGAATAAATGGTCCACCGTCACTAGAGTAGTCTTTTGTGGCTACCGATTTTGTGTAGTTCATTCCAGACTTGCTATATTTGAATACCACACTGATACACATTTATTCCTTTCAGAGTTTTCAAATAAATTGAGCTCATGGATTCATTCATTCATTCGTTAGCAAAGGTTTCTTAAAACAGCAGGGTGATATAAGATACAAAAACGAGTGTAAAAACGGATAATTTGGTTATGCTGTACTTGCTTATTAAAAGGAACAACCTCTCGTCAGCAACCTTCTAAATCAAAACATTGGAAGGTCAAGAACCCAAAGTTAAATCGTCGGTTTTCGTTTATCACGTGTAATTGGATTTCATTTTACCTCATAATTTCGGAATTGATAGACCGAAAATAATATATAAGCAGGTAAACTTGTCCCGAAAGAACGTTAACATGGATTATATCAACAACTAAATCAATAAACGATTTAAAACTAAATTTGATTACTGAATTGCACGCTTTAGAGTACAAAACTAGATACATAAACATCTTTCTGGAAATGCTACAATGTACAAGGAAAATTTCAAATGGAGACAATTTAATGTTAAGTACTATTTGCCAGCTAAAATCATATCTATACTTGTTTCACTTACGATAAAGTTCGTTACCATGTTACCATAGCGCTGTCTTATAGAATATAATATCTGCTTGGAGAGAAAATGTATAAGCTTGTGCTTGTGTTATGTCAATGACAAAGATTCAATATGCAATGTTATAAAACATATGCGATTTAGAGTTTGCAGAGTAGGTTTTACTTTATTACAAATATTCTTAGAATATTATCAATTGTAATTGGAATGTAGAATTTTTTCAATACGCTTAGGAACATTATGTTTGGTTTGAAGGGATATAAGAGGTTTACTTCATATTTGAAATCCAAAACATGAAAAAAATAGAATTTCATCTAATAGAATCATTTTTTTCTTTGTTTGCAAACTTGTTAGTTCCAATTTGTTACATAAATTCTAAAAAGGTTTGAGAAGATATGAATATAAAATAAATGAAGAATATTTTTTTCTTTGAAAATTTTTAATCTTAATATTGCCGAAGATGCAATGTTAGCATGTTTGAGTTTTCCTTAATTGAGTTAACGGAATTATTACAAAAATATTGCATCAAAGATGAAGCTTTATTTTAAATTAATAAACTGATGATGTAAAGAATTTGACCAGATCTTTTATACACACAAAAAAAATGATTATAAATTTCGTTTTTCTTTGAGGTTGAATTTCAAACCGTTCTTCAGATTTTTTTAACAATTTTCAAGAATCCGCAGCAATTGGTTCCAACGAAGACTGGTGCATGTCAAAGCGTGTTGTTCAAGACAAAACATATCAATGATGCATGTTATACCACAGTTTGTCATCGAATTATCTTACATAGTTGTAAGTATTAAAGAAAAATAAAACGAACAGCTTGCTTCAACATGCCTGCTTCGTTGCAAAGTTGTAAGTATGTCAAAAATCTGTCAAAGAATTAAATTTAAATCCAATCTATACTCATCAAAGAGATCATAATCAATTGGTGATCTTTGAAATGACAACAATCATATAAAATGTTACTTTTGTTAGAAATAAAAGTTTTCTTCATTCCCCTAATGGAAAATAAAAGTCAAAAATATCGTATATATATTGAATTTCAGTATTACAAAAGAATACAACAAAAGGAAACAATATGTTAGAAATGTTGCAACAAATATGTAATGAATGATAATCTTATTACTATGTTTCTAGCATCAATATAACATGATGAACATATGGTTTGAATCAGGTTTGTTCTAACAGATTCAAACATAAAGTTGGAAACAATATGTATTTAGAACAGAGAGACATTTAAACTTCCTTTTCTACTGGTCATATTGTTTTCTTATATTTGTGCGGTCCTTCGTCCTTTTTGTATCCTAGTTTTGACTTGGCCGTTTCGAAATTTAGCCTATTTGTACTGCTTCGCCCCTTAAGTAGCTCATTTTTCGAACTAGTTTCAACATTATACTACATGTATAGAGTGCAAGATATTTGCTGCTTATTGTTTGGTAAGAATCCTGAAAAATCAAGAAATCTATTTGATGTTAACCTCGTGGCTATTGTAATATCTGAAAATTTTCGACCTAACCTGAAAAGAAATTAACCTGGATTCAATATTCTCCTGGACTAACAACGTTTATGATGATATTACGAAAAAGCTATTACATTTGCCAAGACAATACGATACGTGTTCCCATAAAATCTTCTTCATGCTAATGGAAAGCAGTAATTATCTGAAAATTTAATGACCGATATTTTAAAGCGCAAGTTTCTGAAAGATTAATTAAATCTTTAAGCAAATTAAAATGGATAGAGGCCAAGGTTAACAACTATAGGACAATTTAAAATAAAAATTATAACAAAGTTCAAGGCACTCGATTTCAGACAGCGTCGACTACGAAAGTCCTTTAAAATATACAAAAGTATAACTAACACTAAAAGAACTATATAAGAAATAATGGTTACTGGAAATTTAATTACTTAAATGCAGTTCTTTGTGCAAAATGTAAACTAATAATATCAGAACCAGAGTAAGCTCTGTATACAAGTCTGTTAAATATTTTCATTAACAATCAAACAGCTATACAAATTTATATCAACTGTTTGCATCAAGATTGCAATATAATTAATGGGTCAGTAATTTTATTCTATTGTTTATGTTTAATCCATAAAAATTTTGGAAGTGTTTGGGCTAAGGAGTAAAGGTGTACCAAAGGGATAATCAACATCATAAAACCGAAAAGACACAGACAAAATCGATACACAAAAAATCATTAGAACGAAACAAACCATACAACCACAACAACAACAACAACAACAACAACAACAACAAATACACACACAAATAACAACAAAACCGCATTCAGCAACATGAACTCAAGTCGAAACGAGAGTGAACTCATGAAGTGCTCCTGCTTGCTATAGCACATCTGTTACGTTGCCAAAGATTGATTTAGTGTTGGTAAATTCCAAGAAGGATAACATTACCAAACTCTATGTCAAACCAACGTCTCTGCTCATGTGAGAGAAATCCCGTATTTGTATACATACACATGATGTCCTCCGTAAAATTTCTTAAGTGACGACAACAGTCCGGGACCAACGTACCCATGCGTTAACAATTTGCTTGTCAGCCGTGTAGCTCTACCGAGGAAGTCGATATAATCCCCAGATGCTCTGGAAAAACGAATCATTTGTGATACGTAAACTCCATATGCTTGAGCGGACGGCATGTTGCTTCACAGAAAGGGGAAGTTGACTATTTGAAAGTTGAAGTCATCACGTTTGTCATAGAGATTAGTATAAAGTCTTCCTAGTGTGTCAATTTCGAGAAATAGATCCAAATATGAAGCGAACCTCCTTGAAAGAAGCAGAAGTACCAATGGGGTATCCGAATGTCAAAGGTCCGAAAGGGCAGCGACAAAACCAGTAAACACGAACAAAAACGGGACAAAAACATGGAAACACTAAATAACTGAATATCAATCAACAACGCGAACTCCAGTCGAAACAAGAGTGAACTCAGGTGCTCTGGAAGAGTAAGTAGTTCCTGCTTGCTATAGCACACCCGTCGCATTGCCAACAGTCCATTCAGCGTGTCAAATCCGGTAAAGGAAGACAAAACAACACCCTATGAATCTGTAGTGGCCTTTATCTCAAGTTCCTTCAGATGAATGAGATGTATGAGATGTAAATAGTCACCAAATCGAAAGTGAAAGGACATCATCAATATAACGACATGTGGGATTGAAGGATAAAGCAAGTCTGCGGTCCTTTTTGTCTTGAAGTGATTGTAAGAAGTCCGCTTCATATGAATGAAGAAACAAATCTCCAATCAATGATGTACAATTTGTGCCCATTGGGATACCTATTGTATGCTGAAAAACTCGTCTACCAAACTGTACAAATATGTTGTCGATTACCTATTTATCCATTGCCAAATATGAAGACCTCGCGAAAATAAGTACGTTTACTGTAATGTCAGTCCTTATTAATGGTATAACATGAACTTTTGTGCGAGTAGAGCAGGTTTTTATTGATATTCAGTAGTTTTGTGTTCTGTGTTTTATATGTTTTCTTTTCTTTCGTCCTTTTCTCGTTAGAGTTTACTGGTTTTGTCTCTGGCCTTTCGGACTTTTGACATTCATGTGCCCCATTGGTATCCCGGTTTCTTTTGTCTGGAAGTGAAATATCAACAAGATTCATATTTGAAAATCTGATAACGAATTCAATATGCGTTTCATTTTGCATTCGTCTTGTCTTTAGTGTCCCTTGATTGTGCATTGCCCTTACTAGACTCGACAATTTTGGATTCACACTTGATTTTGTTAACTCTTTTCAACAACAGTGAGTTCACTTATTCATTAATGCATTCATACATTTATGCGCAAAGGTTTTCCAAACAGCATACGTTGATGCAGACATTTTATGAATACTGTCGACTGTGGATTCGTTTATTTTCAAAGGATCAGTTCGTGGATTCTTAAATTAGTGGTTTTAAAGTCTGCAACATAAAACAATCAATGTATTTTTTTTTCGTGGCGTATCAAATTTCGTGGGTTATGACAATCCAGTAAAACAACGAAAATTGGTACTCCTCGAATAATAATGAAACCACAGTATGCTATCAGCATGTTAGTCGTTTTAATGATAACCCAATTAATATTATGTTTTTACATTGCTAGTCCCGGAAATGTTAAACCTTAAGATATTGTATGGAATATTATCACTTAGATCAAATCTAAAGTGTTCCTGGTACAAAGGTTACTTTCAGTGTATTTAGCGAATGTGGCTGACCTATATGTCAATATCCAGAACTAATTTTTTATAGTTGTGCTTAGATAGTTATTGAAACCGGGTAATGGCTTTGTGGGAGGCCATGTGATGCGGAAGTCTTACACTTAGATCATGTATATTAAGTGCGAAGTTATTTTTTTTTGAGATTTTTTGCTATGAAATATTAATATTAAGTAAGTTCAATTGTAAAGGAAAGTAAATAGTTGAAATCTCTAATAAAAATTACGGCCGTTCGAAGATCCTGATAATTTATTAACATGATTGAAGAGATTTAATCAAAATTTAATGCATGAAAATTTAATATTCTAAAAAAGTTGTCTTTACATCATTCATTTACACCCTTCTAAATGTAAAACCCTAATTATCATCTATATGTGTTTATTGCCAATAATACATTATTTAAAACCTTTACTAACATTTATCATTGATAATCGGCTTTTTCTTTGTTATCATCTGCCTGATATTTTTTTAGTATCATGGACAGACCGTGATACCAGAAAATATCAGGTTGTAGCACTTAATAATTGTGACTTCATGCGATGAAATATGACGTAATGTGTGAGGTCATGTGACGTTATTTTACTGAAAGCTTATCAAATATGTGTGATTTTAATTACCGATCAAAAGAATATTATATACTTTCCTTTTTGATATTATCTATATCTAGTCAAGACGACTTCTACCGGACTCACGGTCAGACACCTAGACATACTGGACTCGTCTGATACTCACCTAGATATAAAGTATCAACAGTCTATATACTTTCAATTTCATATTGGCAATGTACTTCAACATTCACAACGATCAACTCTTTAATATAAAATGTCGCAATAACAAGATCATTTTTACCAAAATTGATTTTGAAAAAAGATGATGAGAATACCAACAACATTAGGTAGATGATTTGAAGGTAAATTTTAGAGTAGGTTTGTGTGACTACGCCGGACACAAAAGAAGTGAAGTATATTTAAGAAAATTTGTAAATTAAACCCCAAGCCTGTTTCCAGGAAACTTAACAGAAGAGTGTAAAATATTTTTAGATTATTAAATTCATAAACAATTAGAACTTTTCAAATACCGTTTAACTATCATGAGTAAAACCGAGATTTCCATATATCAGCATCAAATATTTCTTCGCTTAACATTAATTTTCTTGTCCCTTAGGACGTCGAATTACAGAATGTGAGCGTTATTCAGAGATGGTTACGTAACATTCAAGAGCTAAGGAAAAACATCAGATTATAATTTTCAATGCTTAAAACTATCGTTAAAATATGAGGGCATCATTCATTACTGTCAGCAGTAAATAGTAGAATATAATAAGATGTGGAATAAGTGTACGCGACAAAGCTCATATAACAAGGGTCAATTTAGAAAAAAAAACACTATGGACAAACGCCAGCAGCCTTCAACGAGGCCACTAGTCGCTGCTCGCCCTTCGGCAATTGGTCCATGGACCAAATAAAATGGATATAATTCAAATCCAGTCCTGAGATAGTCACATATAGACTCCCTCCTCAAACAAGGAACAGAAAACAGAAAAAAAATCGATTGTCAACAGAGGAATAGAGGGCATTGATGTGGTCAAAATAATAAATAATGAAATTAATTAGATTTGATAAACAAAATGTACGTTACAAAAAAAATGATTTCTAAGACTTATTTCTTGTCACACTTCAATCATTAAGAATAAAATATCAATATATTGTCGACCTAAGATAGAAATGGATACACTTGTAGAAGCGGCAATTATTTTCGTCCAAAATAGCCGAATGGAAAACAAAACCAAAAGCAGGTGCTTGTTGCCACTCATTGAAAGAGAATCAATATAGAAACGTATAAAACTTATGCAATTTGGAGTTTGCTGACATCATTATATTGTAATACAAATATTTTTGAAATAAGTTTGTTTTTTTGGCATTTTTTTAAGTTCGAGTATTGATATTTTCAGAAGTTTTTTTTACTTTGATAATATTTTACTTTTTCGAACTATAAATTGATTGGTCACCTCGTAGCATTCCATTTAACCTTTAAAGGTCATTCAAATTTATCCTGTAGTCTTCAATTTGTCTGCCTTGGTATCGTACGTTTTAGATTGATCCTCCAAGGTCTGTAATTTTATCATTTATTCTTATATCTAGCATTATAAAAGATAAAACCAATTTTAATGTTATGTAGTATATTATTGAAAATGTCTTTATTATATAAACTTGCACAATGATCTAAAACGTATATTTAAGATTCATTTACACTAAAATAGTCTTAAAGAAACAGTGTTAGGAATCATTCAGACCTTTGATTAGTGTTAAAACAAAGTGCCTTGCAGTCAATTCAGAGGTGTTCAGATTAAAGTGTCTGAACAAGTTTTGATTTTCTGAAAGCATTCATGTCTTAAATGTACTGTTTATCTTGACAAGTCTAGGTTGTTCCAGATTTGTTAAGCTTTCCAATTAGCTTAAATGTCCGTCCTTTCAAAGTACTAGAGTTGCAATCAACATGATTTAATTGAAGATGGTTGATAGTAAATATATATCTATCGATCCGCATATTAGTTTTTTTTTCATTTTGTTTTGAATAATTTAAAAAAAAAACATGAAAAGTATTTACCAATGAAAGGAGGCATTTTTAATACTTTTCAAGCTTTTTATATACTTAATTTAATTTGTATAATTATGGACTTAGTTGTCATGCGAGCGTTAGTGAAAGTTATGTGTTTCGGTGATTACAACGAAGGTTATTTTGAAAAACACTCTTTTTACGTGTTTTTTTCTTTTTTTGGCAAATAATTCAATTCTTTTCAAGTTTATTAAAAGTTTTTTTTTGTTCGGTTGAATACTTTTTCATGGACATAGTCTTAATCAGTGTCATGTGAAAGGTTCTAATTTGATTATTTTATCAAAATTGCGTAATAATGGATACAGAAATATATGTCAGTAGTTGCATCACAATAAGTGATGCAAAAACTAGATCAATTGTATAGCTTTAACTCGATTTTATCGACTTTAAATGTAATGCCTTTGGCATATTGACAGTCCTTTTTCATTCCAGCTATTCAAAATGAACTTAATGAGTATTTTGTTTCAACTAATTTCAACAGTTAGTCAAATTACAACCGAATAAGACAGCTGTGTTTTACATGTGAAGTTCCGTATACAGAATTTGAATTTCGCTGTAGGCTGGATTGACCTAAAGGAACTAAGATACAAAAACCTTTAATGGAAGTAGACATTTTGAATTTTGCATTTGAATTGAATTGTTGGTTTTAATAGGGTTTGTGGTAAAATAAGGACAAGCAGAATACAAATCAATGCGAAACACCGAAAAATGAAATTTACACCAATTTTCAGCATTTTTAAAAACACATTTTGGACTGTAAAAGTATCCCCTTACGCAAGAAACAGCTAAATAGTTTTACAGTTTCTTTATTGAGCTTATATAAACCTTCGAATCTCTAGAAATATTAACTTGTTTCTTGTGTGTAGACGATGTTTTTCTGGTCCAAAATGTACCTTGAAAATGACCAAACTTTCTCATATTTTGGTTTTTTTGCTAAAATCACTAGAATTATGACGCTTCAATATCAAATTTTTAAATGTTTGGGCATGTTTTCTTTTAGGCAGAGTTTACACTAAATTGTAGCCAAAAATTGACACTTTTGCATAACCTTCATATTTTTATGCTGTATAAGGGCCTCCTCAACCAAACAGGAAAGATCTTTGTCGTTCAAGATATTTTATGAAGGAAGAAACCATTTTACCCAGGATTTACATAAAGGCATTCAAGATTACAAAGAATTTCCTGTTGAATTATTTAAGTCATTTAAGTGACATTATGGAATTCAAAATCATGTGATCAGAAAAGGTAAACGCTATATGTTGTAGAGTTAGTAAGTCGTCTTATACAATATGAACATTCAAAGAGCTTCATCTGGATTTTCTGATGATGCATTATTGGTCATTAAGACGTTTTAATCAAGACTTATATATTGAGGATATTACAAAGACCACAAAAGACTTGAAACACGGAGTTGAAAAACAGGTAACAGGTTTGTGCTATATTTAAAGACCTTTCTCGGTGTACCTAAAAAATAAATATGGATAACAAATGTAGAATACAGGTCTAAAGAACACCAGTATAAATATATCATTTAATTGGAAATGCAAATTAATATCACATAATGTGTACACGTTTTTCGTTTGACTCTTGTTATAAGTGTTAACTTGGTTATTTAGTCAAGTTTATACTCTAAACCAAGTTTATTCAAGAAACGCAGCACGCTTTGATGTTTCGACTGGTTCAATAATGTTACATGTAGAATAATACAAAATTTTTCATTATTCTGTCATTTATCAAGTTGATTGTTTTGTCCCGATTGCGATTTTAGCAGGTTTTGGTAGACTGTAGTAAGTTTTCGTGTCTAAAATCGGCGGTGTCCATCGCCGTTATAACTTACCGCCTTTAAGGTAGATGGGGTGTCTAAAATTCTAACCATAGAATTTTCTAAATTTTTGGCCACAGTTAGCTCTAGATTGATACTTTAAATTTTGATAATAAAATTAAATCTAGTGAACACCAGAGGAATACTTTAAAAAAAAATGCACGATTTTAGTACTTTTAAAAAAGGATCAATATGAAAAAATTCAAATTTTCTTAATCTAAGAAAATCTACTCCTAGATATTTCTAAAAATTTGTGAAAATCTTTTTTTGTAATGATTTTTACATATTTTAAATAAAATTATAAGTTCACCATCACAATTTTTGAAAAAAAGTGAAAAAATGTGGTTTTTTCCTATGATTTCTGTACAAATTTTATAAGTACGGGAAATATTGAAATTCATAAAGAAGGTGAATTTTATCCAAATTTGTTGTAATTATCAATTTTGACGTTACATGTAACTTAGCCAAATAGAAATCAATTAGAATAGCTTACATCATAGAGTTTAAAGTTATAATAGATGTGCAAAAAAGATGCTCAGTGATTGCCACTCCATCTACTTTAACGGCCCATATGCGTTAAACTTTTATAAAACACTGTCATACTACTACGCTCTCACTTACTCGAAAAAAGAAACACGTGTAATATGCGTACCAATAGATCTTCCGTCATGAAGCCACAGATCTCAGTTCTAGCAATGCATCTTCATTATCAGAAAATTGTAAGCCTCAAGAGCATTAGATTGTAAGATTAATTCATTGAGGAATATATATTGATCATTTTCTGAACTTTATTTGCCCATATATAAATCATAAAACACATGATTTGTTTATATGGAGATATAATGAAAACAAACTATTATCCATTAAGATAAAACAAACTCATGTTGTAACATAATCTATCCAATAGGAAAACCACACAAATAGTTGTGTTATATAGATTGCAACGATCCTGTACCAATAGACGATATTGAGATGTGGAATAAGTGTACGCGACACAACAAACATAAACAAACAGCAGTTCAAAAAATCACAACGGAAAACAGCAAGCAGTCTTCAACATGGCCATAGGTCACTGCTTACCGTCTTGCATTGGCCCAAGACTTATGATACAATACAAAAGTTTCAAAACCAGTCCCTAAATCATCAACGAAAGACCCAAATCTTGACATAAAACAGTTAACACAGAATGACAAGGTCAGGACCATTGCTATCTATAACTTTTCCGGTGTGTCTTCGGTGTTTCTTTTTTTGTTTTCTTATGGACATTGAGATTGATAGTCCAAGTTCAGTAATTTTGTAATTACCCTTATCAAAACCATGATTGGAAGGGATTTTCTATAATGTGTCCGACTAAGAATTGAAAGGAAAATAAAAAAAGTTCTGATAAAAAAACTTCTTTCTGAGAGTCATTCATTAGTATCAAAGTTATGGAAAATTTGAAAACTTGAAAATACCTATGGTGATATATTTTTTAGAGTTAAATAAATAATTCTCTAGTATGTACTGTTAGATTAAGCATAAACGTAAAAGATAAAACACTTATTTTACGAATATATCACTAAGAAATGTCAATATACTCCATGCTTTTGAGACTCGTGTTCTATTTTAGTGCTTAAAACCTTATCTTATTGTCATCAAAGTCCGAAATAATTATTCACCTAGTAACATGGTATACATTGGTGGCTTTGAAAAGGTACATTTTATAATCCCGTGTCGTATGATGGAATTAAAAAATGCTTTTAACATTAATGATTTTTTGTGTTTTTTCCAAAGTCTTTTCTCGTTTCAATTATGCAAGGTTTAAAATTTACGATGACCTATTTAGATTCGTTAAAATTTGTTAAAGGTAATGTTGAATCATTTCATTTTTATTATTGTAAAATACGTGTAGAATTGCTAAACGCGAAATTTATTGAACAAATCATACAAATCATGATCAGAGTTGTTATCAAAAACACTTGTTATTTTCAATTTTCAATAATCCAACACATCAGGTAAAGAAGAATTACAAAAAGTAATTGTGTGAATTCTGATTCAATTGTTTTTCGAAAAATGAGGAAAAGCATATTTACACATGTTACAAACTAAATTTAATTGAAGTGTGCAAGAGCAGTCAGGGTTTTAACGAAATCAAAAATCGAAAGAATACAAAATCATTTTTTGCGGCTTTAAGAAAATATATGATGTAACGATTGTTTAGTCTTTAATTTTTTTTCAAATCCTTAATAATGAAAAGTTCTGTTTTACGTATAGTATGTTTTTTTTTTCCTTTTTATAAGATTAAAACATTGTTAGTTTCAGTTTTGCATATAAATTATTTTATTATTAATGACAAACTCAAAATTATTTTTTCATGTTAAGCTTTTATTTTGTAAAACTTTTCATCATTGTAAAATTAAATATTGTCATTTCCAAAATGCATTGAATAAACCTACACGAATGTTCTTTGCTATTTAATAATCTTTACCAATAATAAAAAGCCTTAGGGTAACATATTTTTCCTCATCTTTGAATAATCACTATTAATTATGAATATTATCGGATGACACTTGTTAATTCCAGGTGAAATAGATACAGAATTCAATAGGCAGAAAATATTTGATGGAATCAATCCACCAGGTTAAGAAAGGAAGTTTTTGTGTTGTGTTGGGGACCTTGCGTTGTTATATGATTATGATAGAGCAGTTTTTGTGTGGGGTTGTGACTTTACCAGAGAACTAACGCAACTAAAACCAAGTATATAGTTCCGATGAAGTACACATCCGTACACTGACAATACAAAATACCGTTGAAACATTTTTTCCGAAGTAATATTGACTTGACACGTAAAAGGAAAACAATTGATAGAGAATATCATCTAATTTTAGGGTAAGAAATTTAATGTTGGTATTTTGTTGCGTCTCTTTTGTACTGTTTATGTTATCTTTTTTTCTTACATTTGGTTCTCCAAGCATAATATCTGCCGTTAAGGATGTTCGCTATTATTATAGAAAATAAATAGGTTTCAAATTTGATGCATTAAATGAAAAGATAATAGTAAAATGTATAGGATGATGAAAAACAATTGATAGGTTCGTGACCTCGTTTTCAAGATAATTGATGTTTAAATTTTGGCGGGAAAATATTATCTCTGACTTTATCATAGGTTAAGCATTAGCACTTTTTAGCAGTTAAAACCCATGGCAGAATAAATAGGATTTGATAAAACTTCGTATATAACATTTTAATGACACATTAAAGACATTGATAACAAGAAAATAGGGGGTTCGTGGGCAAAAAATTTAACCCTATTTTTATGGTAAAATCCAGAGGATTCCGAAAAAATGACAGAAATACCAAAATTAGACTAGCGAGCATCCTTAAACGTCTGATAGTAATGAAAAATGAAATTTAAAAAAAAAATCTTTCTGAACTAGGAAAGTATTGCTCATGTTAAACGCGACGAAACAACAACGCCAGATCGACAACATTTTGATTCTTAAATATTTTCTATTTAAGTGAAAAAGACTAACAAAGATATAATATCCCGAGAATAAATCGTCACATTGTTTAAATCATTATTGCGTCATCCAAATCTGTGTTATGAGAATTAGTCTGTCACATAATCACGCCATTAGAAATCTTTGGAGCATTTTTGTAGCATTAGATTGTCGTCTAATACATTATAAATACTCTGAATACTACAAATGGGACCCTTTGCGATGTGTTGTAATGTTAAGAAGACATAATAGACAAACATATAAATATAATAAGTATATTTGTGAAACCACAAAGGGGTTAAATTTAAATTAAATATACAAATACTGGATTTTGCCTCGCAGACAACGACGTTAATCCATTATCTAACCTACATGAGTCTCTGATACCAACGTCTAGCTTTGCAATTAAGCTGATATGAATTATAAACCAGGACAAAAAATGCTTCTATTGGTTCTTTCTTTAATATACCACAATCAAATAGTATGTAAATCATGGATAAAAGCAACGATACAATCCTTTTAAAGATATTTTTTTTCTATATCATAAATCTCAAACCTGAATTTGAGGAAACAATTTAAAAATTCTTTTTCTCTGACAAAAACATCAAATCTAAGAGTCAAATTGTATATTGATTGTAGGTGTATATGTACTTGCAAAACAATAATGAAATAAATCTATGTAATTCTGAAAACAAAAATCATTAAGAATGAATAGGTTACATAATAATTTATATCTGTTAAGCTTACAAATATCAGTTTTCTCGGATGACATACTCGACAAATCATCTCCAGGTGATATAGACACTGATTCTACAGGTAGAAAAATATTTGCTGAAATCAATGATTTAAAGAGTGCTGTACAACAATTCTTATACAAATAAACGACAAAAATCGTATGCTGTTTTATGATCAACTTATTTCAGTGCGTGATGATCGTGATTGTGTTAACTGGCTATGCCCGTGCCAAAGGACCTTAAAAGCAAAAAAATAGCAGCATTTTGTTAGAAATTAGTTTACTAAGAAATTGGTAAGGGAAATCGGGAATTAACTCTGCAAAAAAAATCTCCGTCATAAAATATTCTTCTATCTTATCCTGTTAATATACATCTATTTGCATCATTGTATGCATTTTATTGCTTATAATTGGATTTTCATGGTTGTCGCAGGACATCTGTTCACATTTACTAGTACAATAAGTTGATGATAAGACATTGTGCGCGATGGGTGTGCAAACAGTAACTACTTACTCTTCCGGAGCACCTGAGTTTACTCCTATTACGACTTGAGTTCGCGTTGTTGATTTCTGTTCAATTATATTTGTGTTTTTATGTTTTGTGTTTCTTCCTGCTGTTCTCGGTCGTGTTGACTGTTTTTTTTTTCTCTGTACTTTCGGACTTATGAAATTTGGATGCCCCATTAATACCTCTGCTTCTGTGTACATAAGTATGCGCTAATGTACACATTGAAGCAATTATCATTCATTTGGATTGTTATGGTTGTGGGACATTATTTTACTCCATCAGGGTGATCAAGATTATACATTGTGTATCAATTGCTAATACTTTTACAAGTTCTTTCTTCTATAACAAACAAAACAATCTTTTCACGGATATTTTCAAGACAAATAGTAAATTAGCAATGTTCTCGTGATGTAATAAGATTTGGTCATTATCCTGGTTTAGGATAGACCTAGAATCGCGACAAATCGGATGTAATTTGTATATCCTAGTATTAAACTGGCATCCGATGGACCAGGCATTATCAATATAAATAGTGATAAACTTACTTTCAACTAACTAAATTATCTATATCATATTGTTTGTATCTATTGGCATTTATGCATATATGGTTATGCTTGTATTGGATTTTTATGGCTGTTGTGGTTTTGTAAAAGCATATAAAATTGATGACTTCCGTATGACATTCATCGTATTTATTTGCAATCTGAAAAAAAAACATGTACCAGAAGAAAAATGGATCTGTAATTAATACCGTATAGCGGGTAATTTTCGTGGCGTGCAAATTTCAAAATTGTATTCCAAATGACTAAGTTGTTATATCAATCTAGTAAAAACCATATCTTGTATTTTTGTCCACTTCGTTCATTGCGGTAACGAAGTGGACAAAAACACAAGATATGGTTTTAACTAGATTGTTGTTATATAAGCGGACATTTATTTTCGGATTAAATAATATTCTCAATATAAAACATGTTAGTTCTATTTACGCGTGTTCGTGATAGGGTAATGGTCGCGAATATGCCGAAAAATTACAACCACACGAAAATTTCCGTCTATACGGAAAAAAAGCGCAAGGAAGCTATAATTGAAACAAATAAAAAGAGGTTTTTTTTCCTTATGTTTGCCTTTATATAAATGTTAAACATTTACATTGAGAAAAATTCCACGTTATGAATTTTTGAAACAAAGTCAGTCATTTTATGTAAACTGAATTTTACAACACAGTACATTTGATTGAAAGTTGTAAGTAATGATTAAACTGAACGAACTTTTAATCGATTCTTTTACTTGAAGAATTAAAATATGTTAGCTAATAATCAGATATATATAGTCAATAAAATAAGAAGACTTTAATCAATAATCAATCTCCAACAATACATCCCAAAATAAAATAAGAGATATGGAGGTTTTCCATGAAATATTTCACTTAATTATATACTGAATGTTTTATATTTTCAAACTAATAAGGGATGGACCATTTAGCTTGGACGGGGCCTTGTTTTTTTTCATCCGATTTTCAGTCCGTGTAGAGCGGCTAAGGCGTCGCAACAGAATATTTTTTTTTCATTATTAGCTTTATTTCATAAGGCAAAAATCCTTCTTCAGAATATATATTTTCTAGCCCTCGATGCCAAAACATTTTTTTTTCATCAAAAATAATTTTTAGAATATTTTTTAGGGAAAAAACAAAGCCCCCCCCTTCAAGTTAAATGGTCGGTCCCTAAAACCAGGATATTGTAAAAAAAATAATCACCCAGATATTGGACCAGATAAGGAAGAAGTAGGTTATCAACGTATAATTTAATGATATTTGCATTGAGTATTCTAGTGCATGAACATTAACTTCGGGTTTCATCATCATGCACGCAGTTTTGTTATTTTCCTGAAAGGTCATAAATGTTGGTTGATCACTTTCCTTAGTTTTATAGCTTCTTTAACATGAAAACTTACATAGATCAAAGTATTAATAATAAACGCTTTATTGAAATACAATAATGAAAAGAAGAATAGGGTTATCAAATAAACCATTACCAGTAGCAAAGAGGTACCAATGGGGCTTTTAAATGTCAAAAGACCGAAAAGACAAAATTGAACCAGTAAACACGAACGAAAACCGCACAAAGAGACGGACAACATAAAAACACACAAAAAATAAACAGCAATCAATAGCGCGAAATGAGAGTGAACCCCCTGGGCAAGGGTACGCCCATCGCGTTGCTGACAGTCAATTCAGCGTGTCAAGTCTGGAAAAGGAAAACAAAATGAAACCAAATGTCAAACCAACATCTGCACTCATCTGACAGTAGATGATAGTGGCAAAAATAACAGATATATTAAATAATTACCTAAAAGAACAAATACATGTATGTGACATAGCATCTATTGAAAACGGAGCACCTGAGTTCACTAACGTTACTGGGATTGCGTTATTGCTATTCAGTTTTTTTGTATACGTATTTTGTTGTCTATTTTTTCGTCCTGTTCTCTGTTCTCTGTTTACTGGTTTTTTCTTTGCCCTTTCAGACTATTGACATTGGGATGCCCCATTGGTTTTTTTCAAAGTACAAATGAATCAAAACATATTTTTTAAGTTCTATATATTTACTCATTTTTAACAGAAAAAGAACAAACAACAAACAAAGGCTTGAAGCTTAACAATCTCCCTACTATGGCTTGAACTAAAACAAACAACGGTTGTGCAATTTCAGGCAGGATTCGCTTTCTCTTCCGGAACACATGAGTTCACTCTTGTTACGAATTGAGTTCGCGTTGTAAATTTCCGTTCGGTTTCTTCGTGCTGTTTTTGTTTGTTTTTACCGCTTTCCTCGTTGCCTTTCGGAATTTTGATACTCGAATGCCCCATTGGTGCCGCTTTGCTTCATACACTTGATACAATGTATTATACACAATTACCTTAACAAATGTTGTATGTAAAGATAGATTATCTAGTAGTATCAACAGAATACATTTTTTTTCATTTCGTAGTTTTGAAAGTTTCAGTGTTATTACACCTCATTGGATCCTTAGTTTCGTTGTCTAATTGAATTTGTTACGAAACTGTGTACCCATAAAATAACAGTAACTTATTGTTAATGACAGTTAAATATGATGTTATGTATATGCTTTTTGTTTAAAGTTCAATTATTATTTCAACTTTGATGCATGTCAGTGACGTTTTTCATCTGACAGATTGTTTTTATCATGCCCTTGCTTTATGTATTCTTGTCGCCAATTTGATAACCGATTTGATGATATTAACATATGTTTTCCTTAATATGAGAAAATCTATATCATTTAGATTTTTTCTACGTTTTCTTTGAAAGCTGTTTTATTTCATTTATTTTCAAACATTCGATCTTTTAAATTATGTGAGAACGCAATTTACGGGAAACACTATATGTATTACTCTATTTTATTGACCGGGTTGGCCATGAGTCAATTATTTCGGGATTTTTCGTTTAAACCATACCTTAAACACTGAGAAATTTAAGCTCCGCCAACCCTGTGAATAAAATAGAGTAATACCTTAAAGTGATGCATCTGTGTTGAATTTCTCCTCACCCCAAGAAAATATTGTTTAACCAGGCAAGAACAAGAGAATTTCAGACAATGTGCCCTAAAAGCAAACTTCTTCTGCAAACCAAGGAAAAAATGTTTTACCAGGCAGGCATGGGAAAAATTCCAATAAATGTGCACTAGAACTAACTTTATAATAGAAGATCCTAAAAACTCTTGACAAGTCTAGAACATATATATTAATATTTTTGTACAAACCAAGATTAGAAATAGCATCTTCTCTCCGGCATGTCCGGATGCTTTTATAAAAATTAATGCATTAGCGGGGTTTCTTGTGATGTAATAGTGATTTTTTGTATTATCCGGAGTTACCAGACGAAAGATTCATCAACAGATTTAATCAAAAGAAAGCTGGAAGCAATTTAAAATATTCACATAAACACCATCAATCGATAATCAACTAATATAAACTTATGTTGAACCCATTTATCTATCACAATTCTATAAGCTTCATAAAAGGCGATGATTAATTATCATAATGTATAATTGCTAAACATCCACATCTATGGCCAGTGGCATGACATTATGACACAAATTTAATATGCCTTGAAAAGCCAAATAGGTTAAATCAAATGCAACATCCTGATTGAATTTGGTCAGCACCTTTTTTGTCTGCACAGTTGTGTTCACGGGTATTCTATGAACGTATGGTTTTAGTACATAGAGTTGAAAAGATATGACATCAGGATGTTAAAATTGAATAATTTCATAAAAGGATGATGCAAACTTACTTCCACTGAATAGTATTCTGTACCTAATTTCATTTTGATAAAACGAAACTGAACAAAACAGTTATAAATCATTTGAAAACGGAAAAAAATAATAGCATTGTCTCTCTATTGAATCCGTTAACATCTGTTTTATTTTGTTAACCGGAATTGTGTTTGCTAAACTGCAAATGGTAGGTGGATGATGTTTTGACATATGATTTATAAATAAATGTGTATTACCCATTAAAAAGCATTGACAGGGGCGGAGTATTTTCATTGAATTAAAATCGTTACAAGGTAGAACACATCTAGGCCATGTATTTTTCCATAAGTCGTTATGATATAATAAAGGTGCATCGATCATATAACTAAAAATACAAATGACAACAAAGTTCCAGACAATAAATTTTGCTACGCCTGACGCGCGTTTCGTCTATTCAAGACTCATCAGAGGCGCTCTACCAAAAATATTGAAAATGCCAAACACTGTAAGAATATGAAGAGCATAGAACAGTATAACCAAAAATACCAAACTGGGGAACCAAATTATTACTAAGATATTCAACCTATGTCTGGGGTAGGAAGAACCTTAGGATTTAGACAATTTTGAAATTTAGACGGATAATTTAAAGCTTTGATGTATTCTCCAACTCAAAACTGTTGGTGCCGGAGCGGGCTAACCTCGGGGAATTTAAACTCCACCAGCAGTGCTAACCTTCACGTGTGTTCGAAATACAAATGACAACAAAGTTCCAGACAATAAATTTTGCTACGCCTGACGCGCGTTTCGTCTATTCAAGACTCATCAGAGGCGCTCTACCAAAAATATTGAAAATGCCAAACACTGTAAGAATATGAAGAGCATAGAACAGTATAACCAAAAATACCAAACTGGGGAACCAAATTATTACTAAGATATTCAACCTATGTCTGGGGTAGGAAGAACCTTAGGATTTAGAAAATTTTGAAATTTAGACGGATAATTTAAAGCTTTGATGTATTCTCCAACTCAAAAGTGTTGGTGCCGGAGCGGGCTAACCTCGGGGAATTTAAACTCCACCAGCAGTGCTAACCTTCACGTGTGTTCGAAATACAAATGACAACAAAGTTCCAGACAATAAATTTTGCTACGCCTGACGCGCGTTTCGTCTATTCAAGACTCATCAGAGGCGCTCTACCAAAAATATTGAAAATGCCAAACACTGTATGAATATGAAGAGCATAGAACAGTATAACCAAAAATACCAAACTGGGGAACCAAATTATTACTAAGATATTCAACTTATGTCTGGGGTAGGAAGAACCTTAGGATTTAGACAATTTTGAAATTTAGACGGATAATTTAAAGCTTTGATGTATTCTCCAACTCAAAAGTGTTGGTGCCGGAGCGGGCTAACCTCGGGGAATTTAAACTCCACCAGCAGTGCTAACCTTCACGTGTGTTCGAAATACAAATGACAACAAAGTTCCAGACAATAAATTTTGCTACGCCTGACGCGCGTTTCGTCTATTCAAGACTCATCAGAGGCGCTCTACCAAAAATATTGAAAATGCCAAACACTGTATGAATATGAAGAGCATAGAACAGTATAACCAAAAATACCAAACTGGGGAACCAAATTATTACTAAGATATTCAACCTATGTCTGGGGTAGGAAGAACCTTAGGATTTAGACAATTTTGAAATTTAGACGGATAATTTAAAGCTTTGATGTATTCTCCAACTCAAAAGTGTTGGTGCCGGAGCGGGCTAACCTCGGGGAATTTAAACTCCACCAGCAGTGCTAACCTTCACGTGTGTTCGAAATACAAATGACAACAAAGTTCCAGACAATAAATTTTGCTACGCCTGACGCGCGTTTCGTCTATTCAAGACTCATCAGAGGCGCTCTACCAAAAATATTGAAAATGCCAAACACTGTATGAATATGAAGAGCATAGAACAGTATAACCAAAAATACCAAACTGGGGAACCAAATTATTACTAAGATATTCAACCTATGTCTGGGGTAGGAAGAACCTTAGGATTTAGACAATTTTGAAATTTAGACGGATAATTTAAAGCTTTGATGTATTCTCCAACTCAAAAGTTGCTTGTTACCCTTCAATATACTAACAGGGCGGATGAAGAAAATTTAAAAAGGGGGTGCTGACTGGCTGAGGGGTGCACTTTGGTAAGCTTTAATGATTTCCTATATGTTTTAAGATTCTTTTCCCCCCAAAAAGGCTTGAGCCCCCATCTGGATCCGCCCCTATATAATTACTAAGTCACTCATGGTGCTCAATCAAAAAAATATTTTCATTTTACTTTCACGTATCGTCGAACGTTAAATAAAATAATTCGAAAGGGTTTTCTTTTATTTATAATGTTTTAAGAAAATTGTTCTGAAAACTACACTTCTCTTTTTGAGTTTTATTTAACATCAGAAACTCTGAAATTAGCTATTTAATATAATAATCAAAATAAAGTACTTCGAGCAGAACCGTGACTATTTATACAAAAATGAAAAACGATAAAACACAACATAAGAATATATGATGTAAAATACTACTTTTAGTATTATTATATAGTCCGCTACGAACACTTATAAACTATATTTTAACTTCTGTTTATTCATATCATTCTTCAATATCTACAATGTATGTTGATTTGACCCTTACGGGTGTAATTTCATCAATAAAGTTTTAAAAAAAAAATGATATAACACTGACCAAATCAATTTGAATAATTTTAGAATTACTAAACGTGAAAAGGCAATGTAAAGAATGTTTATCATATCAGCATGAATTAATTGGCTGCAAAAGCTATTTGTCTTGAGTTTCATATTGATTGTTTTTGATTCAATGTTATCTGAAATTTGTAATTCTAGATGAACTCTTCATTATAAATGAAGAGGTTAACATAGTTTTTCCTGTTCACCTTACAATTAACACAATACGTATGTTGTGATTTCTCGGATGATAAACTCATTAATGCTAAGGTAATAGAGACACTGATTTAATGGGCAGATAAATATTTGCTGGAATCAATTCTACAATTTATGAAAGGGGGTGCTATATCAATATTACAAAAAACAGTAACGTGTTTTTAAAGAATTTTGATGTTTTAACATATTATAGCCACATTATCTGACTTCTAGAAATTGTTATCGTGTATATTGTTTATGTCCATGCCATTTATACCTCAAAGCTAAAACAAATATTAGTGCAACTAACCAAGGACAAGATTCATAGTCAGAACTAGTAATCTGCTAAACTGTTCGTTTAAAAACAGTCTGATAATCAGCGAATTAAGATGGATTAAAAAGAATTCAATAGGGAATATATTACTAGACCTGTAAGAAATTTGTATTTTTAAATATTTGGTAGGCATTATTGCTTATTTCTTGCCATAACTAAAGTAAATGTAATTTGCAATTCAACGCACCAAGTTACCCTACGCGCGTAGTGGGTAATTTAAGCAAGTTGCAAATTTTGCGATTTGTTGACAAAAGGGGGTAGTTTAATTTAAGCGGTCTTAATTTTTCACGTCTTCAGAATCTTGAGTACGTAATTAAGAATGCAGCAATCTTTAATTTCACCGATCTCTTAGAGCCCGAGAAAAAAACAATGGTTTGAATTTTGAATGACTGACTTTTAGATACATCATATTGTCATATCATTTGCCTGATAATATATATATTGAAGTTTATTTTAGGGTTTCTTCTATACGGTAGTTATAAATATTTATTCAAAAACCCTATCGGGTATTCGTTTGTATTGCATTTTACAATATTGGTGTTGTCATATTAGTTTGTTCAGACTTCAAAAGCCAACATGGTAGCAACATGAATAAATGGAACTGGGTATTTGCTTTTGTCATAATGTCAGCTGCAGATAGATGCTATTAATATTTCATTATTCACCTGAAAGCTGCATGTCGTAGACTAATATAAAATGTGTCAAAAGTTAATTAGACGTCAAAAAATGACAATTTCTTTTATAATGTATTCGTTTATGGAAGCTGAGTGTGGAAGTTTATTATGCCCTTGATATGCAATACATTGAAAAATTCACCCAATTTTAAAACAAGATCTTCATTTATCCAAAAACATATAGGGGTTTTGATTTTTGCTAAAAGCTTTCAGTTTAAAGTGATGATACTAGATATAATACCGTGAAGCGGGAAATTTTCGCGAGGTTCTAATGTTTGCTATATTTACAACCATTACCCTATATCGAATATTAGAACCCGAGTTAAATAGAATCATCATGTTTTGTATTGAGAATATTATTAAATATAAAATAAATGTCCGCTTATATAAAAACTTAGTCAGTTGATATGAAATCGCGAAATTTGCACGCCGCGAAAATTACTCGCTATACGGTAAATTCAATCATATATAAGCACCAACCGAAACTTTAAAGTATTTAGTTTGCCACTTTTGTATTATAAATGCATCGGATGGTGCCTCTCATTTCACATACTTTCGTTTTAATCCGGCTCCTACAAAGCTTACATCGAATTTTTCAAAGATTTGAACACAGAAATACTTGTCAAATATATTATTAGACGAAGGACTTATTTTCTTATTTTGGTTGGTACCTTCCATTTTTTGAAAGTTCATTGCAATTTGTAATGTGAAAAATAATGATAACTTCACTAGATCAAAATCGTTTCTTACATATTTGCATACTTACTCAAGCATCGTTTCCTTAATAGTGTCATAAATGTTGTTTAATTCTAATATGTGCTTCTAACAGAAGATATAAAGAATCCTCTAATTAATTATGCTATGATAAACTAAATGATATTTTTCTGGTATAAACACGACAAGAAAAGTTTGTAGAAAATCAATGCATAAAAGCGGTGTTTTCGTAGTGCAACACGGATTTATCTATATTACTAGACAATTGAATTACAGGAAATCGGAAGTAATTTATAGGTATTCCCATAGGACTGCAGTCAGATGGCTCAGCCATTTCCATTTTAAGCAATGATAAATGTACATTTAACTAATTTATCTATAATAATTCCGGAGAAACTGAGTTCACCATTGTTTCGACTGGAGTTCGCGTTGTTGATTGATATTCAGTTATTTTGTGCTTCCATGTTTTACATGTTGTCTGTTTTTGTCCCGTTCTTGTTGGTGTTTACTGGTTTTGTCACTGCCCTTTCGGACTTTTGACATTCGGATACCCCATTGGTACCTCTGCTTCTATAATTCTATTGTGAACATCTAATTTCATTCATGTATATAGTTTGCTTATATTTAGATATTTATGGTGGTTATGGGACACCGGCTTACCAAAAAAAAATCATCTTTCATTACTTATTGAATAGATTGTTAAACATTGTGCACAATTGTTAATATGCTATTATTCCACCTGTGAGAACCAAAATAAGAAACACAGTTTTTTCCTAAATAGTTTTAAGTAATGCATTAGCGGTGCTATAGCATTGCAATAGAAATGTGTCAATTGTCCTGCATTTACAGGTAATGGATTCGTCTACTAATTTAATTACTTCGGAAGTAATTATTAGTATTCCCAACAAACACTGTCGAACATCAACTCAGACAAATGATAATCTTATATAAAATTATTAAGATACATCTATTCTGCATCTATTAGTAATAATGCATATATTGTAAATCCATTATTGGATTTCAATGCGTCTTCTGTGGTTTTTCGTTGTTGCATTAAATCCATTGTATATATTTTTAACCTAATTAAAGCAATCGTAAAGGCAGATAACATTTGCAAATCTTTTATGAAAATCAAATTGCACCTATTAATGTACTTTTCATTAAATTTTGTTAACATTATGATTACTGCTTATCTCAGTTTAATGGCTACAAAGATGACTAATTAAATCTTAGATACTTACTTTTACCAAAACATGGAATCACTGCACATTTTATAGTAACTCAATATTTAGAGGAAGAAACCATGGTATTGAATAAAACCGAGAAAGAAGCAGAAAGGTACCAATTGGGAATATCGAATGGAAAAAGACATAATGATAACAGCAGGATGGAACAGAAAGCGAAAAACACATATGAATAGCTCAAGGATGGTCACTCCTCGTGTTTCAAAATTTCAGTCCTATTTCGGAACTTCTGTAGACTATAACTTTAAATACTGTAGAAATTTTTTGCACACTGACCCCTACTTTTTATGACATTTTCTAACTATAAAGACCTTAAAACAAACTGTGTACGATTTCTTGAAACTTTTGATACAACTTCATGGTTTTTCAGGCCAAAAACGTCACAATGGTAAAGTTATGTAAAATATAGAGGAGTCTGATTTCACGCTAAATATTTGAGGTCATATTTCTCGGTAGCGAGCACATAGACTTATAGTTTTCTTTTTGCCATTTTGTTAAGTGGACATTTATCTATCTTTTCCATCACAAATAAAAAACAATTGATATTAAAAAGATCAGGAGTGACCATCCTTAATACATTTTAGCAATCATTAACGCAATATCAACATCTGCATTCATCTGAGAGATAGAAATCACATATTTGTCTATAAGCGCATGATGTCGTCCATGGAATTCTTGAGTGAAGTCAACAACCGAGTTGTACATTAAAAAGCGAGAAAATACAAATTATCTCTGATAATATATATTGAATTAGTTGCACTGTCCGGCTCAAGAAAATATATATAAATATGCACTAGACTAAAATTACAAAATCATATTGTGTAATGAAACATATTCTTCATAACACTTAAAAAGATTACAAGCAAGGAGCCAGCCTATGTTAACCATGTTAACCAAGATTAGAAACAATATCTCATTTCTTAATTAATTTTAATCAAAATCAATGCATTAGAGAGTTTTCGCGTGATGTAATAATGGTATCTTCATTAATCAAATTGCACATAATGGCTTTATCAGCAGATTTAATGAAAAAAATGCCGAAAGTTATTATATATTCCCATAAATACTGCCAATCGATGTTCCACTATTTGTACTCTTATGTCAATGTATGTTGAACATTAGTATCTCTCAAGTATCAGATACGCCTCATTGACAGGCAATAATTTGTATAACATACTAGTAATTCATGATTGCTTAAAACTAACACCCATTGCCCAGTGGCATGACATTTTTGCACAATTCATCATATAGCTAGTCAATCTGCACTCCAAAAGATCATACGACAAAAACCAAAGAACAAGGTGATAAATGACAAATCCAAACAAAAAGTTTAGCCTTACTTGGTGGCTCATAAAAATTTCATAAACCATATAGGAGGTCAACATGGTAAAGTTCCAATTACAGCCTGTAGTATAGTATACTTTTTAAACTGCATTGTTGATAATGTTTGAACTAACGTTGAATTTAGTATTAGTATTATAAGCAATCAAAATTAGATTGACAAGAAGTAAAAGCCTAATCCTTATACTTGCATTGCAGTGTGAGCATCAAAACTTTAATAACTTACTTTTACCTTATATTGATATCACGCTTGTAAATGACAATACAAATTTTGATACTGTCAAAATTTTCAGAATAACTGTAACGTTTATGAACACCCATTTGCCAGTAGATATCTGTTGCTTAAAAGAGGTTTCAGTAAGCAGCAGGTATTATGTCCATATCAAGAGTTGCCGTCTTTTCAAATGTATGAATGAATCAATGCTGATAATAAATGTACATTCAACATTCTATGAAACACTATCTCTATTATAAAATCTATGTTTGCAATTCGAGAAGGACTTCTCATTTATAATGAAGAGGTTAACATATCATTTGCCTGTTATGCTTCCAATTATATCAATACTAATGATGAGTTTTCTTGAATGATCAACTCATTAAATCTCAGGTGATAGAGGCACTGATTCTATAGGTAGAAAAATATTTGCCGGAATCAATACGACAGTTACAAAAACTGATTCATGTTAAAATATAACAATAAATAATGTTGCAGTTTTAGAATCACTTTGTTGTTTTAACATCTTCTACACCACGTTAACTGATTTCTGTGCAGTTTGATCGTGAGGATTGTTTCTGTCCGTGCAAAATCTCCCTCAAAGCTTAAACAAGTTGTGACGACACTGACCAAAGTAAAACAATAAGTAAATACATGTATACATGTATGCAGGGAAAGCTATTTGCTAGAATATTCGTGTAAAAACAGATAATTGGCGGACTTTAAAGAAATTACAAGGAATTTATTGCTACTTTTTGGTAAGTTTTTTATGCATCTTTTTTATTGGCAAAGCTTTGGGTATTAGGAAAAAAACTATTGATTTTACAAAACTCATATTGCCACATCAGCACAGTAGAAAGTTTATTTCAGTTGTCTTGAGTTTTTTGTATAAAGAAACCCGTTAAGCTTCATAACAGTCATGACCGCAGTATTGGCAACGTGTTAACCTACTTCAATCGGGGGAGGAAGATCTTATGTATAGCGAGTTAAGATTTTTACTGTAGAAACATACATTAGGGAATAGAGATGTGTAGGTATTTTAAAACATCAATTCTTGGAGAAGTTTTCATCTGAAATCATGGTTAGTTTTTAATGTTACATTTAAATGGTCGTAAATCAAGAAAGTTGTTTATATCAAACTTGTTTACTTACTAGTACTCAAAATTTTGGGCATATCTAGATATTATGACAAAAACTTTAGTTATCTAAACTTTAACTAAACATAGTACAATGCCCAGCATTTTTCCAATGAGAGATGAAAAAGTAAATTCAAATTGATCCAATCTTGGAGATATGATTAAACTACTGAGAAGACAGAAAACAAATCAACTTAATTATGTTATATGTGTCACAAGACAGAAAAAGATTTGAAAAAAATGTTTGGATGGTAATTAATTTTAATTGACTATCAAACCAACAAATCAGTACTTTTAAGAATCGTATACACAGATGGTTTTCTAAGGTTTTTCCAATGCACTTGAAATTTATACAAGTATTCATTCGAGAAACCGATTGAGTATTCGTTTACATAGCAAAAGTCAATATTGGTATTGTCAAATGACTTACAACAGACTTCATAAACCATAAAGAAAACAATCTGAATCAATGTAAAGGAGTGTTTCCCTCTAATATAATGTCAGCTGCAGAGAGACACTCGTGTTATTTCCTTGTTCACGAGATATTGCATGACATAGACATATGTTAAAATGTGTCAGATGTTATTACTTTTCAGAGCTCTGTTACAGATAGTTAATAGGGATAATGTTAGACCAAAAAACTAGTTTAACCCCGCCACATTTTAAATGTACCTTTCCGAATCCAGGAATCTTTTTAAAAAATGTATGTGATTGTCATTTTAGTGTTTTCTTTTCATTTTTTAAGAAGCGGTGATTTCTTAGAATATTTCAAGACTGGATTTGAAAAGTATAGAACAATGTTCTAGGCAATGACATTTACAAGTCTGTCGCGCGTTTTGTCTATCCAAGACTCGACAAAGGCACTATTTAAAGGGGGGGAGAAAATGTCAAACACAATTTGAATAAAAAGAAATTAACTGGTACGTGTATTAAAAAAAATCAAACAGCATTTGACATTGGAAAGTTTTTATTTTTTTTTATTTTTTTGGAAGTTTGTTTTTTAAAGGACCTTTGCAATATGTCATGTATATATATCGTAATATTTTATTGATCATTGCATTACCATATTAAAAAAGAACCACCATGTACTTTGACAATTTAAGCCTACTCTTCTTAATGATTTCTAAATCATGTCTGTTTCTTTCCACATAGCACATTATGTATACCAACTTTTGTCAAATACGTTGTAAAATGCCGTGAAAAATTTTAGCTCAATTATTGATATTACCAATGGGACACAAAAAGAAGCATCGCATGAACTCATACTACGATAAACTGAATACAGGCTTTCTAATGTACAACATTTTTAAAAATGTATAATCGTTGATGTATTGATGGTATACAGCGAAATTTTGCATTGTACATTTATCAAAATCATTTCAATATGTGGATCGTGTCTTTCTGGCACATATTCCCTATTCTTTCGTATTTGATATCATTTCGGAGTTTGGCTTTAGTGTCGTGTGGAGGTCGTAGAAAGCTTCCCCGTGCTTCAGTTGTATGCTCTTATATATTTTCGAGTACTGGAATATGTGTTGGAAAGACACAGTTTACATATTTCCAAAATTTGACAACGTTTGGCTATTTCTTTTAAAATTGATAAATTTATTTGTTTGGTCATTGTTGTAATATATTTTGGCTTCTGTTTTTTGTTTTATCAAATCTTATATACTACCGGTCTTCCAAAGTTTTTACTCTTAGCATGTCTGATGAAGGTTAATCCAGAAAAGCGCTTCACACGCCGCGAAATTTTGCATTGTACATTTATCAAAATCATTTCAATATGTGGATCATGTCTTTCTGACACATATTCCATATTCTTTCGTACTTAATATATGATTAATATTCTGTTTTATTACTCTATTTTATTGACCGGGCTGGTCACGGGTCAATTATTTCGGCACTCTTCGTTTAAATCTTACCTAAAAAACTGAGAAATTTAAGCTACGTCCAACCTTGCGAATAAAATAGAGTAATACCTGACAATGAATGTGTGCACTTTATTTAACTACATCGAACTTAACTCTTTGTATTCCCTACTCTATTGTCAACCAATGTTTCAGACGTTAGACGTACATTCTAAACAATGATCAAGTTTTATTCAACTAATTTATAAATTTTAATCTTTACATTCTACATCTATTATATATATATTTGTTATAATATATTTTGTAGTGCTTATAACCAGTATTAGATCTTCATGGTTGTAAAACTATCAACCAAATTGATAACTGTAAGCTAAGCGAATGTGCTGATAAAATTGAAACTCAATTGTAAATACTTATCTTAGTCAATGATTTAACGAAAACAGCAATACATTTTTTCTCGGAAAAATAAAAAGCAATTATGCATTAGTGATGTCTTTTTGATACAATACAGATTTATCCGTTGCCCTATATTTCCATCTATTGGCATTAATGCACACATTGTAATGTCACTATCGGATTTTTATTGCTGTAAATTAATAGAAAATATATGACTTCCGCATTTAATTCAATGAAAAAATTTGCAACCCGATAAAACAATTATTGTCGCAAAATACTACTGTAATAGTTTCTGTAAAGAAAAATTAAGCAATTTACTGTCAATGTAATGTTTAGAGTTTTCGATTTGCTCTGTTAAAATTCTTAGAAAAGTTTAAGCCAATTTTGGATTTTAATGCCTGTTGTGGTTTTTAAACGCATATAAAATGTATGACTTCTATATAAAATTCATTTTAATCTGATAAAAAGATCATATAAACAGAAATTTGACATCAAAAACATAAATTATTCGTTAAAATTTCAGAATTTTAAAAATCCTGAGGTTCTTCCTATCCCATTTGTAGGCTGATCTTAATCATAATGTACTTTCTAGTCCAGCATTTTGGATTTTATCATTTTATTTTCTTCATTTTTATATTGTTTTAGGCATTTTCAAACTTTGGGTAGAGCGCTTCTGATGAGTATTGAATAAACGAACCGCACGTAAGGCGTAGCAAAATTTATTGCATTGAATTGTGTTGTCGTTTTATCTAAAAAATGATATATATGACTTGAAAGTGGAATTACTGCATATGACATAACACCAAGTATATCTAAATTCCAATGAATCAATCAAAGCATTTTTCAGAATAAACTTAGATAAACTTTCTTGGCTTAGTTGCACTACAAGGAACAAGCAAATATAAAAAATATGCACTGTAATATATATAAAACAACCTAAAAATTGATTAAGAATTACCAAACGAAAAAACAATTTCCTTACTACACTTAACAAGACTACTAGACATGAAGCCAGTCTGTATTAACTAAGATTAGAGACAAAAATATCTTGAATCAAATGCTTTTAACCAAAACTAGTGCATTAGCGGGTTTTCTCGTGACGTCAAAAAAAGGCAACAACAAAACTACCGAACTTGAATGATCAATCTCACAGTCCAGAGAAAATGACAAAAACGAATCAGTCACGCCGGAGAACCGGTGGATCGCAATGGTCCCGACCCGGCACAGGCACCTCAAACGAAATGGTGGGTCAAACCAGGCCCCATGGCGCCAAACCTCCCTCTTCCATTGAGATCTTAGGATCCGGTAATGACCATAGAACACAACATAGTTGTGAGACACAATAGGGATATTGATGTGATCATCTCAGTACAGCACACCAGTCAAACAGTCAAACACTAATTAAAACAATTAACTATCATATCTTTTAACTAAATTTTGAACTTTTCTACTAGTGGCTGATAACGAAGAAAGAATTTTTTTAGTGATCGTATGAGACGTATTTTCTTATAGCCCTGCTTCAAAAGTCGGTCACGAAGAAACCGGTGTCTGATAAAAAAAATCTGTGAAATGTGTGCAAGCTCTGGCATATCGAATAAGTTGAGAAATATAAACACCGTATGCAGGAGAAGTAGGTATATTGCTCTGTAGATTAGGAAAATTAATAATTTGAAAATTAAAATCGTCTCATTTATCGTAAATTTTTGTACTGAGATGACCACCTGGGTCAAATTCGAGGTGCAAATCCAAGAAAGACGTGAAGCAATTGATTCAGTGGTCTCTTTAATCTCCAATTCCGGAGGATATATTGAAGGAATCCAGCTACCAAATGAAGTGTTATTGATAGCGATTTCTCAATTAATAAGAGCTACTAAAAGGTAAATTTATCAACAAACTTAATCAAAGAAAGCCGAAGAAATTTCTCAAAATAAACACCTTCAATCGATATTGCCACCATATAAACTTATTTTTGAACTTTATATATATCATATCAGCCTTATTTAAAAGGCAATAATTTATATTTCATAAAATATAACACTTACGCCCATCATTTATGGCATTATTGCACAATTCATCATATGGCTAGTCAGTCTGCAGTTTATAAGATCAAAATGGTAAAGTGCAAATGCAATTGAGATAAATTTCCAAATTGAAAATACAATTTTAGTCTTACTTGGTGGCAAATCAAAAACCATACAAAAGGATGTCACGCTGGTATCATTTTTTTTTCAAGTGTCTAGGATTGTGATGCCTTGAGCATTTCATAACTAATATTATCAAGGCCAGGACTCTTATTATTCTTAATAAGAAAGCAATCGGACACATCAAGATTTTGCACTGTAATAATATACATTGCCAATTTTTTCAGTACACTAACTTGCACTTGCCAAACAGTAAAATAGTTGTGGATATGTCAACAAATACATGTTTCTTTTGCGGAGGCAGGTGTTTTGGAATATCCATGCTTGTTGGCGGGCCACGGGACACCATAAAACCTAACGTTTGTGGTCGGAGTGCCTGAGACAGAGCCTGTTTTTTTCGGCATGACAGGAGGGTTGCTGTCGCGTGGCCGGTTTTTCTTCGGTGGCTTTTTGATGGGCGGGTCGGGCGTTGAGTTTTTGTTGTGTACTATTCCTCATGGCTCATGGTTGCCGGGGGGCGGCGTGGTTTTGTTCGTAGGATGTGTGTAGCTTTTGTTGGCACGGGGAGAGAGCTGGCCGTTGTCGGTCGGGGCGGGGTTTTTCCGCCATCTTTATAGTCACTTACCAAATTGTGCTGCGCACTTGCCAGTTACATTGGACCCCCTGTTATTCGATATGCCAGAGCTTGCACACATTTCACAGATTTTTTGATCAGACACCGGTTTCTTCGTGACCGACTTTTGAATCAGGGCTATAAGAAAATACGTCTCATACGATCACTAAAAAAAAAAATCTTTCTTCGTTATCAGCCACTAGTAGAAAAGTTCAAAATTGAGTTAAAAGATATGATAGTTAATTGTTTTAATTAGTGTTTGACTGGTCTGTTGTACTGAGATGATCACCTCAATATCCCTATTGTGTCTCACAACTAGGTTGTGTTCTATGGTCATTACCGGATCCTAAGATCGCAATGGAAGAGGGAGGTTTGGCGCCATAAAACCTGGTTTAACCCACCATTTCGTTTGAAATGCCTGTACCAAGTCAGGACCATTGCGATCCACCAGTTCTCCGGTATGACTGATTCGTTTTTGTCATTTTCTCTGGACTATGAGATTGATCATTCAAGTTCGGTAGTTTTGTTATTACCTTTATTTTCAATCTGTAAATTAGCAAAATTTGTCACGACTTGAGTTCGCGTTGTTAATTTCCGTTCGGATGATTTTGTGTTTTGTGTTTCTTCTTACTGTTTTGTCGTTGTCCTTTAGGACTTTTGACACTTGAATGCCCCATTGCTGCCTCTGTGATTCTTTTAAACTACACTGTCAATTAAATTTGACCTAGTGTTAAAAGAGTATTAGAACCAATTTAAATGAAATTTAAAAAAAAGCATGCATAACTCTCGCAGTGTTAGCGTCGACATATAGTTTCTTCAAACTTGTGATGATTTAAAGCATTTTATTGATAAAATAATGCTAAAACTCAGTCTGACAAAATGAATAGGTGTGCCTGTAACATGTATAGTCAAGCAATTATCAGTAATTAGCAGTTACTGAATGGAAGATTATGTCCTAATTGAGAGTGGCCGTCTTTTCGGTTGACATATGAATATGAATATATATGTACCTGCAACACTCTACACATACTTTATACTTTATTGCATAATAAAACCTCAAAGCGGTTAAGCAAATATACAAAACTATATCTTTTGTAAAATATGTGTTTGTAGTTGGAGAAGGTCTATTTATTATTGATGAAGATGTTAGCATATCTTCTCCTGTTCAATTTACAATAATCACAATACTAATGAGGAGTTTTCTCGAATGATAAACTCATTAAATCTCAGGTGTTAGAGACACTGATTCAATAGGTATAGGGAAACATTAACAAAAATCAATACTACAATTTATAAAACTGACTTGTATATAAATATAACAATATAGGTGAAGCGATTTTAGAAACATATGGTTATTATAACATCTTCTATACCACACACATGACATAAACTGATTTCTGTGCGGTGTGATCGTGTAAATTGATTCTGTCCGTACCAGAACTTTATAATAGATTATACACGTTGGGGTGACACAAACCAAGGATAACCAATAAGTAGATATTTTCTTAAGCAAAACGAAGCAAATTGCTGATATGCTCAGGTAAAACAGACTTTTGATGATCAGCGAATTTTAATTCCTGGAGACGTATCTGTAAGAATTAAGAAGGAATCTATTATTTGTCTTTTGGTAAGATTACTATTTATTTATTTATTATTTATTTATTTGTAGAGCTGTATATACTGATCATATGTGTCTGTATTTGTTAATGCCCCTTGTGAGCCCATTATTGGTTAATAAGATTTGTATCGTGGTATCTTTGTATCTTTGTATTCTATAAGGAGCTCTATTGGAAAAAGAGAACAAAATACTATTATTTCACAAACCTCATATGACTGAAAGTTGTCCTGGGTATTTGTAAGGTTACACAGGCAATTTTGGTTAATGTTAATTTAACGTTTAAAACTAACGTTAAATTAGTGTTAATCGAGCTTCCATTTTAATAACATTTGACGTCACATAACTCAACAGGAAAATTAACGTTAAAAAGTTTAACACTAAATTAGTGTTTATTTTTAACACTAAATTAACGTTAAAATAACGTTAAGCTAACGTTAACTTAATGTTAAATTAGTGTTAAATTAACGTTAAATTAATGTTAATTGAGCTTAACGTTAGTTTAACGTTAAGACAAATTGCCTGTGTAAAAGGCCCATTAAGTTTCATTAACAACCATGATCGCAGTTATGATGAAGTGGTAATCTATTTGAAATCCGTATATTGGGGAGGAAGATTTGAATAATAGCATGCAAAGAATTTTATTGTAGTAGTATACATTGGTGAATCAAATGGGTGAATTTTTTTAATCATTAATTCCAGGATAATTTATCTTCTGAAATCTCGGTAAATTCATATTGTTATTTGCCATAGGTCGTAAATTATAAAGCTTTTTCCTGTTCTATTTTCTACTTTGAGTTTTTGGAATGCTTTCACTTCTGGTTACTATCTTGGTAATGGAGCATTCAATGAAATTTACACCTACATAAACGAAGAGGCATTTTAAGTTAGTATATGCCACAAAAAAAACTTTTTTCTTTTAACTATTAAATGTAGAATAAAGTAAACTTCAAATCGTTCGATACTTTGGGAAACTTATGAGACATAAAGTATTTCAACTTTATCGGGTAGGTATGACAGATTATTTTTGCAACTTTGGCCTATTGTAAAATTATCACTTATCAGCATTTTAACCGCAATTTGACATCAGACATCAGACGATTTTTCCCAGATTTGATCAGTGCACTTTAAATTAATATTTATTCAAGAAACCTATTGAGTATTCGTTTACCTAGAATAAGTCAATATTGGTATTGTCAAATGACTTACAACAGAATTTATAAACCACAATTAAAGCAGCCTGGATCAATGCAATGGAGTGTTTACTGCTGTAGTATTGTCAGCTGAAGAAACAGACTCGTGGTGTATTTGTTAACTTGATAGTTGCACTTCATAGAGTGATGTTCATATATGACAGATGCTAATAGCACGTAAAAAATCCAGAATTAAGTTTCTGGCAAACAAGATGAAACCATTTCACATGTTTCATTGGTCTTTGTACTTTTTAGTCGACAGTCACTTCATGGCGCAAAAACAACCTCAATCTGTGCTTAATTTGTCTTTAAGGCATAATGGTATGTCTGGTAAAATAAAGATAAGAAAAGAAAGAAAATGGGTAAGCTAAGCGTTGATAGCAGGTTGCCATCATTATTAAGATTTAACAGGCCATAAATTTGTCTACTGATTCAATAAACACTGTCAACTGATGCCTCCAGTGTTCTTAATCGATACAATGATCAGCTTATATCTAACAAATTTATTTGTCTTTATCCATTTTTCTACATTTATCGTGGCTTATGTTAGATGTCTACCAAAAACTTTCATCAAACTCAAAAGTAATACCAAATATAAAATATCAAAAACAAACGTATAAGTGATGACACATATAAAATTGTAATAAACTGCATATTGTAATAGATCTAGAGCTGGCCTAAAAAAGAATAAAGACAATATAAAGTGGATAGCCACGCGCCGATGCTAGTTTGATATGAACAAACGGGAAAGCATTCATATTAACTAAATAAAGCGCTTCTGCATTACCATGACTTCTCTGCAAAACCAAAGCAAATTTAGATATTAGGCCATTGTCAAATCTGGACTATGTTTACCTATATATATGTTTTCCTTTTCAGATTTACGACATTGATTGTCCCTTTGAACAGCTTTGCTTCTTTTTTTGCGGACGTTGTTAATTTAATGGCAATGATTAGCACCCATATTTTATGAAGTTACCATGACATTTCGCATATGTACTCAAAGCCTTTTTATTTACATCCTACCTGTTACAATATACTCTCATAAAAATTCGATTATGTTCTTTTATTATTTTTCTCAGTTTTATACCTGCTATAATATGGAAATTTACGTTGATAACAATAAGGAATAATTGCACTTTTTATAGTTTTTCAATATTAACGAGAGGTTTATCAAATAAAACCATGAATTGGTCGTGTAATGAGGTATATGTGACCTGATATTATGACCTGGGTCATACAAAATAGTGTTGTTTGAATTAGATATCGAGGTAGGTTTGCCGTTTCAGAAAAGAAGTCTACCGCGAATGGATCAATCGAAGCATTAATAACGTAAGACCAAATAGAAAACTGCAAAAAAAACTTTAACAAAGTTGCTCGATAAAGTCCCAATACAAGACACGGAAATTTTATTAAATGAATACTTTTTGTAGGTTTAAGGTAAACTGGGTGTCTAAAATGTTATCTATACAATTGTCTTAAATGATGGCCACAGTAAGTCCAACACTGGTGTTTTAAATCTAAAAGTTCACCATAAGAATTTTTCTGGAAACGACTTTGAAAAATGCATGATTTTAGTAATTTTGATATAGGATCAAAAGGGAAAATTCAAGTTTCTGCTACTTTCAAAATCACCATTTTGTTTCTTTACCTAAAAGGAACATTGTGTACAAAAACTAACAAATTTTGACAATCTTGATGAATAACCTTTTGTCTGATTTTTATATGGACTGCTACTTAAAAATATCTACTCCATAGATTCTCCTTCAAATTTGTGAACATCTTTGTTTTGTATGCATTTTTAAATGTACTCAATGTAAGATAAAATTCACCAGCAACATACAAATTAACTCCCTTTAAAAAGTACGGGGTAATATTGAAATTTGCAAAGAAGGTGTATTTTATCCATTCGTTGTAATTATTACTTTTTATTTTTACTTAGCCAAATAGAAATCAGCTTGAATAGCAAGCATTATAAATTTAAAATTTATGATAGATTTGCAACAACAAAAAAATGTTCATAGATACACACCCCATCTAACTTTTGAAAATGTTTATAAGATGAGACTATTAAAAGTTTTTCTTTTCTGATGCATCATAGCAACTCTAAACCAAACAATTAATAAGAAACATAATCAAGTTTACATAAGCATAGCTTCCTGTTTGTTGAAAAATTGAGTTTTTGCTTTGTGATGTGACATAGTATTTCTATTCCCCAATTTTAAATTGTATTCAATGGAAATTCAATGTTTCAATTCTGAAATGAAATGAAAGCATTATTAAGAGCTTCTCTTATTTCATTAACTAAAGCGAAAACTATTTTGAAATCAATGCATATGGAAACGAAAACGTACATCCACTACTTCCACTTTTTATACTTCTATTTTAAGTTGCAGATAAATGAAGATAATTCTACTGGCAAATGCAGACGATGCTCTGCTGCTTCAAATTATTTATATAATTCAACTTTGCAAACTAGAATAGCATTTGCCTATTCAATATCATAAATGATTGCTATCTACATATGTAAGAATTTAAAAAAAAAACTTTTTTTATATGAAGTCATTTTGCTCATGACAGTGACCTTCTCCTTCGAAATGAACGGAAAATTATTTTCCTTTATAACATCATTAAAAGTTTGTGGTCTCTCGCTTACATGAGCGACCAAATGATTCTGAGGGGAGGGGACTGGCAATTTGGATCGAGTCAGATGATTCTTTTTTTTTATTTTGCGGATCAGAATATTTATTTTCAACCTACCATACTAAAGAATCTCTGCATAGATTTTTCTAATTTTCTTGGAGGCAGAGCTCAAACTATATATTTCCAACTTTTGCCAGGTCAGAATATTTATTTACAGAAACTGCCAGCCCTTTCGTCAGATTCAAATGGTCTTCTACTCAGTACAGTTCAATTTCAAATTTTAGGCATTCAAAGTAAATGAAGTTGTAGAAAAGTTTGTACAGCTGTAATAGCCTTAAAAATAACGAGCTTTTTTCATTATAAGCAAATGAGATAATTACATGTCATTCATTTTAATTTGCATTTAAACACAGGGTTCTGAGACCTCGAGAAATACTGATAAATTCAAGAATATAAACAAACATAGAACTAGTTCAATAAGAACTTTATCGAGAAAAATGGTTAAAAACGCAGATTTTCCGAGTAAACCGAAGTGGCATTGAAAATTTGCAAAGTTTGATAAGTTTATGCGAATAGTACAGGCTTTTTAGTAACTCAGATATTTACAGGTTTGTTAAGCCATTTTAAAAATTGTTCTTTTTTTTCCATGTTGCATAAGAAAATAATAAATTAACCATTAGTATAGTCATGAAATTGCTCTAAAAATTTCTTTATTTCAATAAGTTACAAGGTCAACGTTTAAATATCAAAGGTTTTGTTTAACTAATCTTTTTGATTACCTATATAAAACGTATAAATTATGTGAATTGCTGTTGATATTTGACTGTTCACGTTATTTGTATTGTGACGGTTATAAAAAACATCACAAAATTTAATAACACTCATCTTAGTATTTTGTATTATCAAACCACTAGGTAGATTTAAGGTGATAAAAGCTTGGTTTTCAACCCTGTATGGCACGCAATGTACAAAATAAATGGTTATTATACTTTCTCCGATTGCTTATATTCAGATTTGTTAAAAAGCCAGGCTTGCCTAGTAATGCATTTGAACGATGTCCTCTATGCTGATTTCGGTTACCCTTTTCAATCGGTTTTGAATAAAGGTAATAACAAAACTACCGAACTTGAATAATCAATCTCATAGTCCAGAGAAAATGACAAAAACGAATCAGTCATACCGGAGAACTGGTGGATCGCAATGGTCCTGACTTGGTACAGGCATTTCAAACGAATTTGTGGGTTAAACTAATAGACTGCTTTCTCTCGGCAACTTTTGGTTTTCGACCTTTAAATTGTTTAAATTCAAATGATGCTGAATAGAAGTTTCTCTTGAAATTTACACACACAACAGAACAAAATTAGCTGGTCACATTGAAGGCTGCCTTCTGGTTTCAATTGTACATCTTGAAACTGCCGTTTACATCAAGAGTTGTATTGCGAAAACTTTTTCCACAGTATATCATCCTCTAGTTATTTGGCAGACACCTTGGTCCTACGTATTTTAGTATTTAAATTATTCTATTGACTACAAAATTTGAATTTTTACCACATAAATGATTGTTGTTGTTACTCTGAAACATGTGAACAAAACAATATATGATGTTAAGGATGCTTGCTAGTCTTGTTTTGGGATTTCTGTCATTTTTTCAGAATCCTCGGGTTTTTACCATCGAAATAGGGTTATTTTTTTGCCCAAGAACCCCCTATTTTCTTTTTATAAATGCCTTAAATAGATCATAAAGGAGTAATTTACAAAGTTTTATCAAATCCTATTTATTCTGTCACGGGTTTTAACAGCCAAAAAATGCTAATGCTAATCCTATGAAAAAGTCAGAGAAAACCTTTTCCCGCCAAAATTTAACGTCAATTATCTTGAAAACGAGGTCATGAGCCTATCAATTGTTTTTTGCTTATTTTATAACTTTTACTTTTAACTTATCGTTTGAGGCATCAAATTTGAAACCTATTTATTTTCAATAATAGTAGCGTACATCCTTAAATACAAACTTTTAGTGAGCAGCATGTATCGGTTTTTTTTCAATTATTTCAATTTGGTTGACAAAATGTTACATGAGAAAAAAAATAATATTGATTAAACCTACTAGTACTATACCTTATACAAAATATCTATTGTAACCAAATATATACCTTTTCATTATTAATAAGGAGGTGAACAGATTTTTTTCCTGTTCAGCTTACAATTATCACTACTAATGATTTGTTTCTCGGATGTCAAACTCATTAAATCTCGGGTTACAAAGACACTCATTCAACAGGTAGAAAATGTTTGCAGAGATCAATACACTTTATGAAAGGGAGTGCTATACAAATATAACAATAAACAACACTCAGTGTTGTTTTAGCATCTCCTATACTACGTGAGCTACTTCATTTGCGTTGTGATCGTGTAAATTGGTTCTGTCCGTACCAGAAACCCCTGAAAGCAAAAACAATTTGTGATAACACTGACCAAGGATAAGCAATATATACGTATTCTATGGCAGATATAGTAAACGTCTAAAATGATCCTGTAAAAAAGTCTTTTTGGTATCAGAGATTCCAATTCCTTGAGACGGATTTGAATAATTTAAAGGGGAATTTATTTCTATACAGTCTTTGGTAAGAATATTTTCATTTACTATATAGACAACGCTTAAGGTAAAACAAATAATGTTTTTATAAACCTCACATTGTTACACTTAGTGTCACATCAACAGATAAGCTGACTTTTGTGAGTTATCGTGAATGTGTTTAGCCAGAAAAACCTGTTAAGCTTTATAACGATCATGATGGTGGTATTGGCAAAGTGTTAATCATCTGGCAATCGGTATATTGGGGGAGGAAGATTATAAAGATAGCGAGGATTTTCACTGTTATAAAATACATTTAGGATTCAAGATATATGGCTTGTTATCAAACACAATTTTATCTTCCGAAAGCATGGTAAGTTTATAATGTTTTCTTGCCATTAGTAGGTATTCAAAAAGCTTTCGGTATTTAATCTATTGTTGGGTTAATTTGTCACTTTTGAATATCATCTATTTAACAAGACATCAAGGTAAATTATCTAAGTTAGAATTTAGCACAATATATATTTTTTTCTATAAAAATAAAAGGGTAAAATAAAGCAAAACTCAAGTTGATCCATTCTTGGAGATAGTAATCAAACTATCAAGAAACCTGCAAACCTTTTAACGCAATCTTGTTATTGTGTATGAAAAGACAAAAAAGAACTTGGAAAGGGTTTATATGGTTATTCAATCAGGTTATCGTACATTTTTTATACTTACTCCTTTCTTTGGATTAGCAAGGTACAGTTTTAGCATTTTGTGCTTAAAATTTATTTATCTGAGGATTATTCTTTTTCGAGGTAAATTTAAATATCAGCTTAAATTTAATTCATATCATTTATTTGATTTGTACAGCGAATTCTAATTTATTGTTGCTACTTTGACCCTTGGTTTAAGCATCACCTATCAGTAGTTTTCAGATTTCAATGCATATCAGACGGCTTCCCAAGATATTCATAATGCATTATAGATTATATGTATTCAAGAAACATATCTAGTATTCGTTTACATAGAATAATTTAATGTTGGTTTTGTCAAATGACTTACAACATATTCCATATACCACCAAGGAATAAATCTGAATCAATGTTATTGAGTGTTTGCTTCTGTAATAATGTCAGATTCAGAATGAGACTTGTGGTTGCTTTGTTCACCTGTTAGTTGCAGGACATAGACTGATGCTGAAATGTGTCAGCTGTTAATAACACTTTTGAACAATTCAAATCCAAATATCGTATTCCTGTATTTTAGTTGAATGCAAAAAATTATATTACCTTTTACTTAAGGTATCATTATAAAAGATCTTAATTTTATATGATGAATTTTTTATCGTTATTCAATTTTATGATTGCGTCATTTTTGTGCCAATATAAATGTTGGTTTTTGTGTGCTAAATGCACATTTGCTTTACACATTATGATCAATGACTAGTATGTCTTGTTCTTTCATGTTTAGCAAATATTTGGCTCTCATACATGTAATGCTAAATAAAGGTAATAACAAAACTACCGAACTTGAATGATCAATTTCATAGTCCAGAGAAAATGACAAAAAACGAATCAGTCATACTTAAATAAGATATGTTGAAAAAATAAAGGTAAGAAATACAAATGACAACAAAGTTCCAGACAATAAATTTTGCTACGCCTGACGCGCGTTTCGTCTATTCAAGACTCATCAGAGGCGCTCTACCAAAAATATTGAAAATGCCAAACAATGTATGAATATGAAGAGCATTATAACCAAAAATACCAAACTGGGGAACCAAATTATTACTAAGATGATCAACCTATGTCTGGGGTAGGAAGAACCTTAGGGTTTAGACAATTTGAAATTTAAACGAATAATTTAAAACTTTGATGCGTTCTCCACCACAAAAGTGTTGATGCCGGAGCGGGCTAACCTCGGGGAATTTAAACTCCACCAGCAGTGCTAACCTTCACGTGTGTTCGAAATACAACAACAAAAAAATTAGAGGATCGATCTCAAATGTCCATGAAATAAGACAAAAGAAGGACAACATACCGAAAAAATTGAAAATCGCAATCATACCCATATCTTTTCCGTCACATATAGCATTTGACTTTTATAGCTTTTTGCAATTATTTTCTTTTGAAAATTCATTGTCATTATTATGTCAAGTAAGTATATCGTATCATTTGATTGCATTATAACATTTTCATGTAATGTAACAATTGAATCCACTTCGTTTAATGATTTTTTAATCATTACTGTCTCAACATGGATACCAACTAAACCATCGTTTCTAAAAAAAAATGAAAATTTAAGTAAAAGGTTAAAGTGCATCTGAAGAAGCATGTGTCTTGACTAAATGTATGAGAAGATGAAGGCTGTATTGTATTGCCAAGATAAGAAACAATATGGTTGAAATGAAATAAATGCATTAGTGTTGATATCGTGATGCAATACATATTTGATCTTGATTCTGATTCTGATTCAATAGACCAATAAATTAGTCTATGGAAAGAATTAAAGAAAATCGGAAAGTAATTAATAGGTATTCCTATAAACACTGTCAATCGATGGTTCTGATATTCGCAACTTACACAATGATGATCTAACATTAAACTGATAATCTGGTAAACATCCATCTCTATGTATATATAGTCAGATATGCTCCAATTTGCAGTGGTGTTCATGATTTTAATGACAAAACCGTTTCATTACAGAAAAATTGCTAAAACAAGGTTATCGATACCAAAAATTAGTCAAATCTTTTACTAAATTCGTTCATAAATATGGATATCTTATTGAAAAAAAAATAACTGTACACGTCGTTTTTTGAATGTAAAAGGAATATCACATCCCGAATTCAAAGGAAATGTACTTCATGAGGCACGTAAATTCAAAAACAATCCTTCTGACATGGTAATTTGGCTTGAAATACAAATGACAACAAAGTTCCAGACAATAAATTTTGCTACGCCTGACGTGCGTTTAGTCTATTTAAGACTCATCAGAGGCGCTCTACCAAAAATATTGAAAATGCCAAACACTGTATGAATATGAAGAGCATAGAACAGTATAACCAAAAATACCAAACTGGGGAACCAAATTACTACTAAGATATTCAACCTATGTCTGGGGTAGGAAGAACCTTGGGGTTTAGACAATTTTGAAATTTAGACGGATAATTTAAAGCTTTGATGTATTCTCCAACTCAAAAGTGTTGGTGCCGGAGCGGGCTAACCTCGGGGAATTTAAACTCCACCAGCAGTGCTAACCTTCACGTGTGTTCGAAATACAAATGACAACAAAGTTCCAGACAATAAATTTCGCTACGCCTGACGCGCGTTTCGTCTATTCAAGAGTCATCAGAGGCGCTCTACCAAAAATATTGAAAATGCCAAACACTGTATGAATATGAAGAGCATAGAACAGTATAACCAAAAATACCGAACTGGGGAACCAAATTATTACTAAGATATTCAACCTATGTCTGGGGTAGGAAGAACCTTGGGGTTTAGACAATTTTGAAATTTAGACGGATAATTTAAAGCTTTGATGTATTCTCCAACTCAAAAGTGTTGGTGCCGGAGCGGGCTAACCTCGGGGAATTTAAACTCCACCAGCAGTGCTAACCTTCACGTGTGTTCGAAATACAAATGACAACAAAGTTCCAGACAATAAATTTTGCTACGCCTGACGCGCGTTTCGTCTATTCAAGACTCATCAGAGGCGCTCTACCAAAAATATTGAAAATGCCAAACACTGTATGAATATGAAGAGCATAGAACAGTATAACCAAAAATACCAAACTGGGGAACCAAATTATTACTAAGATATTCAACCTATGTCTGGGGTAGGAAGAACCTTAGGGTTTAGACAATTTTGAAATTTAGACGGATAATTTAAAGCTTTGATGTATTCTCCAACTCAAAAGTGTTGGTGCCGGAGCGGGCTAACCTCGGGGAATTAAAACTCCACCAGCAGTGCTAACCTTCACGTGTGTTCGAAATACAAATGACAACAAAGTTCCAGACAATAAATTTTGCTACCCTTAATATAGAAAGAATACACGTTGGAAGTTAAAGTAAAATCTTTAAAAAGTGTTATGTTAGATTTAGATTCGATATGTTTGATTTTTTACATCAGTCGATAAATGCTTCTTAGCTACTGCGAGTGTTCTCAGGAGATTTCCTTTACGTTCAGTTGTTTATAGTACTCTTGTCTCAGGTTCTCTCTTGGTGAATTGAAATTTTATCGATTTGATTTTTAAAATGTGTTATTATTTGTGCTTTGTACAAGATAAACAATAGGGGAATGCCTGTCCTAAGCCAGGATTTCTAGTCAAAGCTTTTGTGTGCCCTTGTCAGCTATTTGTTTTTTTGTTTTATGTCTAGATATGGGTCTTTCGTTAATAATCTATGAATTTGTTTGAATCTTATGTATTGTATTTTTAGTCTTGGGCCAATGCAAGACAGTTAGCAGTGACCTCTTGTCATGTTGAAGACTGCTTGCTGATTTCTATTGGGATTTTTTAAATTACCGTTTCTTAAATGTTGGTTGTGTCGCGTACAATTATTCCACATCCCTTATCGTCTATTGAAATGCCATTATTGGAATTTAAAGACTGTTTTGGAAGAAAATATCAAAACGGTTGTAAAACGGTTAATTTGGTTCTGCTGTATATCGTTATATCAAGAAGTATCATCTCTTCAGCAGCATTTGAATCAAACCATTGGAAGGTATAAAACCGATTTTTGAAATTCACATAAAACGGATGAATTTTGTGCAACATTCATTGTAATGATTTCCAATCTCATGAAACAGTTTTGGAAACAGAAACATAATTCAGGTACAAATGTACATGTGCATGCTTTTTTACGTTTGCCATAAAATCCAAATGTAAAATCAATGCTAAAGTGCACAAAACCTTAATGTTCTTTTATCACTTTTCTCAGTTTTATACCTGCTATAACAAGGGCATTTCCGTTGATAAAATGATGATTCCTTGAACATTTTATGGTTATTCAATGTTAATGGGAAGAAAGCAGGGTTATTAAAGAAAACTATGACTAAATCAGGTAATGGGGAGTATGTGACTTGTAATGCGACGAGATTCATAGAAGATAAAGAGATAGAGTAAAGTAGACGATAATGAGATATGGAACACGTTTAGGTGACAAAACCTACAACTTGTGGTAATCTAAAAAAAACACACAAGAAAAGACAGACAGCAGCCATCCTTGAATTGATTTGCATCTAAACACAGGGTGCTGAGACCTCGAAAAGTACTAAATAAAAAAAATAAATACTAAATACTAAATAGGGAGCCGGTGGTGTAGTGGTTACCGCGTCGGGCTACTAACACCAAGGTTCGTGGTTGGAGCCTCGTCCGGGTGAAAATTTCATGAGCCAATTTTCTGACTCTCTCTTGACACCATTTGCGAGGATGGTCTCAAGGAACGATGCTAGTCCTTCGGAAGGGACGAAAAAGGGTTCTCCCGTGTATGTGAAGAGCAATACCCCATGCACGTTAAAGACCCCTTTGTAGAGTTCGATAAGAGTAGGCTCAATGGGGGGCGCTGCAAAGGCCACACTCGCAAACTGCTAGCTCGAGAGGGATTTACATAAGCATTAAGCTTGTTTCCCCAATCCAGGATAAATAAATATGTTTAAACTAAATACTAAATAAAAATGATTAATTCAAGTATATAAACAAACCTGGAACTTATTAAATAAGAACTTTGATATAAATGGTTAAAAACCCAGATTTTCCGAGTAAACCGAAGTGGCATTGACAATTTGCAAAGTTTGATAAATTTATGAGAATAATACAGGCTTTTTAGTAATGCAGATATTTACCAGTAAGTTAAGCCATTAAAAAAATGTTCCTTTTTTTCCATATTGTATAACAAAATAATTAATTAACTATTAATAAAGTCATGAAATTGCTTTAGAAATTTCATTATTTTTGTCAGTTACAAGGTCAACGTTAAAATATCAAAGGTTTTATTTTACTCATAACTTTCTGATTACCTATATTAAACGTATAGATTTGGTGAATTGCTGTTGATATTTGACTGTTCAACGTTATGTGTATTGTGACGGATATAAAAAAAAACATTACAAATTTGAAAACATTCATCTTAGTATTTTGTATTTTCAAACCACTTGGTAGATTTAAGGCGACAAAAGCTTGGGTTTTAAGACCTGAATGGCACGCAATGTACGAAATAAATGGTTATTATACTTTGTCCGATTGCTTATATTCAGATTTGTTAAAACGCCAGGCTTGCCAGGTAATGCATTTGAACGATGATTTCGGCTACCTTTTTAAATCAGTTTTGATAGACTACTTTCTGTCGGCAACTTTTTGGTTCTCGACCTTTAAATTGTTTCAATTGATGTTTGACTCATTCGTTTTTGTCATTTTCTTTGGACTATGAGATTGATCATTCAAGTTCGGTAGTTTTGTTATTACCTTTATTCAAATGATGCAGAATAAAAGTTCTTCTTGAAATTTACATACACAACATAACAAAATTAACTTGTCACATTAAAGGCTGCTTTCTGTTTTTAGTTGTGGATTTTGAAATTGAACTTCTGTTTACATTAGAAGTTATATATCATTTTCTTGTTTTATTGACACTCTTATGAATGTGAACCAAACAATATATAATGTTAAAAACAAACTTTTAGTGAGCAGCATGTATCGAGTTTTTTTCAATTCGGCTGACAAAATGTTACACGAGAAAAAATAATATTGATTAAACACTATATCTAATACAAAATGTCTATTGTAACCAAATATATACCATTTCATTATTCATAAGGAGGTGAACAGATTTTTTTCCTGTTCAGCTTACAATTATCACTACTAACGATTTGTTTTCTCGGATGTCAAACTCATTAAATCTCGGGTTACAAAGACACTCATTCAACAGGTAGAAAATGTTTGTAGAGATCAATACAGTTTATGAAAGGGACTGCTATATAAATATAACAATAAGCATCATCCAATGTTGTTTTAACATCTTCTATACAACGTGAGCTAGTTTCTATGCGTTGTGATCGTGTAAATTGGTTCTGTCCATGCCAGAAACCCCTTAAAGCAAAATCAATTTGTGATAACACTGACCAAGGATAAGCAATATATACGTATTCTATGACAGATATAGTAATCTTCTAAAATAATCGTGTAAAAAAGATTTTTGAGTATCAGCGACTTTTATTACTTGTGACGGATTTTAAAAAATTTAAAGGGGAATTTATTTGCAGTCTTTGGTAAGGATTTTAACATTTACTATATAGACAACGCTTAAGGTAAAACAAATAATGCTTTTAAAAACCTCATATTGTCACACTCAGTGTCACATGACCAGATAGGCTGACTTTTGTGAGTTGTCATGAATTTCTTGGGCCAGAAAACCTGTTACTTTATTCCTTGAGACGGTTTTTAAATAAAGAGGAATTTATTTGTATACAGTCTTTGGTAAGGATTTTTACATTTACTATATAGACAACGATTAAGGTAAAACAAATAATGCTTGTAAAAACCTCACATTGTCACACTCAGTGTCACATGACCAGATAAGCTGACTTGTTGTTGTGAGTTGTCGTGAATTTCTTGAGCCAGAAAACCTGTTAAGCTTTATAACGACCATGACAGGGTTATTGGCAAAGTGTTAATCATCTAGCAATCGGTATATTGGGGGAGGAAGATTATAAAGATAGCGAGGATTTTCACTGTTAAAAAAATACATTTGGGATTCAAGATATATGGGTTGTTAAAAAAGACATACATAGTAAGTTTATATTGTTTTCTTGCCATTAGTAGTTAATCAAAAAGCTTTCGGTATTAAATCTATTCTTGGGATTACTTATCACTTCTGATTATCATTTAGTTTACAAGACATCAAGTTAAATTATCTAAGTTAGAATTTAGCACAATATATATTTTTTATATAAAAATAAAAGGGTAAAATAAAGCAAAACTCAAGTTGGTCCATTCTTGGAGATAATACTCAACCTATCAATAAACCAGAAAACCTTCCAATGCAATCATGTTGTTTATCTTTGAAAAAACAACTAAATAATATAGCCTTGAAAAGGATTTGGATGGTAGTTTATTAAAATAATCAAACCATCTTTTTTTTATATTTTACTTCTTTGTTTAAATGATGCAGCTCAAGTTTTCGCATGTTTGTCTTATAAATTATCAATCTGAAAATTATTCTTTTTAAATTTAAGTATCAGCTAAAATTTGACTCATATTATTCATTTAATATGTTCATCGAATTCTAATTTATTTAGGCTACTTTGACCCTTAGTTTAAGCGTCACCTATCAGTAGTTTTCAGATTTCAATGCATATCAGACGGCTTCCCAAGATATTCATAATGCATTATAGATTATATGTATTCAAGAAACATATCTAGTATTCGTTTACATAGAATAATTTAATGTTGGTATTGTCAAATGACTTACAACATATTCCATATACCACCAAGGAATAAACCGGAATCAATGTTATTGAGTGTTTGCTTCTGTAATAATGTCAGATTCAGAATGAGACTTGTGGTTGCTTTGTTCATCTGTTAGTTGCAGGACATAGACTGATACTGAAATGTGTCAGCTGTTAATAACACTTTTGAACAATTCAAATCCAAATATCGTATTCCTGTATTTTAGTTGAATGCAAAAAATTATTTTACCTTTTACTTAAAGTATTATTATAAAAGATCTTAATTTTATATTATGAATTTTTTATCGTTAATCGATTTTATGATTGCGTCCGTTTTGTGCCAATACAAATGTTGGTTTTTGTGTGATAAATGAACATTTGCTTTACACATTTTAAATTTAATATGCTATGATCAATGACTGGTTTGTCTTGTTCTTTCATGTTTAGCAAATATTTGCTAAAAATAAGATATGTTGAAAAAATAAAAGTAAGAACAAAATTTAAGAGGATCGATCTCAAATGTCAATAAAATAAGACAAAAGAAGACAAAAGAAGGACAACATACCGAAAAAAATGAAGATCGCAATAATACCCATATCTTTTCCGTCACATATAGCATTTGACTTTTATAGCTTTTTTGCAATTATTTGCTTTTGGAAATACAAATGACAACAAAGTTCCAGACAATAAATTTTGCTACGCCTGACGCGCGTTTCGTCTATTCAAGACTCATCAGAGGCGCTCTACCAAAAATATTGAAAATGCCAAACACTACATATGAATATGAAGAGCATAGAGCAGTATAACCAAAAATTCATTGTCATAATTATGTCAAGTAAGTATATCGTATCATTTGATTGCATTATAACATTTTCATGTAATGTGACAATTGAATCCACTTCGTTTAATGATTTTTTAATCATTACTGTCTCAACATAGATACCAACTAAACCGTCGTTTCTCAAATAAAATGAAAATTTAAGTAAAAGGTTAAAGTGCATCTGAAGAAGCATGTGTCTTGACTAAATGTATGAGAAGATGAAGGCTGTATTGTATTGCCAAGATAAGAAACAACATGGTTGAAATGAAATAAATGCATTAGTGTTGATATCGTGATGCAATACATATTTGATCTTGATTCTGATTCTGATTCAATAGACCAATAAATTAGTCTATGGAAAGAATTAAAGAAAATCGGAAAGTCATTAATAGGTATTCCTATAAACACTGTCAATCGATGGTTCAGATACATTAAACTGATAATCTGGTAAACATCCATCTCTATGTATATATAGTCAGATATGCTCAAATTTGCAGTGTTGTTCCTGATTTTAATAACAAAACCGTTTCATTACAAAAAAATTGCTGAACCAAGGTTATCGATACCAAAAATTAGTCAAATCTTTTACTAAATGCGTTCATAAATTTGGGTATCTTATTGAAAAAAATAACTGTACACGGCGTTTTTTGAATGTAAAAGGAATATCACATCCCGAATTCAAAGGAAATGTACTTTATGAGGCATGTTAATTTGGCTTGAAACCTTAATATAGAAAGGATACACGTTGCAAATAAAAGTAAAATCTTTAAATTTGGCGTTTTTGGTTGAAATATTGATAATTTGATAGTAACTATAAAACGTTAATCTTTTACTTTTGACTATTGTATTGTTTTGAAGCATTACAGCGATCAAATATGTCAGTTTTGTGTGCTGATATAATACTAAATCATTAGTTGTTTGAAGTGTTATGTTGGATTTAGATTCGATATGTTTGATTTTTTACATTAGTCGATAAATGCTTCTTAGCTAGCTGTCAGTGACTGCGAGTGTTCTCAGGAGAGTTCCTTTACGTTCCGTTGTTTATAGTACTCTTGTCTCAGTACAAGATAAACAATAGGGGTAAGGTTCGGCCCAAAAAATAGTTAAACCCCGCCACATTTTATGTGTGCCTGTCCTAAGCCAGGAATTCTAGTCAAAGCTTTTGTGTGCCCTTGTCAACTATTTGGGTTTTTTTTGTTTTATGTCTAGAAATGGGTCTTTCGTTAATAATCTAGGAATTTGTTTAAATCTTATGTATTGTATTTTTAGTCTTGGGCCAATGCAAGACAGTGAGCAGTGACCTCTGGTCATGTTGAAGACTGATGACTGTTTTCCATTGTGATATTTTAAATTGCCTTTTCTTTAATGTTGATTGTGTCGCGTACAAATATTCCACATCTCTTATCGTCTATTGAAATGCCTTTATTGGAATTTAAAGATTGTCTTGGAAGACAATATCAAAATGGTTAATTTGGTTCTGCTGTAAATCGTTATATCAAGAAGTAACCTCTCTTCAGCGGCATTTGAATCAAACCATTTGAAGGTAAAAAACCGATTTTTGAAATTCACATAAAATGTATGAATTTTGTGCAACATTAATTGTAATGATTTCCAATCTCATAAAACAGTTTTGGAAACAGAAACATAGTTCCTTAAGATCTAAATAGCGCGACACTGCTATTGTTTAACAAGTACAAATATGCATGTGCATGCTTTTTTACGTTTGCCATAAAGTCCAAATGTAAAATCAATGCTATAGTGCCCAAAACTTGAATGTTCTTTTATCACTTTTCTCAGTTTTATACCTGCTATAACATGGGCAATTCCGTTGATAAAATGGTGATTCATTGAACATTTTATGGTAATTCAATGTTAATGGGAAGAAAGCAGGGTTATTAAAGAAAACTATGACTAAATCAGGTAATGGGGAGTATGTGACTTGTAATGTGATGAGATTCATAGAAGATAATGAGATGAGTAAAGTAGACGATAATAAGATATGGAACACGTTTTGGTGACAAAACCTACAACTTGTGGTAATCTAACAAAAAACACATAAGGAAAGACAAACAGAAGACATCAACGCGACCAACGGTACATCAAACAAAAAAACTATTACAAGTAAAAATATAGAACACCTGTCAACAGCCTTCTTTATCTTCGCAGGCAAGGCGTCGTGGTTCACAGTTTCAGAAAAATAAATACAAATATCAATGAAATATGCAAAAAATGACCTCATTTTGACAATAAAGAAAAATATACAACTTTGACAAAGTTGTTCAGGTAAGTCGCACAAAGAATCAATTGAAGTGTTCTTTTTTAAGTTTTAAAGTTCCGTTAAGAAAGATCGCTACCAATAAGTTTTCTTAATATCGCATTAAAAGACAACGAGACATGAAGCCACTCTGTATCAACTAATGTTAGAACAACATGATGTCATTTCCTTTCTTAAATGCTATCCAACCATATTTGATGCATTAGCAGGTCTTCTTGTAATGTAATAGTGGCTTCATATCCGGAGCTACCAGATAGTACAATAATCAACAGAACAACCCCTATAAAACCGGACGTAATTTTAAAGAGTTTTCTTAACCAGTTTCAATCAATAGTTAACCTATCTAGACTTATTATCATCTCGTTCATCTCTCGATGAAAATATACAGCCCTCGCCCCTTTTTACCATTTCAATTTTCGTCTTCAACCCGTCATTGATTCACGGTTTACGTCGAATTCGGGATATCATAATTCTATAAGCATTATGAATATGCAACAATTAAGACTTATAACATTATAATGCGCAATTACTTATCATCTATATCAATGGACTCTATAACTTGAATCTATTATACAATTCATCATACAAAAATTCAATCTGATAAATGTCAAATATATGATCAAATTGAACACCCGATATAAATTGACAACATTTGCGATTATATCTCAAATTACAGCATTTTCGTTATAGGTTGATGTCAATGGGGCATTCGAGTGTCAAAAGTCCGAAAGGGCAACGACAAAACCGATAAACACGAACACGAACAAGAACAGCACAAGGAAATGCAAAACATTTAATCAACCGAACGGAAATCAACAACGCGAACTCAAGTCGTATCATGAGTGAACTCAGGTGCTCCGGATGAGTAAGCGGTTCCTGCTTGCTACAGTTCAACCGTCGTGTTGCGAATTTCCAATTCAGTGTGTCAAATCCGGTAGAAGAAAACAAAACAAATTTCTACGACAAACCAAAATCTGTACTCATTTGAGGGATAGAAATCCCATATTTGTCTTCGAATGACGGTGTCTACCGTACAATTTCTTGAGTGAAGACAACAACCGAGGAGCAACATAACCCTGTGTCAGAAATTTCTGTGTCAAACGTCACGGTCTGCCAATGTCACATATCCTGGTTTTTTTTCTTTAATCGAATGCTTAGAACTTACTTAACTTGTTTTAGTTGTAAAATTGAGGTTGGATTGTTTCCATATATATAAAGGCAAAGTGTGCTCCAGTATTACAACCAAAAACGAAGAAAAAATGATTGGTGAAATTAAATTACAATGATACAAACATTTCAATTAACCATGATGTTACCTATTTTGAAGGTGCGAAAGTATACATGTACCAACAAAATGTACATGTGACTTGAAGTATTGTCTATGAAATTATTACACAAAGAATTGAGTAACTATATTAAAGGCTGATTGAAAATGACTACCATAGAACTGTTGTTATAATTGTAGCAATTTGATGGAATAAAAACAGTAAAACAGGTGTAGATCAACGACAAAAAGCGGGGAATATAAGTAGGATCTACATTCTGCTGAATTATTAAGATTGATTATTATGGGGGAACGAAAATGTTTGCCAAACTTCAAATGTGATTGGCATGGTGTTTAAAAACTTTTGGCATATGGTTTATAAACATAAGATGTACTTTCCACCTACTGTAAGCTATCAAACCTACTCGGTAATAGTTTGCCATCTGTCACTCCTGTTGCACAAACGACTTAGAGATTTATATTGAACGTGGTACAAAGTTTTATTGGAACATTGTAAAAACTTTTTTTTTCTTTTTCTAATGATGTTACAATTATTTTAACAACCTACACTTTTCTTTAGTTTTGTTACACTACAAAAATGACCAAAACATCCAATTCTTCTCTCCAATAGATTTTCAAACAAATTGTCAACAAGCAAGTAAACACACGATCGTTTTAATATTAGAATTTAAAAATACATGCTCCCTTTTTGGTTTTCGATATATCTGACTAATATATATAAAATATTGTTTTAAATGTTTAAGAATATGTTAGAAAATAGAAATAATTTTCAGACAAAATCAGTTATTAAATTTTATATAATTTTAAATTGTTGCTGGTTCATTCCACAGAAAAACAAAAAAGGATACAGGGTTTCTTTTAATTGTATTGCTCGATATTCAAGAAAATACGTCAAATAGCGTCCAAAAATAATTACCTTAAATACCTTATATTTAGAAAAGTGCTTTGCTTAACAATCTACAGAAATTTCCATTCTTGATTATTTAAAAGTTTGTATTTTCAAAACATCCGTAGAAATGAAAATACAAGGACCAAAGCAATTTCATTTCGACCTCAAAAAAAACATTTGAATTTTGAGGTAGAAACCCATTCTACAAGTTTTCGAAAGTCTTTATCGTTTATCCTAATATTATTTTATATTACAACCATGTCTTTGTGAAGAATACCTCTTTTTCTAAAGACTTTATTTAACTCGGTATCTCTTTTATCCATCAAAGATTTTCTAAGCTAGTCTTGTCTTTAACATAACGTAGACTTACTGTTAACGGTTTAATTTTTTGTTAGTTGTACCAATTACTCTTCCGGGACACCTGAGTTCACTCTTGATACGACTTGAGTTCGCGTTGATGATTTCTGTTCGCTTGATTTTTTGTTTCTTCGTGCTGTGTTCTTGTTCGTATTTACCGGTTTCGTTGTTGCCCTTTCGGAGTTTTGACACTTGGATTCCACGTTGGTGTCTCCTTGCTTCTTTTGTACACACGAGTTAGTTGTCTTTGAAATATGACATTATATTCGAATGAATACGACCTTCTTTGCAATGGAACAATGGCATGAATGAAATTTTAATCCTGCATTAATGGCGTTAACCAACATCATTTTATTTTTTTTTCCATTATGGGGAAATCCTTTTGAAGTTAATGCATCTGGAAACAAAATCTTACACCTACAACTTCCACAATTTTGTCTATAAATAGATAAAAAATGGTGAAAATGGTTTTACCGACAAACGGGGGTGGTCTTGACTTAAGGGTTTTATATTTATTCCATCCTTCTATGTTTATGGTAACTGTGCTGCATTAATCCTAAAAAGGATTTGTATAGGTATTAAAGATGACTGAAACAACTGATCTTAAAAAAGAGAGATCTTGTGGAAAAATAAAAGCAAAATAACCACAAATTGAGTTAATTGTACCATTTATTATGAGGATGGTATTAAAGGTCAATATTTGTCCTTTGGAAGGATCCAATGTATTTGAAGAATAATACCACTTGCACGTTTTAGACTTCAGTGTAGAGATTAAACATAGGCTTTATAGGCAACAGCTACACCCTTAAACCGAAACATGAAATTGTTCAGTGCAATAAAGAGTCGATTAGCCTAGAACTTTGTACAATTGTCTATTGCCTATGTAGATGTAGGGCCAGGCTTATGTTTTTGTGTTGTTCTTAGCTCGTTCTTTTGATGATTCTCTTTCATCGTTTGTTTTCCAAGTTATGTGTATTTCTAAATAATTGAACAGTAAGTCCAAAAATGCTTAATCGTGGTTTATTTGTCCTTCTTCAGTTAATTTGAATTATTTTCCAATCATAGCATACGTAAAGAATTCAGTCATTGCAATCGTTGAATTAATTTGTATATCGTCAAGAACATTTAAAGTTATTAAAAATGCTTAATCGTGGTTTATTTGTCCTTCTTCAGTTAATTTGAATTATTTTCCAATCATAGCATACGTAAAGAATTCAGTCATTGCAATCGTTGAATTAATTTGTATATCGTCAAGAACATTTAAAGTTATTAAAAATGCTTAATCGTGGTTTATTTGTCCTTCTTCAGTTAATTTGAATTATTTTCTAATCATAGCATACGTAAAGAATTCAGTCATTGCAATCGTTGAATTAATTTGTATATCGTCAAGAACATTTAAAGTTATTAATCTATCTCAATACTTAAGAGCCTGTCTCAGTAAAAATCATGCAAAAGGTGATTTACTTATTATCTTAGGTTTTAACAATTTTTTGGCTAGTTATTCATCTTGGACCACTTTAGCGAAAAATATCAACTTAAGTGAAATTGGTCCGTTAGACTATCTGCAAATTGACATTAAAAATTTTGGCGGGAAAATTTACCGAACTTTTTTCATACACAACCCAACCAGTTTTCTTGGCCTCTTTACTCAAAAGTTCGGAAAGGTCTGTAAAAAATTTTGATATTTTCTGAAAAAGTAGGCCATTCTAGTTGAATTTCAACAAAAATATCAGTCGGATACTTAAAGTGATATTTTTGGTTGATTTGTTAAGAAAAAAAAATGGCGGGACTTTTTCCCGTACTTATTTTCATACACAAAGTAACCAAATTTGTATTGTGTATTAAACGAGAACTAATGGACCGATTGGGCTAAAATTTAATTTACATTCATTTCTCATCATAAAAATCAAATTCCGATAAAAAGAACCAGTTTTCAAAAATATGCATCTGCCACTATTTTTGCGTTTTGCATGATTCTTACAGAGACGGCTACTTAAATAGTGAGAAAACTGCTTTTACTCGTATTAATTTGCATTTAAACACAAAAACTGCTTCATCGAAATTCACATATCGATTAAAGTAAATTTATGTACCAGGAACTAGCTGTTTATTTTATTTTAGAAAAAAAGTTCATCATTCTAGCTTAACCTTAATGTATTCAGATGACAAACCAAATTGCAAATGTTGTTCAATACAGTATTTCAAATTTCATCAACTCAATACATGTTTAGACTAAAGTATTTCTAGCAATGCTGCATCTTGTTACAACATTGAATTACTATCATCAAAAGATTGTTGGACAGAAAGGCTTAAGTGTCATATAAAGTTAAAAAGATAAATTAGAAATTTAGATTTAAAATTTAACAAATTGAATGTTAAACTTAGTGATTGATAATAGAATTTAATTTCCATATAAAATTAAATTCCGTTATTGGTATTACAAATTTATTTATTATCTGTTCAGATCTTTTCATATGCAAATTAGTACGAGGTAAAGCCCGCGAAAAAATTAGTCCGTGCTCACAAGCCTCGTGGTTAAAATTCATTGTGAACTTGACTCTCGAACGGAACAGTTGGTTTTTTGTTTTCAAAAAAGGATATATTTAGTGGATCTATAGTTAAAACACAAGTTAAGTATCTAACATCAGCTATAGAATTTATTGATAATGTACTGATTGATTTTGAAATGCATTTGAAATTAATAACGAAAATGAAATATTAAGTGCAAAAATGAACAACAACAAAATACACAAGCTTTAAAAGATGTCCATTGCAATGTTTTATATCTTGAATAACTTAATTTTTTATTAAACAGGGATTATAAACTGGTGACAGGTATGTTGAAATTTTAAGTTGTAAACAAAAGCACTGTTTTCAAATTATTTTACGTAAAATCTTATTTATTTACATGACCGAAAGTAATTTGGGAAGTCGGCAGAAGTTGTCCTGATGCATAAATTGATCAGAGATCAAAACAATTACACTTCGGTGTTGACGGTTAAGTAAAGCCTTCAATAATTGAACAAAAATCGCACATCGGTTAATAATTTAAGTAAAATTTACATTCGGAAGCATAATTTAATGGTATTTATGCATTTATTGATTGGAAGTATTTTATTTAGATACAGAGATGCCTAAGGGTAAACGAAATGAGCCGAGAGTTCGGCAAGCACCAGTAAGACAGCCGATTAGACGTAGGAGAGCCCCGGCAGCCCAAGATGCCGAGGAGGCGCCTAACGGTCCCATTGCCGTACAAGAGCCCGCAGTCCCGGTTCAACTTGTGCATGTACCAGTCCCGAACCCAATGGTTATTCAGCAAAATATGCCTGCTGCACCACCTATGCCACAAAACCCAAATGGTGAGGTCTTACTTATACCAACAAAAAATGATACTGATGTTTTTGTTTCACAAAAGGTTATGAATCAAATTTGGAATCTCGAATATATAGATTTAGCCAATTTATTATATAAGAATTTCGTTTCAAATATTGATAAACCAAAAAAGGTAGTGTCCTTGAGTGAAGACGGTCAGTTGGTAGTTGAAAGTAATAAATATTCTAAGGTAAAGTCTATCACAAACATTGATGAATGGACTGAAGGTTTTCTAAATTATATGAAAATACTGCTGAAGCGATTTCCCAATTTAGCCTCTGACTTGATGAACTATATGTCGATTATTAGAAGTACAGATGTACAATTTGAGTGCATATACAAGTATGATCAGCAATTTCGATTACGTATTGCAAGAGATAATAGCCGATCATGGTCTGTAATAGATGGCCAATTATGGCTACAGTTTGTTTCAGTAAGGGCTGGACAACGTACTGACACAAGTGCTCAGTCATTCACAAAACCATGCTATGATTTTAATTTTAAGGGGTTTTGCAGTCGAAATAATTGTTTGTATAAGCATTCTTGCTTAAAATGTGGCCTTACCCACCCTGTCTCTCATTGTGTTAAGGATTTGACAAATACTTATCAAAGAAATGTAAGAAGTTCTTTTGTCGGGCCAAGGCCAAGTTTACCACATAGATGGAATTCAGCTTCTACTAGTTATCAAATACCAAATCATAGCATACCAAGACAATCATTTAATTCGAATGGAAGTCAAAACTTTCGTTTTCAACAGCCTCGCTTTCCAGGTCAAAGGTTGCAATTGCCACGCATGCAGTTTTGAATTTATTTTCTTCTTTTACAGATAAAAGACAATTTGATGTGTGGAGTTTGGGCTTTTCATCCATAAAATTAGATAATTTAGATAATTTGTTATTAAACTATCCCGATAGTCATTCAGCAAAACTTTTATCAGATGGTTTCCGTTACGGTTTTCATATAAATTATTCTGGCCCTAGGGTTCCGTACGAGACAAAAAATTTAAAATCTGTTCTTGAAGAACCCGATGTCGCGTTGAAAAAAGTTTTATTAGAAGTAAACTGTGGTCGAATAGCTGGTCCTTTCTTACGTAAACCTATATCTAATCTCAGAATATCACCAATAGGCTTGGTACCAAAAAAGACGGGTGGTCTAAGATTAATTACCCATTTGTCTTCTCCCCGTAATAGAGGCGTTAATGATTACATTGACGAAGCTTTGACATCCGTTAAATATTCATCATTTGACAATGCAGTTAAAATAGTTAAGAAATTGGGTTCTCAAGCAAAACTTGCCAAGATGGACATTAAATCTGCTTTTCGTTTGCTTCCCATTTACCCTGGTGATTTCGATCTGTTGGGATTTAAAATTGAGGATTATTTTTTCATTGATAAAGTGTTGCCAATGGGCTGTTCCATAAGTTGTTCATATTTCGAATCATTTTCCACATTTTTACAGTGGATAGTAGAGTACCGATCAAATATGCATGACATTGACCATTATTTGGATGATTTTTTCTTTGCGGGGGCTCATGGAACTAATAATTGTGAAGTTTTGATGAATACCTTTACTGATCTTTGTACTGAACTCGGCGTTCCTATAGCCGATGACAAAACAGAAGGCCCGTGCACTGTAATTACGTATCTTGGTCTTACTATAGATACAGTTAAGATGTTAATTCAAATCCCAGACGCCAAGTTAATTGAACTTTATCAGATGTTAAACGATATGTTACATAAAAAAAAAGTTACATTGAAACAGTTGCAATCCTTATGTGGGTCACTGGCCTTTTGCACACGGGCTTTACCAGCGGGTCGAGCGTTTAGCAGACGCTTGTATATGGCTTGCAGTGGTGTCACAATGCCACATTATTTAATTCGTGTCTCACTAGGAATGAGATTGGATATCATGATTTGGATTACATTTCTGAATAGTTTTAACGGAACTTCTTACATGTTAGAAGACGCATGGCTTTCAAGTGATGCTCTGAATTTGTACACTGATAGCGCAGGTGGTTTAAGTTTAGGAGCAGGGGTTGTTTTTAACAAAAAATGGGCCTTTTTACAATGGCCAGCTAGTTGGGACAAAGACCTTCTCAAGGACATTACCTATTTAGAGATCATTCCAATTGCATTAGCTACTTTCTTGTGGGGTAATCTCTGGTTAGGAAAGAAAATTTTATTTCATTCCGATAATCAGGCTGTTGTCCAAATCATAAACAATTGTTCATCGAAATCAAGTCGGGTTATGGTTTTAGTTAGACATTTAGTATTTTGGTCCTTATTGGGAAACTTTCATATCAGAGCCCAATTTATACCTGGTTCAAACAACGTTTATGCAGATTTAATAAGTAGACAAAAATTTCAGGAATTCAAGTCAGCATGTCCAATGGCAGAATCGTTACCAACGGATGTACCTCTGGAATTCGTGAATCTTTTAGAGGCCCAGTGTTAGAGCTGATTGAAGCTTCCAACTCGCAGAATACATGGAAAACTTATAAAAACGGCTTAAAATCATTTAGCAATTTTAAGATAATGTTCGGTTTTCGAGATGAGTGGCCATGTCCCTCAATGCAACTGGTTAACTACATTGCCTACATGTATACTGAGGGTTATTCCCCATCTACCGTTAAAGCTTATTTGGCCGGTTTAAGTTACTACATGAAATTAATGAAAATTTCGGATACAACTCAAGATTTTTTAGTTCAGAAGATGCTATCGGGAATGACTCGCTTAGATAGTAGGATTGACACTAGAAAACCAATAACTGTTTCCATATTAACTAAATTAATGTACTCTTTAGATTCGGTATGCAGTTCTAGTTACGAACAAAAATTATTTCGTGCGGCCTTTGCCATAGCCTTTTATGGGTTCTTGAGGGCTAGCGAGTTTACTTTTACCAACAGTAATTTAGACAGAATAATAAAGTTGTCTGATGTTGCCTTTAGTAAAGACTTGCAGTCATTTACTTTGAAAATTCCATTTTCTAAAACTGACCAGATGGGTTTGGCAACTCCCATCACCATTAACATAAACAACATTGAATTATTACAAATTTGTCCCGTTCGCTTATTGATGGATTATTTAAAATTAAGACACTCATTAGATGGTCCATTATTTTGTCATTTAAATATGACACCTTTGACATATTTTCAATTTTCTAGTATTCTTAAAACGAGCTTGTCTTTTATAGGTTTGAATTCTAAGGAATTTAATACACACTCGTTACGGATTGGGGCAGCTACTCAATTTTATTTAGATGGTAATGACGAAGAAAAAATTAAAAGTAAAGGTCGATGGAAATCGAATTCTTATAAACGTTACATTCGGCCTAATTTTGTTCATTAAATCTTGTTTCAGGAATTATGAAAGAAATTTGGGTTGTAGGCTCATCTATTGTTGTAAAAGCTGGTGACCATGCAGCAATTAGACCAACCGGTTCCCATCTTGGTTTTGATAGAGTAGGATGTCGTTTTGTTTGGGCTGGGTCTTCGGGAATGAAATGGGCTGCAGTAGTTCCCACAATCAACATGCTTGTCAGATACAGACGTAGAATCCCTTCTGTCTTGCTTATTCACTGCGGCGGTAATGATATTGGTGAAGCGCCAAATGGTGCCTTGTTATATCATATGAGATTTTCGTTAGCAATTATTTCTAGAATGTTGCCAAAAACTTCCGTTGTCTATTCTTACATTTTACCTAGACATGATTGGCGTTTTTCAAACAATGTTGAAAAAATGGAAACCACCCGCAAAAGAGTGAATAGGGGCATGAGGTCATATTTGTTAAAGATCGGGGGGTACATTATTAAACACCCAGATTTTGATGATAAACATATAGGTCTTTATCAAAACGATGGAGTCCATTTGTCTTTCATTGGTAACGACATTTTCCTTAACCAAATTCAAGGTGCAATGGAAACATTTACCAAATCTCCAAACTGTTTGGAATACCCCGTATGTTAATTTTCAATTTTATATTGTCTTCTGAAAGTCTTCTGAAATATCAATAAAATCATATCTTTAAATTTAAATTTGTTTGCTATTAGATTGCCTTTCAGTGCATTTTGTTTTCAAAATCCTGTCACTGTTGGATCGCCCTTCAGAACATTTTGTTTAACAAAAATTTGTTCAAAATTTGATTTTTTTTTTTCTCGACTGTTGGATCGCCCTTCAGTACATTTAGAAATTCAAAAGAATAATTTTAACTGTTGGATCGCCCTCCAGTAATTTATATGGTCAGTTGTAAAAGACCAATGTTGTTTTTTGTTGTTTGATACCAATGCTGTTGAATTGGTTTATTTGTATTAATTCTTTGAATACATTACGAAATAGGCTGTAAAATGTCATGGTGCGTTTAGTTAAATCTTTTGTTGGCGGATTTCCAATCTTTGGATCGGAAATGTTGGCGAAATTTACCTAAACACCGCTGCTATGGATCGCCCAGCAGCTACGGATCTTGAAACTTTCATTACTGTTGGATCGCCCTTCAGTAACTTTTCACCAAGCGTCATCAAAGTTATTGATTGACAAGTTTGTTGTATTGAATGATGTTGAATATTTTGATTATAATTAAAATGCCATGACATATTTACAGCCAACACTAGTTTGTCTTATTTCAAAACTATTCTGAGCGATAACATCACTTGCTTCCGTCATTCTGGTCGGTTTTATTACGTCATTTAGCAAATGCCGATTTCAAGGCAAAGTACAAAATGTGGGATCGATCATTTGCGTGTAGCAATTTCTCATCAACTACATAAAAGTTTACTTGGTATTGCAGCGACAACCATATACAAACATTCAAGTTCCAATTTTCTTGCATCGATATATACAATAATAGAATTTAATTTCCATATAAAATTAAATTCCGTTATTGGTATTACAAATTTATTTATTATCTGTTCAGATCTTTTCATATGCAAATTAGTACGAGGTAAAGCCCGCGAAAAAATTAGTCCGTGCTCACAAGCCTCGTGGTTAAAATTCATTGTGAACTTGACTCTCGAACGGAACAGTTGGTTTTTTGTTTTCATGCAAACCCTCCCACCCATCCACCTTTTAAGAATATTTTCTGCTGCTCTTAGTTTTTATTTCCAGGATTATGTTAGCAGAACAAAGATAATTTTCCGTCATGGCATAAGATGACTTTCTGTTGGATGTATGGAAACGTTTTCCGTTAGATGTAACACAACTCAGATACAACAATCTTCAGGATATTGTCGATGAATCTTCTTTAGAGACAATTTGATGGCGAAATTTACCTAAACACCGCTGCTATGGATCGCCCAGCAGCTACGGATCTTGAAACTTTCATTACTGTTGGATCGCCCTTCAGTAACTTTTCACCAAGCGTCATCAAAGTTATTGATTGACAAGTTTGTTGTATTGAATGATGTTGAATATTTTGATTATAATTAAAATGCCATGACATATTTACAGCCAACACTAGTTTGTCTTATTTCAAAACTATTCTGAGCGATAACATCACTTGCTTCCGTCATTCTGGTCGGTTTTATTACGTCATTTAGCAAATGCCGATTTCAAGGCAAAGTACAAAATGTGGGATCGATCATTTGCGTGTAGCAATTTCTCATCAACTACATAAAAGTTTACTTGGTATTGCAGCGACAACCATATACAAACATTCAAGTTCCAATTTTCTTGCATCGATATATACAATAACAGCGAGTTAACATGTGTTTATGTATTTTTCAAAGACGACATGTTTGCACAAGTATTTTATAAAAGGATACGGAGTAAATGAACAAGAGACGATAACACATATGTAAACTACAACTGCAATTAATTTGTTTTAGTGTTCTTTATTAATGTCTATAGATCTTTTTTTTTTCTGTTTGAGCAATTTTATTTGTACTATGTCTCGTAAACTCCGATAATTCTGAGATTTGATTTAAATCACGATCATATATGAGTTACAGATTTTACCTGAGACTATGCATAAACCGAAATACGGGTACACATGTTTTCCCTTTTAGGATTTCACAAAAATATGTTTTTAAAGATATTTAAAGTCATTTCTAATTTTGGTGTATAGCTTAGATTAAAGATCTAGAACGAACAAGGAATGAATGACAAATTGCTGTTCAATAACGCATTTTCTTACTTCTTTTTTATAAGTATTAATCTTTCCATGGACTTAATTCTACATCATAATAATATATGTATAGCCATGTATGTATTAGAAAAGTTTAATATATTTTCCACAAATGTAGGTTACTACATAAATGATCCGACGCCAATATGACATTCAATAATATGGAATGATATAACAAAAAGCTGTTAATCTTCAATCAATAGACCCACAAGGTTTACGAAAAAATCTGTCAATGAAAAAAGATATATTTGATGTTGTGTGATAAATAAACCTGAATAATTATAGATTTTGATCATTTTCTGACCACGTCAAAATACAAGGTAGGCCATTTTCAATGTGATAAAAAGATTGTATATTGTAACATAAATTAATGAAATACTTTGTATTCATTTATAATCATGGGTAGCCATCGTCATTGTTTCTTCAATGAAGACATTTCGTGGATGCTTGATGTAATCAATGTAAAAATATTTTCGTGTTTTTATTGACACCCTCGAAAACCACGAAAATTGATACTTCACGAATAATAATGAAATTAGCAAAAATCTGTTTTGAATACCTGCATGAGTACTTGAGATTTTAGTTGTGCGGACTCTTCCGGAGCACCCAAATTTCATTTGATTTAACATTACTGATTGCGGTTTAGTAGTTATGTGAGGGATTTAAAATGAAGGAAGCAAGGAGGCGCCAATTGGGCATTCGAGTGTCAAAAATCCGAAAGGGCAACGACAAAACTGATAAACACGAACAAAAACAGCACGAAGAAACACAAAACACAAAATCAACCGAACAGAAATCAGCAACGCGATTTCAAGTCGTAACAAGAGTGAACTCTGGTGCTCCGGAAGAGTAAGCGTTTTGTTTGTTTTTTAGGGAGGGTTAGGTGGTTTTATGTCTATCTATATTTTTGACTTTGATTACCCGTTTGGTACAACCTTGCTTCTTTAATCAATTATGAGCAGCTGTATCATACCCCATTGAGCTTTCCCTACCATTTAGATTGTTCTAAATTTATTGTCTGGAACTTTGTTGTCATTTGTATTTCAATAGAAGAAAAATATTAAGGTTACAGTCTCAATTCTTATTTTGTACAACGGATTACCAATAGCACGGTTATATAGTTATAATATACATATTTACCTTATTTGGGGAAATTAATGTATCAGTTTTTTTTTACGAAAATTGCTTGTGATCAGCGAGTAAAATTTAAAACTGTGTATCAACACCCGGGTTAACCCGTGATCGTGAAGTCGGTGGTTATCGTGAACTCGGTTAGGCAAAATGTAAACAAAACAAGAATTGACCAATTGGAAAAGAGAAATTTCGACTTAAATGTAGTCGTAAACGCGGTTAATGTTATCGTTCAAACCGGTTCGTTCCTTTTTACTGTTATCGTGAACTGCGAATTTCTATAATGTAATATGTACCCAAATCTTCTTTCTCTTATCAAATAGTGTTAGTTCAGATGTTTGAAACCTTTGTTAGTGTAACAAATTAATTTTTGGTCTTTACAATTAAAGAGTATCTCATTGAGGAAAGAAACCAAAAAGGATAAATATAGGTTATAACCGCACTATTATAATATGTTTTGGTCGTGGTCCAAAATCTTGGAACTGTATATAAACGGTATTGCAAATTGCAACTTCGAAATCGGGTTAAATTTAAAAGCAAAAAAGTTAACAAAATCCTTGGACGGACAGACACACGGACACGAATAGATATCATTAACAAAATAATCCCACCGCTTATTCAATATTGGCACCTACCAATTATATTTTTATATATAAAAAAAAAATTAAACATGTCAAGACAAAATGACCGTCTTTTTCTGATACACGAAGTGGATCGAGAGCGACAGACCTATAATCAATTCCAACACTATGGGACTGCATACTTATGCTGCATACCAAATACCAAAAAGGCTGCGATAAGTAGTTGTTAAGATAATTGTTACGACTTCTTTCACTGTCATTTTATAAACCGGAATTTTTACTGCGTCGGGAATCCAGCAAAAAGAGGGACATTTGCGACCCATAATCATATTATTGACCTTTATAATTAATTATCAATCTTATGACAGTTATGCACAGAAGAGGGCGTCGCTTGGTTCCGAACCCATGTAGTGCATGGGAGGCGAAGAGGCCCACAAAGGCACTAAACTTGTTTGTTCGAAGATGTCCACTTAAGAGCGCTCAGAAACGCCTGACAATGGATCCGTTCGCTTAGCCATAAAAGGACTGGGGTATGTGCTTAAGGGGGTACAGAGCACCTAAGGGAAATAACTCTTAAATATCACTTTAACGTTTTAATCAGGCACAATTATTCAAAGAAATCAAGCTTCTAAATGATAAAAATTTGAAATGTTGCAATTCCATTATATTCAAAGAAAAAATTTCCCAAGAAACCTATGGTTCAATTTTCTTAAGATTTGACAATTAAATTTATATGAATAAAGCGCATATTTATCCAAATTTTCATGAAAATTAAACGACCCAATTTTATTTTAGCTTAAGTGTTGGGTACCCTCTTAAGGTGGTTGAATGGGCATCCCTGTCATAATGAATACAGGAGGTTCATGAGCAAAAACTGTTTTGCGCACACCAAGAATACTAAAATTTAAATAAATGTGTATTTTCTCAAAAGCTGGCTATCAGAAAATGATAGTATATCAACATTTCTTCCACTTATATGAGATTTGTGAAGTGCTTTATATATAATGGGGAAATAATCCTCCATATACCAGATTTCACTGTTATATCTAGAATTGCTGAGGCTGAGGCATGAACGCATTTCTCGGGCTGAAATTGATCTGTACATATACAACAGTATGGCATGCCATTTTAACAAAAACCATGGTAACTATAGGATACCTCAGATAACTTGGGGTTTATTGGCAACTTTCTGGGGGTTTTCAGAGCGAAACTCTTAATTACATCAGGTATGGAGAGTTATTTCAGGTAACTGAGGGTTGCCTATCAGCTATTCCATGGATACCACAAAAACTCTTGCTATTAAGAGTTTTCAAAAATAATTTATTGGAAGCTGAGCTTTGTATTCGTTTTTGAGGAATTGATAGTTTTCATCTTTACATTGATAAATTCTGCTTTCAAAGAGTTTAAAAATAGCATGAACTTAAAATATATGTGAGTGAGTCAGTGAATGAGTTGGTGTTTTACGCCCGTGCAACGCTAAATAGGTTATTTACAGGCGATGAACATTTAAAAGATGATAAAATGAACATGAAATGAGGATGATAAATGAAACATTGGGTTGTGATGGGAAACAAAGGAACTGCAAATTTTGAAGAACCACAGGAAAAGGGGAGAGGTGGGTAGGGACTGAAAATTAAGCCTATATGGTGCACTACTTGGCGGTCCACAAAGGGATTTTTACGTGCATGAAGCGTGGCACTCTCCTCACACGTTGGCCCACTATGGTCGGCCGTCAGGGTTTCCGTATTATAGACCTGAAATCCCTGCGGACGAGGGCCACCCTATTCAGCCACTTAGGGTACACACTTGGTCGCTCTGTGGGCTGAACACTGACCCAACGTCAGAATCCCAATACCCTTAGTTGCCTCTCACGACAAGCTAGGCTCTGCTGCAGGCCTAGTCGCCACCCGGGCCCCGAACGAGACTACAATATCTGTAGGTAGAAGGGGTTTAATTAGGTTCCTATGTGATAGCTGACAGCAAACCACCAGTTACCAAGATAACTCTTAATACCTGATGTAATTGAGAGTTTCGTCCAGAAAACCCCCAGATAGCTGCCAGTAAAACCCCAGTTATCTGAGGTATCCTATAGATACCAAGGTTTTGGTTTAAATGCCGTTCCAAACAACATCATGATAAAGCTTTACTGTACCACACAAGCATTTACGGTGTATGTATGCCTTTAGAAACAACGATAATGTGTAGTTATATGAAATTAGATCATCGGTAGAAATCAAGGACTCATCTGTAGAAAACACAGTAAAGAACATACCTAATCGGTAGAAAACCAGGACATATCAAATTTCTTAAACATGTTAGTTATATGAAACAGCAAATGGCTCTTTTACAAATGAACGATCATTTATTGCATATTCTCCCATAGTATGTATTCAAATGTTAAAAATAAGCGTTATTTTTCATATTTCTAAAAAAACAATCGGTAGAAAACAAGGATCATCGGTAGAAAACAAGCAGAAAAATCGGTAGAAAACATGTTGTCGCAGGACAAGTATAACGACCGTGAAACCATAGTGGACCAAGGTGGGGCCTGTGACTGATCCAGAAAGTTTGAAAGGGGAGGGCGCGCAATTATAAAAAGTCTTTGCGACTTCTTATTTAATACAGTTCCTTGCCAAATTTTCCTGTCAAACGGGAGGGCACGCGCCCGCGGCACGCCGGTCCTTAACCCACCTTTGATTAGTCACGCTTCATGCACGTAAAAGACCCCTTTGAAGATCGCCAAGTAGTTCATCACATATAGGCCAAATTTTTCGCCCCTACCCACCTCGCCCTTTTTCCTGTGTACTTCAAAATTAACAGTTCTTTTGTTGCCTACACCAACCCCTTTTTTTCTTGCTCAGTGTGTGTAGGTTCAACAATGATTCAGTATTGTATTTTCGACAGATAAGGGTTGCCTATGTGAATCTGGTAAAGGATTGGCTATATCCCACACTGTTAAGTGTTCCAACTAGTAAATGACATCATTTCAGGTAAGGGTTCTTCATTGTCAGTCACCATAGGTAAAAGTTCAGGATAATGCGATTTTTGGGGGAAGGGTTTTGTAATTTTCTGTGTACATTGGCCTATGCGGGTGCATTGGGGGTACATCAGCCTGTTTTGTGAGTTGGTTCGTTTTCCTTCTCGTTTATGGTCGTACATTAGCCCTTTTTGCATGGCATACATGAGGCTGTGCTATGGATGCTGCGTCTTGAGTCACGATTCAATTCTTTGTTTCAATTAGTTCTTGTCCTGATTATGATTGAAATAATGTTGAATGGACATAAAACTAATATCAAACAAACAACCTTGGCTCCGTGCGAAATAAAACATTTTACAGGAAATACATGCCCAATTTCTATTGAAATGCTTCAAGATTCTTTATATAGCAGAAATCCTTTTCAATGTTTTTTTTTCTAAACCTGTGCTGTCAAAACATATTTTTGATAGAAAAAAAGATTTATCATGTTTTGGGTTTTTTTTAGGTTTTTTTTTTTTTTTTTTTGAAATGGTTGTTCACTTAAATACTGTGCAAAAGTATGCTGTTTAAATCGTATAAAAATACTTTGTGATTTTAAATTCTTTTTTTTTTGTCACAACAATTTGTATATTGTATGAATCTGCACCTTCCGTTTATTATTTTATAGGGTGTTAACAACTATTAAGGAAATACCTTTTTATACATATTTTTTTAATAGTCATAGAGCAAACGCTTCATAAATCGTTACTGCGCAAATCTAGGAATTCTGTTCCAAAACGTTCATTGTAAACCTTTTGTTTTAGTATATCTCAACAGAAAAGTGTCATTAAAACATATGCAATATGTTTTAGAATTAGAAGTTACCGTTGAAGACATACGTAGCCATGTTGTGTTGACGATAACTTAAACCGAGTTAAACGATAACAATTTTTATTTTTAACCGCGTTAACGACAACAATTTAGTCAAAATTTCTCTTTTCCCATTGGTCAATTCTCGTTTGTTTACATTTTTGCCTAACCGAGTTCACGATAACCACCGACTTCACGATCACGGGTTAACCCGGGTGATCAAGTGTATGTCAATTAAATGATAATTTGAATATGATTGAAATATATTTTCAGAGAGTATTTGCAGCAGATGACGAATATAATGTATCAAATAAACTTGGTCACCTTACGAATTACATATTATTATCATATTTGATATACTATAATTATCATATTTTTGCATTGCAGATGCTTTGTCACCGCCCAGAGGTTTAACCGTGTTTATATCAGGAAACATTGCCAATATTGAATGGATCTTTGACGATGCTTCAGCTATCATCAAGAGTTTTCAGATAACATATGAAACATTTGGAGTATCAGGAAGCCTAATATTCAGGATAACAAAATCTATTAATGGGATAAAACGCAGTTACACGATACGCGGATTAATTCCGCTCGCAAAGTACAAAATATTCATGGTTACCATAGGAACGACTGACGTCAGTAATGCAAGTTCTACGTTAGAATTTACAACGGACATACCAGGTGAGGGTGTATTTCTTAAATCATTTTTTCTTTAAAATCAAAAAAATATATATTTAAAACAAATAGTTTTCATTAACAATACTAATACTTTTCAAAACAATTTATATCTATTATTAAAAATGAAATAAACTAAAAGTTAGATACAGCTGACAGGAAGCAGGCTTACATCTTGAAGTTGCACAATGGATAATAACTTTCATATTCTATCTGGTTTTTGAAACAATATTGAAGTTATTGTAGAGTTAGTTTGATTTTGTTTTGATTATTCAAGCATGGGATTTATCGTGGAATTATAGTGTGCCTGACGTGTGTGTTAGTTCAATGTTTGAATTTCGATTCTGACTTGACTTTTTTTAGAATACATCTTACATTTAGCCTCAGATAAAATATACGATGACTTTCATTAAAAACAAAAAACAAAGAATTCAACCCTCTCTAGAAATTGATAAGTTATTTAAAGGGAAAATACAATGGTCTATCATTTAGCTCGTGAACATTTATGAGATCATACAAACATACATGTTTATTCTACTGTTTAAGGTTGAAAGTCAGTATTTATTAAGCAAGTACATGCCACATGCACCATTGTTTTCCCGTCAATTATTTTTCTAGAATTTGCCAATGGATGTACTATGAAAAATTAACTTTAAAATGGCATGCTTTCCACTTGGTGTTGACTCAAAAGATTGGTTGATTTTCATTGAAATGTTTAAATGAAAAGAATGTGTCAAAATGGTATTTTCCTGTGATATGCAAAGTCGTAATACGCAAAAGGTGACCAAAATTTGACATATTTTGACACGAATTTTCTCCCTTTGCAAAAATGCAGAAATTTCTATACCACTTGGTTTGATGATATGTCTCATTAAAATAAAACAATTATTTACAAAAAAAATTATACAAAATTCTTCAGTAATTTGAAATTAATTTTTGGCAAATCATGTGACCACTGTCATGACTGTCATGCAACCGCTAATTATAAAGAAAAATCTTTAACTAGCTCTTATTGAAATATGCATTTGATCACATTTCCAGTTTTCCTGTATCCTTTTTAGGGGTATATAATTTATCTAAGAATATGTGGCAAGGCTAGCTTTTTAGCATTTTGTTTTAGATAAAAATGGTTACCACATGTTTTAGCATTCAGTCATATATGACACCTGTAGGCAATAACATGGTCAGTCAATATCAAAGGATAGAAAAATAAAGCAATAATGTAAAAATTGATTTTTAATGCATTACAAAAAACAATTCAGTATATTAGGAAGTTTTCACCAAACCAAACCAAACCAAACGGAATTTTATTCTGCATTGTGGCAAAGGGAGATAATGACTAAATTCTAAAATGTCGACAACTTTTCTGCATATAATTGTATATTCGAAAATAAACTTAGAGGCACACACTCTTCTTGCTGTCGTTTCGTGTCCGACTTAATATCTACTTCAATCGAAATGTGTTAGGCATCATGAGTATAGTATGCATTGTTCATTTGTAGAATTGCTTTACTGCACAGGAGATATAAGCAACAGTCTCAATGCAAAAAAGAAATACTAATACAATTTTGATCATGTTTTTTTCAAATTTAAAGAAAATAATTCAAGATCTATACTTTTTTTCATCATTGATAAACTATGTTTTTATGCAAAGTAGTCATTGCGTTAATCGTAACTTAAAAGACGAGGCAGAAAGACACGTTACACATTTAAATTGAACGGCAATTCATGCTTAGTAAATTTAAATAAACCTTTCCCTTTTATCCTTTTGTTCTTCAATCATCTTCGTTTTCCCATACGAAGACAACATATTTAATTCATTTCAATTCCAGTTCATTTAGAACTATCTACAGCTGATTTAATGACGTTTGTGTCAGATCAAATTGGATTTTTTGTAATTTCTTTAATTCGCCTTCCGGCATTTTATTGACAGTCGTAGACTGGAACCCATAGGAATGCTCAATGGGACATAATTTGAAATGAAAAACGGAAAGACTTAAATTTGCTTTATTTGTTTTAACCAGCTGCGTTTGTCTAAAACATTCGGATTTATTACATTTAGGATAGGACGTAACTTCATTAAATTTGTTTTGTGGCTTCCTTCAGGAACATAAAAAAACAAGGCTCTGATTTCCAGGCGTGCTGGTGTAGTTTATAACCATTTAACCTTATTGCCTTTATTGCCTGTTAAGCAAGTGTCATGTCATTTAGATGAATTATCACTCAATTTTCCATTGCGTACTCCATGAAGTACAATCCCACGTAAAAACTGTCTAAAAATACAGAATACTTGTACTTGTTACATGAACTAAATAACTGCACGACATGCATTACAATTCATTTTCATATTTCAATTTAAATAGAACAGAATTCCAATGATTTCTAAAAAACAATCCTTTAATATATCTTTATTGTTATTTTTGTGCTTTGTAAAAGATTATCAAGAGGTGAAGGTTGGGCTAAAAAACTAATATTACCCTGCCACATTTTATATGTGCCTGTCCTAACCAAGGAAACTTTGTAAAAGCTTTTGTTTGTCTCTTTGTGTTTTTTCTATGTTCATGCAGAAATAGGTCTTACGTTGATAATTTTAGTCATGGACTAACGCAAGACGGTGAGCAACGACCTCTTGTCATGTTGAAGACTACTGGCTGTTTTCCACTTGGATTCTTTAAAATGCTGTTTCGTTATGTTGGTTGTGTTGTGTGCATTTAATCCACATCTCATTATCGTCTTTTTTTAAAATGTGGTTTTGAGAAATCTACGTATTTAGATCTGGTAATACCAAACCATGTCCCTTCTCATAAAATACAGACTAACGAAACCCTATTTATTTCGTTATGCCGTATTTGCAAATGTAAAGGAGTACAAAACTTACCTCTTATTATGAACATCATTCAAATAACATATCTTTAAAACAAAGCTTGTCGGAAAAGATATACTATAATTTTGATTTATAGCACATTTCTTTAAATTTTTCAGATAACAAGTTAACAAAATTTGAAAGAAGTGGAATTTATCCAGAAGAAATCATATTTATAGCAGTCATCATTGTCGTATGGATTGTAGCAGTGGTGGTGTTCCTAAAACAGTGGAACAGCATAAGAATACTAGAACCAATAGAACCACGGTATAGACATAAACCAAAAAACTTAGAAAGTATACGGGTTGTAAAACGGACGCAAGATAGTGTCATTTACAAAGGATACAATCGAAAACTTTCAATCACAATGGTTGAGCGGGAAAAGAGACGCCTGCAAAGAATGCACACGGCACCTGTACTTCCGGTTGCAGGGCGCCTGACATTAAATACACTTCCGCCTATCCAAATGGAGGACATGACAACAGAAATGTGATGTCAGTTCGTTGTGATACGTTTATATATTGATGGTGCATTAAATTGAAGACATTCATAGTAGGACTTGAAAACAAGTGAATAACTCCTTCAATTTGCCTTTTATATATTGCCACCACTAAATTGTATTTTTTATTATTCAGTTGGAAACAAAATCAGAAGTTCACAAGGACCTTAACTTTTTTTATGTAAATTACAAAAACATGAAACTGTTTGTAAATAGAAGAGTAGTTCATAATATTGGACTAACAATGAATGTAACATATGACCAGTTGTTCCATGACAGTTTGTATAGTGCCTAATCTTTGCCCGTTGGCGAAATTTTTAGCATGTTTCGTTGTTTTCCTTCCTTAAAAATCACATTCCAAACATTTTATGAAGTATGGGTGCGTTGTGTGATCGGCGAGAGGCAAAACAAGAGTGCTAAATCATAATTATTTTTATTTTTAATAATTTGTATAAATTGATATGGTATATGTCTCAAAATTCTAATAAAATATTGTTTAAATGTCATTAATATATTAAAAATGGTGTGAAAAAGAAGCAAATATGCACCGAAAGGGCAAAAAACCTCCTACTTCGAAATGACATAGAAATAGGTAGACATAAAATTATCACAACAAAATAAACCACAAAAGGACCAAAAACATGTTACTAAATTTATATCTTCAACATATAAGTATTTCTGGAGCAGATTTACCTGAGGGTTTAGATAATGGCAAAGCAGAGACGTATCAATTAGATGTCATTTGGAAAAAAGTCAAAACCCGTATTGTTTTAATAAAAATTCAATCAGTCAATGGTTGCAGAAAGTTTATTGGATATATATTCAATAATTGGTTTCAACCTGAAACAAACAAACAAAAATAATAAGTTCACGATACAATCAAACCAGTTCATGATTAACACATTCATCAATAATTGTCACAATAAACAATCAGTAAATAAGCGGTGAGGTTATTCAGTACTTACACAATGACGGCATGAATTTTCAAGAACTTTCAAAATTGTCAACAATCATATTTTACTAATTGGGCGAAAACAACCCGGGGAATGAAACCAACATTATTTCAAGGTTATCAAAAAACCTGTCATACAATCCTGGAATTTATCGCCAGATACAAACGAGAACAGCACGAAGAAACACAACACGAAAACACATAAAAACAACAGCTGAAAATCAATCAACAACCGACCACAAGGCGTGATTTAAGGTAACTTAGGTGTTGTATTCATTTCTTGTATTTTAAGTAGTTTCGTTGTTAAATATCTAGTATTCTAGATAAGGTAAAAATCCTGAAGTACAATGAAAGAACTTCTTCTTGACAAAAACAATTAACATAAATTCGACAGAATACAAACATAAGTTTTAATAAGGATTTCTGGCTTTGGACAGGCACATTAAAAATGAGGCGGGGTTAAACTAGTTTTATGGCGCCAACCTTCCACCTATTGATAACCAATAACAAAGCACAAACTTACACACAGTAAAAATCAAATCGATAGAATTTCAATTCAACAAGAGAGTATCTGAGACAAAAGGAAACAAGTAATTAACGGGACGTAGAGATACTCTCTTGAGATCATTCGAAGTTACTGACAGCTAGCTTCGAAGCATCTATCGACTGATGTAAAAAATCAAGTATGTCGATTTCAAATCGATATTGCGTATAATTCAAACCAAGTTCTAAAATGTCAATGAAAGGTCCTTTTTTTACAAACAACATATTATAGAATAGAGTCGATGAGTACAAACTTCAGTATTAAAAAGATACCTGGCTAAGGCCAGGCACATTTAGAATGTGACGCGGGTATACTAGTTTTAGGGACCCACCCTTTCCTCTTTTGAAAATTGATAACAAATCACAATTATAGTTCAGTAAAACTCCAATCGATAAGATTCAATTCACAGATTTAAATTTGCGTCGTTCATTTCTGTTCGGCATTATCACAATGGCAGTGACCCTGTGTCCATATCTTTTCGGCAGCCTTACAATGTATGTGGGACAGATATTGACACAGGAACCCTTATATTGTGAGGATGCCTGTTTGGTTTATTTTGTGTTTTTATGCTTTGTGTTTCTTCCTGCTGTTCTCATACGTGTTTATTGGTTTTGTCGTTGCCCTTTCGGACTTTTGACTCTTGAATGTCCAATTGGTGCCTCTTTGCTTCTTTCACACAAAAAGCTTAACTCCTGTCCTATACTAAGAATTTCAGCCAGTACCTAATTTAAAAAAGACTGTTGCTGAATATGTTTGCTTTATAAACAACATAACTATAGAAATCGGGGTGAAATATCCCCATTACAATAACAAAAAATTGACGTGTTCAGGTTTTGTTTTTTAATTTGTATTCAAAAGGCTTTTGAGTTGGACCCCACAAAATCTTATTATGCAGAATTAATATAATTTGCCAATGTTTACAACAGCTAAAATTGTGTGCAAACTGATACAAGGATCACCACAATGATTTACCTTCATATTGTAGTTGTTATATATGATCATAATCCTAGAGTATAACAAATTTATGTCCTAGTTGATATAAAATTGATTCATAGTTTTATTTCATGTTTTACTTTCTTTGGTCGTATCGATATATGATTGTTCATAAAATCACGTAAAACCTTAATACTGACATTGGAAAATAATAGCAATGCTTATAACGTACTTTATTTGGTTTTTGTATTTTTCTTGTATTCTGTGTATACTACACACAATACCATATTTATGAAAAGTACTCATATTGTTAATAAAACTTACTGAGCTGTTAATACCAGAAGGACGGTCTTAATAAAATTGTCATCACAAACACCTTTTCACCAATGACAACAGAAAGTCAGCTTAATTGTTGTTTGACGTGTTAAAACATCTTCAATTAATTAAGTGAAAGAAAAAGAGAGTTACACCCACAGCTGGTTGTGGTAACAAAGTGAACAACACCTTTAGTCTAATTTTTATCTTGCCAACAATTAAGTGTTCGGTGATAAAGTACGAAACAGTATCTTAAAAATTCAATATCAAAATTCTTTGTCAAACGCATTGAATAGAGTTTGTCAGTAAACGAAACTTCACTTATGAACATTGTTATCCTTCCAAAATGTTAGAGTAAAATTGGGTGTTAATTGTACAATAACTCGTTCAAGAAAGATTGTGTTTTTACTAATATATGAATTTGTATTTTTTGGTTCGTAATTGTTTTTTTTACCATTTGGGTGTGTGCCATGTTGGTTAGATGGCTAGACTTTTTTTTATCTCAAAGCTTCGTTTTGTATTACTTTCTGACCTTCCAGACCTTTAAAATGTGATGTCATTTAAGTTGGTTACAGTAAAGCTAGATAGAATATCCTACATTATACCATATTCATCATAACTTTAAAAATTGCCCCAGTTAGCTTAATTTTTGTGCAGAATGATGCAAGTATCACTATCATGCTCATATTTACATGAAAAATTTCGTTATATGTTCTATTGTATCCTGGTCATCTCAGTTCATTAGTTTTTTTGTATCATTGATCTACTTCAAGATCACAACAAACCAAGTTAATATGAACTTGACTGATTGGTTAATTTCATGTTATCCTCTTTGGTCGTATCAATATATACAATGATATAATTAGCCAGGAAATCACGATACAAATCTCTATTTCTGAAAATTGAAAATAATAGCCATATTAATACGTAATTTATTCATAATGTATTTGGATCTTTATTGTAAACGTCACGCAATTTATTTCTATATCATCAAGTTGTTATTTTAGAAAGCATCACAGTTAAATGAACCCGTTTTAATAAGCAAATCAGTACCAGTAATGCGGTATTCTTATGTTATTCATATGTCACAATTTGGAAAGGACAAGGACAAAGCTTGCACACGAACGAAAACAGCACGACGAAACAGACAACACAAAACACAAAAACAACTGAATAACAAAATTACTCGAAACGAGACTGTACTCAGGTGACCGTGTCCCAAAATAGTTGGCAGTATATGCTTGCAATAGCACATCTGTCGTGTTGCTTAAGGTAAATCCAGCATATCAAGATCATCTGAAAATTGAAAATAATAGCCATATTTAAACACAATTGATTCGGAATTTGTTTAGCTCCTAATTGTAAATGTCACGCAATATAGCTCTATGTTATCATGTTGATTTTTTTAGGAAACCTCACCGCGGTATTTTTCAAATTTGTTCGTTAAAGAAAATGATTTCCAGGTAAACAGGAAAATTTCAGTCGATTTAAACATATTTACACGATTTTAAAGACATAGAGCCTATCATTTTTGCAATTTTTGAAAAAAGCATTAAATTCACACAATTTGAAGAATACAGTGTAAAACCTTCGAAAAATCTGTTAAGTTTAAAAAAACTACCAGAAAGTATTCTTTTCAAAGAAAACTACAGAAAAAAAACGCAATGTCAAAAATAGGACAATTTACTTAAAATATAAAATGTAAACAATTGCAGGTACCGTTAAATTGTGAAACAAAAAGATACCAAACGAAACGGAACGAAAAAGAAATCGGTAAAGAAGGAAACGAAAACATTAAAGCAAGCGACAGAAATCTGTAAAGAAAAAAAAAACTAAATTCAGAGAAATAGGTAAATAATAAAAAAAACTGAATTGATTTTACCCGATACCAGTCGTTTTCTTAATTTACCAATTTCGTTTTCTTTTCGTCTCGTTTTGGTTTCATTTCGTTTCTCAGTTTACCAGCGCCCAGTAAAGGTCATTTGAATAACGGTTTACCAAAAGTAAATATTTATGCTGGACAATAGATATAATCAACGCGAAGAGTTAAAATAATATAAAATTATATAAAGCTTCAAAATTTGAGTTTTTGTGTCGGTAAAGGTAGGTTTTAGAAGGTATATTTTTGATATATGTGCTTTTTATTCAGTGTAAAAAAATTGCGAAATTGATAGGTTCAAAAAATTACAATGGAGCAATTGCATGTCGTTCTAAAGGCTGAAAACAGGCTGATGTATCTTACTCCAAATCAACCTTCGGTCATCACTCGAACCGTTCAGCCTTCGGGTTAATAACCGGCAATATGTAAAATTAGACATGTCAGTTACTTGATTTTTCAGAAGTAAACATTTCAAAGCTACAGGAGTAATAGAATTATGAAAATTTAAATGTTGTAAAAGTTAAGCTCATTTCTCACTTTCAACATTTTTATGGATGCTTTTTAATATAGGTTTCTTCAATTTCTTTGGAGTGTCGTTTTCTTTTGTTGTCAATTCTTCTTGAACATGAAGAACTGATCATCCAATTTTTGCACTTTTGTTATAATCTTATTTCCTTGAATTATTCCACTCCGTGTAACTGTTTTCTTGTTCTGTAAACGTATATCCGAAAATTAGCAGCTTGTATTACGTCATCAAAAATTCAATTAGCTGAAAATGAAAAAGGCAGTTCTAAACAGAAAGTATTTAAGTATCGAATAAGGAAGCCGTGTAAATACTTTCTTTCGATCTTTTGGTCAAAACAAGATTATTGGATCGTTGAAAATACATACAAATGTATAAAATAATTATGAATGTACAGTTAGTTGGAACAAAGAAAATTGTAATTTCGTCATTTCATCAACTAATTAAAAAGGTATCTACTATTTTCTTTTGTATTTCAACAGAAGGAATTGAATTGGTGCGTTTTTTTGTGATGTTAAGTATATATCATTTGATCGGATAAACAGATCTGAAGAGTAAAATATGTCAGCAATGTCGGATTAAGTAATGAAAGTCTTAGGGGCAGGTTTGTCGTTTGACAGACTAAAAGAGAATCCAGGAAACGATTTATTAATTTCTTGCTTATTTCAAAACAACGGTTTTCTCCAGACCCGCTTCCAAGCAAAGCCAGATAAAACAATTGACGGTAATTTGATAAATTGTAAATTTTATCTGCGTTTTAGTTTATACGACGTGAGCATTTTCCTTGATTTATAGAAATGTTTTAATATGCGGAGAATCAGATTCAATAGTTAGAAAAATATGTTCAAGCAGACGATATAATGAAAATGTTTCCAAACATTTACAGCAAGTATACACGAAAGATGCAGCTTAAACAATACCAAATGCTAGTAAAATTGAACAATTTTATTGTAATATATATATATATATCTTAAAATTCTAATCAAAGTTGTACAACGCAATCGTTTTGGGTATTTCAAAAGCAGAGTTAATAAACTTCTAAAACGAACTTTCTTTAATTTCTTAAAAACTCAGTCTTAAACCATCTATCTAAATATGAAAAGAAATTGGTTGATAAATTCTTATTTTCTATGGGTTGCAAAGCTGGGAGGGAAATTTTCGATTGCGTAAAACTTCAGGTTTATACTGCCTTTTATCGGCTTATGGTGAAGAGGAGTTTATCTCTTACAGGTGACAGAGGGGGGTAATTAAAAAAACCTGACCGGATATAATATTTAAGCGTATTAGTGAAGCAAAACATATTATGTTCGAGGAATGACTCATCTAGTGTAGAAAATCATTTGTAGTGGTTAGTCTATTGACAGACTTTAAAGAATTTCCGATGACTTAATGCTTATTATATTCTACTCTATTCCTCTGCACCTTTTCAGCCGATGAATGGCCCTGAAGCAAAAAAAAATCAGGAATTTGATCAAATTCCTTAGGGGCTCTTAGCCTTTTGACAGATCTAAATGGAAACTGAGAAATTATCTAATAATTTCCTGCTTACTCAAAAGCCAAAAATATAACCTTTGGTTATAGAATATAGTCTAACAAAACAATAATACTTAATTGACTAAAATAGTTTTCAGTTTATCAGAGTTTTTGGTTATTACGACGTTATCATTTTCCATTTTCTTGATTTTTGAAAATGATTCAATTTGGAAAATGATAGTCGAAAGGTCAGTTTAGATAGTTTGAATATTGTGTCCATACAGGGCTAAACTACTTTGAATGGTTTGCAAACATATAATACAGAGATTAATAAAAAAAATAACACTCGGAAAGCAATATAAAATATTTACAATGCCACATGCATATAAATTCAAGATTTGAATATACATGTACTTCATTCAAAAGGTGAATTTCAATGAATAACCAGTAAAGATGTTTATTAAACATATTAGATTGAAAAACAAATGCCAACAAAGTTCCAGACAATAAATTTTGCTACGCCCGACGCGCGTTTCGTCTATTCAAGACTCATCAGAGGCGCTCTACCAAAAATATTGAAAACACTGTATGAATATGAAGAGCATAGAACAGTATAACCAAAAATACCAAACTGGGGAAACAAATTATTACTAAGATATTCAACCTATGTCTGGGGTAGGAAGAACCTTAGGGTTTAGACAATTTTGAAATTTAGCCGGATAATTTAAAGCTTTGATGTATTCTCCAACTCAAAAGAGTTGGTGCCGGAGCGGGCTAACCTCGGGGAATTTAAACTCCACCAGCAGTGCTAACCTTCACGTGTGTTCGAAATACAAATGCCAACAAAGTTCCAGACAATAAATTTTACTACGCCTGACGCGCGTTTCGTCTATTCAAGACTCATCAGAGGCGCTCTACCAAAAATATTGAAAACGCCAAACACTGTATGAATATGAAGAGCATAGAACAGTATAACCAAAAATACCAAACTGGGGAAACAAATTATTACTAAGATATTCAACCTATGTCTGGGGTAGGAAGAACCTTAGGGTTAGACAATTTTGAAATTTAGACGGATAATTTAAAGCTTTGATGTATTCTTCAACTCAAAAGTGTTGGTGCCGGAGCGGGCTAACCTCGGGGAATTAAAACTCCACCAGCAGTGCTAACCTTCACGTGTGTTCGAAATACAAATGCAAACAAAGTTCCAGACAATAAATTTTGCTGAGACACACATATAAAGTAATATTCTAGATAAACCTCTTCGACAGACTCTTATAAATGTCCATTGATCAATGCATCAAATTTGTTATAAGACCTGTGATCTAGACTGATTATATCAAGACGTAATGTTACCCTTAAAACAAAATGTGACAAACTAAACATACTAGTTAAGCGTTTTATACATGTACAAACATATTGTTTTTTGTTGTAGGGGTAAATTCACCCTAACTCTGAAATATTACGGATGTGCTGCACAGATCATATGATGATTCCAAATTTCAAAATGTGTCTCACAAAGACTTTGTGTTTGATATTAGAATATTGTATTCATATATTGAATCAGAAAAACAAAAGTTGGACATCTTTTAACAAGGTTTAACTACTGTTTTTTTTCTGCAATTTGTAAATCTTCACATAAGAACTCAATAAGTTGTTACAGACTAAACGCACGTTATCTGAAATACTGTGAAAACTTGATGCAATCAACACTATCATTTTCTTTTTTCTTATTACCATTATTTCTTTTCTTCGTGAAATATTTGTTTATAAACAAAAATGCTTTTACTTTTTTATTTGATAATCAGCAAACAATTATGGTTTAGTTGATATCAATTTGATCCTTTGTTTCATTTTTATTCCCTCTAGTCGTATCCAAAGGAAGTTATTTAATTACGATCTCCATTTCCGAAAATTGGAATTATTGGCTATTTTTATAACATGTAGTTTACTCAGAATGTATGTGTCTCCTGTATATGACACGCAATATATGTCAACGACAATCCTGATAAATGATAGGGACGGTTATTATTGGTGTTGTTATTAAACTTTTTGAGGGGGGGGGGGGGCTTTCAATTTAACATGATGGGTCGGGGCTTTGTTTCATCCCTCAACAAAATAATTTTAAACCTACATGTATTTTTAATGAAAAAGTTATTTTGTTTAAGAAGTTAAGAGAAAAAAATTCTGACGCAGGACGGTCTGCTATAAAAAATAATGCAAATAATGAACACATAGATGCTGTTTTGACGACTTTAAGAAAAAAATACTTCTGATTTAAACCCCCAAAAAACAATCAAATCAAATGATTGGTTGCTTAGTTAACTAAAGGCACATAATAATTTATTATTCTGTATCTATATTTCCGGAAATAGAGCATGTAGACATTTCCAAAACCCGAATTGTCAACGAACGAAAAATGCAATACGAAACAAATTATTCACAGACTTATAACAAAGAAGTATCATTAAGGCAAGATATGGATATAGTAATAAAGTTATAGTGTTAACATAATCATTGGAAATATATAAAATGGATAAAATGGGAAGAGGGAAATAAACACGTACTTTGTACTTGATTAAAGTACATTCGAGTTAAAGTTTACTACTTTAAGTTTCTCTTGATAACTACTCGCAATTCCATCGTTATGTCTTAGACAACTTGTCCTTTTAAATCGGGACGTTCAACGTTCAACTTTGAGAACCAAGATCAAAGTGATAAATTGTTGGAAAATATAAATAACTATATATAATAGTAACTTTCTTATAGAAGTCTGATATCTTCATACCTAATACTTCTAATCTTTATCATTATTTATATCTCCAAAAATGAAAAGCATGCCATCATAAAAAATCTCAATTTACTCAGCAGGAGAGACACAAACGCAGTCAGGGACATCAGAAGTAAAATTCACCAAAGGTACACGACGTGTCAATCAATGGACTACTTTCATCTATCCAACAACCTCTCGGAATTTATCACATTCGCACTAAGTTGTATTCTATTACTTCACACACTGTACAAAGAATGTCTCAAAAATCCAGTGACTGATTTTAAATCCAACCTGTATCGTCTTATAGCAATTGTTTTTAACATTGGATGCAACCGATTATTCAAACCATGCAGTCGGTGTTCCACACGAGAACAACAAGGACAATCGCTCTTTCGTTTCTCTTCTATTTTTTGAACAAAGGTTTGGATGCAATTAATTAAGGCAACATTTTACACCATAGATCTGTTACAGAAATTATCCCTCCTTATTTCAAAGACAAAAGTGTTCCAGTAATTTCTTATTCCTATACTTCCACCATGGCACCTAAAACAAGTTTTGCAGGAATACCAAATCAACGACCTCAAGGCTAAACCACCAGAATGATCTTAAGAAAAATCCAAATTCAATTATAGTCCCTCTGATCACGTCATTACCGGGGACCTCAACATCATGGAAAATGATGAACTCCGCCATGTTTTGGCCAAAGGACCAAATATTGTGAGCCTAGAGCAATCAACTAGAAGCATAATTTCAAAACAATTATGGATTCAGTTGAAGACTATGCCAGAAAATGAACCAACAAAGATCATGAAAAAGAAAGCGATGTTCTTTCTGAGCGGGTAAAGTATTTTAGGTTGTTGGTTTTTAAAAGGACTAACTCATTACAAGTCTCGATGAGCACCAAGGCAATATCTATTTTCAACAACCCTGAGGTTGCAAAGACATTGTCCACCTTACATGACAAATATGTTGTCGTACTTGCTCATAAAGCGCCTAACAACATCATTTTCGTTTGCAAAAAAACAACACTTTATTGATTGTTTGACAACATAACAATTCTGTCATTTCTTCCTTTGGCATTTCGGTTGACATAAAGAACGACGACGTTCCATCCTTGTATTGGATTCCGAAGTTGCATAAAACTCCATACGATCAACGTTTTATTGCTGGGTCATCCAAATGTACAACTAAACCTCTTTCAGTTCTGTTAATATCAATATTGACGGCAATAAAATCAAGCCTTCAAAAGTATTTCGATTGTTGTTACTCCAGAAATGGCGTCAATCAAATGCGGATCCCTCAAAAATTCTAAAGAACTAATGGAAATTCTCTATTCGAAGTCATTTTCATCTTGTAATAGCATTAAAACTTTTGATTTTCTACATTATATACATCAATTCAATATTCACAATTAAAATCTCGTTTGACACATTTGATTAAACGTGGTTTTATAAAAAAAAAAAGGACGGAAAACGCAGGTACAAGTATTTGGTATTCGGTTATAAAAAGACTTATTTTGTCAACCAAGTCTAGTAAAAGAAACAAATTTACAGAAGATCAAATAATAGAAATGCTCAACTTTCTAATCGACAACATATTTGTACAGTTTTGTGGACGTGTTTTTCAGCAGACGATAGGTATCCCAACGGGCACAAATTGTTCACCATTGCTTGCCGATTTGTTTCTTCATTCATATGAAGCAGACTTATTACAATCACTTCTATACAAAAAGGACCACATACTTGCTTTATTCTTCAATCTCACATTTCGTTATATTGATGATGTCCTTTCATTAAAAAATCCTCGATTTGGTGACTATGTACATCTCCGAAGGAACTTAAAACTCGGCATTACACGATATCTTCTTTTTTCAACTTGATTTTTTTTTCGGGCCGCGACGCCAAAAATGACGTCCTAGATTTTTCGAGTACGTTTGCAATATGATGTGCTACAATAAAACTATAAATAGTATAAACTTTAAAAAAGGACACCACAATTTCTAGCTTCATATTTGGATATATTTCTCGAAATTGACACACTAGGAAGACTTTGTACGAAGCTCTATAACGAACGTGATGACTTCAAATTTCCAATAGTCAATTTCCCTTTTCTGTGTATCAACATTCCGTCCGCTCCAGCATATTGAGTATACGTACCACAATTGATTCGTTATTCCAGAGGGGATTATAACGACTTTCTCGATAGAGCAACCCGTCTGGCATGCAAATTGTTAACACATGGAACGTTGGTCCCAGGTTGTTGTCATCACGTAGCAAAATTTATTGTCTGGAACTTTGTTGTCATTTGTATTAAGAAGTTTGTTGGAAGACTTAATGTGCTTGTATACAAATACAGGATTTATATCTCTCAGATGAGCACAGATGTTGGTTTTGACATAGAGTTAGGTAATGTCATCCTTCCTGAATTTGATTAACACTTAATCGATATTTGGCAACGTGACGGGTGTGCTATAGCAAGCATGAACTGCTTACTCTTCAATAGCACCTGAGTTCACTCTCGTTTCGACTTGAGTTGACGTTGCTGAATGCGGTTTTGTTGTGATGTGTCTGTGTGTGTGTTTTTTTTTGTTGTTGTTGTTTGGTTTGGTTTGTTTCGTTATGGTCTACAAATTTTGTCATTGTTTTTTTCGGTTATATGATGTTGATTACCCCTTTGGTACACCTTTACTTCTTTGTCTATGAATGACAAACATTAAAGTGTGAAGCAGGAATTTATTTAGGCTTTGAATTAAGGAAGAACAGACGATGTTATAATGTAATAATACGGCACAATGACATATTCACTTTAATATAGAAAAAAAGGTCAAATCTTTCGGTGACAAAAGAGTTAGTGGTAACATGAACGTTGCACACAAATAACACTTGATGGTAGGTAATAATAAGATTGTCAACAATAGAATTTAAGTACTAATGCTTAAATTTGTTTATCGCAGAGGCCGTTGTTATGTTTTGTAGGTTAAATAATAGAATAATAAGATTGTCAACAAAAAACAAACTTCTACCAATGCAGATAATGAATATAACAATAGAAATTCAGCTTACTTGTTACGAGGCGTGTTTAAGCGTAAGAGATTTGCTAAATGAAAAATAAAGGTGGTCATATCAACACCTGGTAGTTGTAACATGCATGAATTTGAGACTGAGTAAACAGACAAGACTTAGAATACATGTGCATTGTAAAGTAATGACGTAATGAACAAGTACAGTTAAGTACTTATTCATATAAAACCTTGAGGTCGGATCCGAACACAGATTTAAATAATGACATACATTACAAAATAATTTACACCTTCACTCTACCTTTAATATATCTCTCCACCATTTTGCTATATAGTACGGAACGGTATTTTGAAAATTCAAAAATATCAAAACTTTTGAACAAATATCATTTTTTTATTAAGAAAACGCATTATATTTGTTATAAAAAGTTTTTATATGGACGGTTTTTCCAGTTGGCGAAACCTTTGTGATTTTTAGTGTTATTTTTACCTAGAATGTCACATTTCAAACCATTATAAGTTATGGGTGAGTTGTTTGATTGACGATAAAAATAGCCGAGTGTTAAAAGGGCAGTTACCATAATTATTTTTTATAATTAAATATTTGAGTTAATTTCCATTTTATTTAAGATATGTGGACACTGCATAGTCAAATATTACAACAAAACACAATGTTTGTGGCTGCTTCGCATTTTATCTATAAAAAATCACCAAAGCCGCCTTATTCAAAAGCCGAAAAGTCATAAAAAGGAAAAAAGTTTTTTTCTTAGTACATCTTTATGATTTCAATGCAAAAATCAAAATTATATAGCTTGTGCGTGTATCCTTATTTTTTTCTAAAAAGGACTAGCAAACAAATTGCCTAAGCCAAAACAGACTGACGGTTATGTACGAATAGATAACATCATAAACAGGTTAAATGTTCCAAAATAAATATTAAATAAAACTATGTATCATAGGTCGAAACCCCTTTGTTTCGAGTTTTCTTATTCATGTATGAACATGTGAAATGTTAGTTATGTCATAGGATATGGTTTCTGATTGTTATCTTTCGTTAAGCATTTGATGTGTGCTGTACTGGTGAGATTTTAAATCCCTTTTCGCAATAGTTGTCTTGCAGACTTTTCACTTCGCATTTATATTGCAAAAGAAGAGTTGAGCTAGGAAATCGTAAAATGAAGTTCAACTTCCAGTTTTCCAAAATGTTCCTATGTAAGCTTTTATATCCTGATCATCCCAGTTCATTTGTTTTGTTGTAGTGTTTGTCTGTCCCAGGGTCATAAAAAAGATTTTGACTAGATTTGAACTTGACAAATTGGCCTTTTTCCATGTTTTCTTCTCTATTTTCGTATCAATATATATTTTTTTTTCAAAAATTCACGATACAAATCTTTATTTCTGAAAATTGAAAATAATAGCTATATTATAGGTAAATTACTCATAATGTGTTTGGCTTTGAATTGTAACCGGTACGCAATATAGCTCTTTATCATGTCAATGTTATTGTACGAAGAAGTACATTTTCGAAATATGTTTGTTCGATAAGCAAAGAGGTGCCAATGGGGCTTTCAAGCGTTAAAAGTCCAAAATGGCAACAACAGAAAAGCGCTTCACACGCAGTGAAATTTTGCATTGTACATTTATCAAAATCATTACAATATGTGGCACATATTCCCTATTCTTTCGTATTTAACAAAAACGAAAACGAAGAAAAGTAAAACATGAAAACACAAAATCAACCAAACAGAAATCAAAACGCGACATTAAGTCATAACGAATGTGAAGTCAGATGGTCCGGAAGAGTAAGCAATTTCTTAAACCATAAAAAAAACCTGAGATATTTTTTGTCGATTAGAACATAAAAGCTAGACAATTTAAAAGAGGCAAAGGAATACCAATTGGACATTTGCATGTCGTTCGAAAGGCTGAAAACAATATCTGTAGTCAGAACGAAAACATGCAACATTTCCATTCAAATCAGCCCTCGGTCATTTTTCATCACTGAACCCGTTCAGTTCTCGAGTTGATAAAGGGTAATATATAAAATTAGACATGTTATAAACTATAATGATTGTTCAGAAATATACATTTCAAAGCTACGGGGAAAATATAATAATGCAAATCTTTAATATAGTAAAAGTTTGGCCAATTTCCCACAAATCAACATTTTTAAGGTTTTTTTTTCATGTATGATTCTTTAATCTCTCTTGTTTGTCATTTTCTTGTGTTGTCGTTACTTCTTGCGCATTAGAAATTGACCAACACACTTTAGTTCTCTGGTTATATCATCATTTCCTTGATTTATTGGAACCAGCGTTACTGCTTTTTTCTGTTCATTTATCTCCAGAAATCAGCAGCTTGTATTTCATCATCAAAAAAGTTTTATAAGCAGAAATGATTTAAGTCGTACAAAAAGGAAGCAGTGCAAATACAAATATATGATGTTAAATTATAACAAGATAACTGGATGGACGCAAAATGCACTTCTATCAGAAATTAGTTAAAGTTTTGGTTGGTTGTACCAGCAATAGCACCACATGTACATATACAACTGCAACAATGTCCAAGGAGGAAATTATTGACAATCACAAATCTGTGATTTCCTGCTTC